>OZ010589.1:9786331-9828831 GCA_963932145.1 Acanthosepion lycidas | reverse complement strand
GCATGTGTGTACGCCTGTATGTGTATATGTGTATGCGTATACGCCTGTACGTGTATATGTGTATGCGTATACGTCTGTACGTGTATATATGTATGCGTGTACGTCTGTACGTGTATATATGTATGCCTGTAGATGTATATGTGCATGTGTGTACGCCTGTATGTGTATATGTGTATGCGTATACGCCTGTACATGTGTATGTGTATGCGTATACGTCTGTACGTTTTTATATGTATGCGTGTACGCCTGTACGTTTATATGTGTATGCGTGTACGCTTGTACGTGTATATGTGCATGTGTGTACGCCTGTACGTCTATATGTGTATGCGTATACGCCTGTACGTGTATATATGTATGCGTGTACGCTTGTACGTGTATATATGTACGCCTGTAGGTGTATATGTGCATGTGTGTACGCCTGTATGTGTATATGTGTATGCGTATACGCCTGTTCGTGTGGTTATTTCTTCTTTTGATAATTTTCTTTATATATATATATATATATATATATATATATATATATATATATATATATATATTCACTCTTTATTCCTTTTCTTTTTCCTTTTTTTATCTTTCGACTCTGAATTTCAAAAGATAATGTAGCGAGATTATTTCCAAAATCAGAGATGATTTAAAATTAGGTTTATATTACAGAACATTCTGGGCTTCTCTAAAGTTTTTTTTTTTCAATATATAGGTGTAATCCGTTTTGGTTATCTTTTAATCCATGTTTAAATAATAATTTTTGTTAAATATATATTTCCGAGTACATCCATTTTCTTGGGAAACTAGCTAATTCCTATTAGTGACACCAAAGTTCTTTCTTTAGAAAAGAATTTATGGTGTTGCCTGTTTCAACAATTAAAGGATCAGGTCTCATTGCAAGTCGAAGTACAAAGGAGGTTGGTTGGTTGCTTGTTTTGTTTTATTTTATGGCATATCAAAATCTCAGTGGGTCATTTAATGCCAACAAAATTTTTGAAACATACATAGCGATAGTTTAGTAAAAAAAAAAAAAGGTGTTTACAGGGTGTCCATAAAGTTCGTGTACACTTTAAAAAATTTATAACTTTATTTGTATTTGCGAGAGAAATAATTTGTAAAAAAGGATTAGAAAGAAGTAAATCTATATTTTTTAAGATTTTATTGAAATTTTACTTAAGTTTCCACATGTCCTCCATCATTAGCAATACAAAGGTTAATACGATTTTGCAGTTCCCGGAAAACATTTGCCAACTGATTTACAGTAATGCCTGAAATCACATTAGTTATTTTAGCTATACTTAAAACTAGGTACTTTAAACTTTATTTCAGAACCTTCAAGCCAATGCTTAATTAACCTTACGGTTCTGGAGATTATTGGCGGCTCTGAAAGAGTATGCTGAACAACTATCCTTCTTCTATTGAATTAGTTCGATGTCCTGATAAGATTGGATGCTTTGCTCGGAAATTCTTTTCCAACTGAACACTTGACTAATTTGGAGTACTCACACCAATTTTTCATCCTAGAACAGAGGCTTTAATGTGGTGGTTATTCAAATACCGCGCATAATAATGTCTGAGACCTGTAACGGGGTTATGCACACACCAGTTACAGGTCTCAGACATTATTTCTTAATTAGACTCACATAAGGCAAGCGGAGATGATGGGATCCCAGCCGTCGTCCTAAAAAAAATCTTCTTCTGTAGAACCACATTTCCGTTGCTCTAAATCACTTCTTCATGTATCAGGAGATTTTCCAGTTGCATTAAGGGTTTTTTTTTATTTCGTTTTTTTAGGCTGACATATAAAATTCTTATAGCGTTGGCATGATAGGGGAACTCAAAACAATGTCACAGTTTTATATTTCCCAAGTTTTCATGAAAAATGAAACCTGTGCCATACTGGGTAACATCAGTTTCTAGATAAATACGGGTTTTATTTTTGCAGGCGAAAGTTACTAATGTTTATAGACGTTGATAATTGCACTGTCTCTTGTTTCAATGGCCAAGTACTTTTATTACCACTTAGAAAATATATCCGTTAAAACTTTATGGCATCACTGTTGCTTCACCTATCAGAATACTACATGTCTTATTTAGAATACTAATATAAATATTGTCAAAGGAAAATTTACTTTAGACGTTTATTATCAAAAATTGTCAGTCAGCATAATTTGGAGACATATCATTCAGTGTATCATTCAGCTTCATTTCGTCTAATAAACATTGCCTTTCATGATCTAGGCATAATGCAGACGGACATCTAGTTAAAACCAAATTGGTGCTATAATTACCTGCATTTATTGATGATATCAGTTCATATATGTATATATATGTATATATATATATGTGTGTGTATGTGCGCGTGTCTGTGTGTGTCTCTCTGTGTATATATGTGTGTATCTTTGCGAGTATAAAAATTGATATAGAGAGAGATATATTATAAATTAACTGATTTAAAATATGTTTTTTTCGCTACACAGGAATTACCATGATTCAAAAACCGAAGGTAAAAGCTTCATTTCATTATATAATTAAAGCGTTATGCATTATAGAAACTTCATTTCATTATATAATTAAATCATTATGCTCTATCAATTTACATTGAGCACTTTTTGAAAAAATATAAATATCAATAAGAACGGCAGATTATATATCTTACTGTTCTTTTTTACTATAATATATATATATATATATATATATATATAAGTGAACATGGAAGTCAAAAGTTAGAGGCGACAGTCTGTTTCATGCTAGATGCAATCGTCAGGCCTGACGATGGCATCTAACGTCTCTGTTGACTTCTATGTTCACTTTTTTATTTGCACACACTCTATCTCTGATATTGAGCACTTTATCCCATAAATATAGTACATCTTAAGACTATATTTCTTCATATATATATATATATATATATATATATATATATATATATATATATATATATTAAAATGATTCATTGATACAAAAAGTAGATTAGTAAAGTTAATGATATAAAATGGCGAAATTCTTTCGTGGACAAAATTTTAAAGTTTCATTAACTTACGAATGTCTCGATGAATGTTAAGATCCTTGTTTTTAAAATTATAAACAGTATAAGGTCTTGCTTCAATCTGCAAGTACTTTCAACTATACATTCACTCATCCTCGGGCATGGAAATTATTTTTTATTGATAAAATTTGGTAGCATCCAAGACGAAAATTTAAATGCGAATCGAAATATGTTTCTTTTGAAATGTGTTATTGTTAACGGATGTAAATTTTTGGAGCGTGCAGTTGCAACGCTAAAGTTGATTTGTTTCTG
Source organism: Acanthosepion lycidas (assembly GCA_963932145.1). Taxonomy (NCBI): domain Eukaryota; kingdom Metazoa; phylum Mollusca; class Cephalopoda; order Sepiida; family Sepiidae; genus Acanthosepion; species Acanthosepion lycidas. The sequence goes on along the minus strand of OZ010589.1, from coordinate 9,825,542 downwards.
AAAATTTAAGAAAGTGCGTTTTTTTTTTTTACTAATATGGCAATTTGAGATTATTTTGTTCAATAAATTGTTCAATAAATAGACTAATGTCTCAGTTGTTTCGCCATTTTATATCATTAACTTTACTAATCTACTTTTTGTATGAATAAATTCATTGTAATATAAATTGAACTGCAATATAAATTATATATATTATATATATATATATATATATATATATATATATATATATATATATATATAAGTGTATGTATATCTGTTTCACTGTGTGTGTGCTTTCGAGTGTATATATGTGTGTCAACACACACACACACACGCATATATATATATATATATATATATATATATGTGTGTGTGTGTGTGTGTAGTATCTACATGTATGTGTGAGCGTCCGTATGTATGTATGTACATATATATTCAAACAGCAATAAATAAAACAGAACAATAAGTTAAAACCAAGCTGGATAACAAATAAAAATCAAACAAAAAACAACAAACCCCCCCCAAAAAAAAAACTATTAACTACTAAACAAGAGAAACGAAATAATGGGCAAGCGAAGACATATAAATAAATATTTCCTTTGTGATTCATTAAGAATTCATAAAATAATAATAATATAGATAATAATAATAATAATGATTAACTATTTAAACAAGTAATAAATAAGAATAAAAAGGAATACACCTCTATTTTGAAAAATTTAGAAAACCCCAGAATATTCTGAAATATTGACCAAATTTTAAGTCTTTCAAGACAACAGAAGTAATTTCGCTACATCATTTTTGAAACTCAACGCCGAAAGATAAAGAAAAGAAAAAGAATAACGGAGAGAATATAAAGCGACAAGCAAATTATGTAAAGAAGATATACACATCCGCACATATACAGGTGTAAACACACATACATGCATACAAAAAAAGTCAACGTATCATCAACAAATAAGAGTATACATTATTTTTTAATTTCATATAAAAATCAGGAAAACGCGAAAATTGGCAGACATTTTAGGATATCTCCTAAGGAGTGGATCGAACAATTACATAAAGTTTAATTTACGAAACTCTGGAGTTGAGGTTCTGAATATAACATCAATCAGCTTCGTGACAAATATTTGTATTAATAGTTATATATATATATATATATATATATATATATATATATATATATATATATATATATATATATATATGCTGTTTCGTCTTCCGACTTTATCAAGGCAAGCAATGAAAGCGAAAATATTTGCAGCCATATTTCGTTTTTATTGATTGACTTGATAAAATTGAAAGGCGAAACGGGTCGGTAAGAATAAAATTTTTCCAATTGTCATTTTTAAACCAATCTGTCTTATCTTCAGAATTATTCTAGAAGACTTATATATATATATATATATATATATATATATATATATATATATATATATATATATCAATAGGTATATATATGCAATTTTTATATGTATTGTTTATATATTATATATGCGCGGTACTTATTGGAATGAGCTCAATATAAGTGATAGAGCTAACATATTTCGTTGTCTTGATGTGAGTTTGTGACCCAGTTATTTGCGATCGTCAGACAAACTTGACGATCGCAAAGACAGTGAAACCCAGGCTCACAAACTTACATCAATCCAACTATATATATATATATATATATATGTGTGTGTGTGTGTGTGTGTGTGTGTAGGCACCAATTTTTCATTAATGCATGTTTTATTAAGTAATATAGACAAGTTTTGTTTATTTTAAGTAAGTTCCTTTCATATTGTCTGATAAGCTTAATAACATTATCATTGAAAGACGAAAGGAAATCACCATATTGATACCTGTTTAAATCCAATCTAAGCTTTCGGCTTACATAAGCCATTATCAAAGATGACAATTTCAATAAATCAAACAATTCATTTATCAATATGGTGATTTCCTTTCGTCTTTCAACGATAATGTTATTAACCTTATCAGACAATATGAAAGGAACTTACTTAAAATAAATAGATAAAACTTATCTATATTATTTAATGAAACAGGCCTCAATGATGCTCCGATGGGCTGCTTTCACTGGTTCCCAGACTCCAATGTTTCAAGCGCCCTACGAGGCTGGCATCCCGCTCTCACCCTTACACTGTAGAAACTTTTAAATGTAGCGGTCTCTTCTACGTCAATAGCTTCATATCTCCCACCTCTCGCCTGTGGAACACCCTTCCCTAATCCAGTTTCCCTGAGAGCTATAATCTCCAACTATTCAAATGAAATTTCAATCGACATCTCCAGTTACCTTGATCTATACACTATCCTTCTCCTCATCCTTTCTTCTCTCACTCCTATCTTCTCTCGCTCCAAATCTTCTGTAACCCCCTGCATCCTAGTGGCTTCACGCCTTGCTCGGGGCGTAATGCTTAATATATATATATATATATATATATATATATATATATATATATATATATATATATGATGTATATTTACGTAGAAACCTTTCTCTCAAACATGTTTCGACAGACAAGGAAAATATGTTGAACTTTCATTGTTTTTATTTTTATTTTTTTAGGACTTTTCCCGTTTCATCCCCATATTTCTTAGATGAGACAAAAATATACACGAAATTTGGAACTTGCACTCGTATATAATCTAAGAGAATTATACGTTTTAGTTTCTTAATAATTCGCTCTTCTCTTTCGCATAATATTGAGCTCTTTATCGACTACTTCTTCGTTATGGGCAGTATGTGGCTCACCACAAATTCCTATCCTTTGTAGCATTTAATAAATGGTTTCTTCTCGCCATTTTTTTAAAACGCTGTTCCGCCATGCATATATCAAGCCCATCTAACTATGATATGCGTTGTTTTAGTCTGGCCCTCTTGCCTTCAATTCAAAACACTTCTTCCTCATTACCTTCAGCAAAAATTACAACTGTCTCTCGCTGATGATAATTATGTTTCCGTTTTGTTTTCATTTTCTCTAAAACTTTGCTGTTGCTCACATATTCGGTTCAGGTTATCCTCAGCATCCTTCTGTGAAATCATATTTCTGTTGCTTCAATTTCTTCTTCATCTTTGAAAATACTGTCCAGCATTCATTGCCATATAGAAGGACTGATGTTACGCAACAGTTTAATATTCTTTTTATTGTTTCTCTTGCCTCAAGTGTCTTCTTCATCTGTGGGGAGATGGCCCAGCATTCACTGCCATATATGAGGACTGATATTACGTAACAGTTCAGTACTCTTTTCTTTGTTTCTGTTACTTCAAGTCTCTTCTTCATCTGTGAGGAGATTGTCCTGCATTCACTGCCATATAGAAGGACTGATATTACGTAACAGTTCAGTACTCTTTTCTTTGTTTCTGTTGCTTCAAGTCTCTTCTTCATCTGTGAGTAGATTGTACTGCCTCCACTGCCATATAGAAGGACTGATATTACGTAACAGTTCAGTACTCTTTTCTTTGTTTCTCTTGCTTCAAGTCTCTTCTTCATCTGTGAGGAGATTGCCCAACATTCACTGCCATATAGGAGGACTGATGTTACGTAACAGTTCAGTAATCTTTTCTTTGTTTCTGTTGTTTCAAGTCTCTTCCTCATCTGTGAGGAGATTGTCCAGCATTCACTGCCATATAGGAGAACTGATATTACGTAACAGTTCAGTACTCTTCTTTTTTTTATTTCTGTTGCTCCAAGTCTCTTCTTCACCTGTCAGGGAATTGTCTAACTTTCTCTGCCACAAATGAGGACTGATATTACGTAAAAGTAAATTACTCTTTTCTTTGTTTCTAGTGATTTTTTCTGTCTCTTAATTTTCAACTTAACTTTTGAAATGGATCTTTTCCCATTTTAATGTACATCCGGGTTTCAATGTCGTATTTTTCGTCCTCTTAAAATATTATCCGGATATTTAAATGCTTTTTTCTATAATAGCCCCGTTTGATCCTATTTATTGCAAAAAAAGTCCTTCTTCTTTTGGTATATGTAGATAGATAGATAGAGAGAGAGAGAGAGAAAGAAAGAAAGAAAGGAAGAAAGAGACAGGCAGACATAGCATCTTTTATCGCAATTTCAACCGATTTTTTATGACTGAAAAATCCTTCTCCAATTTTTACGACCATTACTAAAGTAAAAATTGAAAGAAAGCTCGGTGGCTTTGTTCAAATGACATTATGACCAGTAAAATTAATCCTCATAAATTTATTTGAAATGCAAGAGAATCATTATTGATATCGACGTAGATCTAATCAGGAATGACGCAGTGCTAGACACCATCAAACAAGGAACAGGTTTCATTGGAAGAACTCATAGACAACATCAAGAGAATGTCGTAATAGTTTGGACACGGCTTAAGCGCTCAAAAATTCTTTCCACTGCATAAGGTGCTAAAGGAAGATGGCAAACAGTGAGAAAATGGCCTGACGGTGTCACTGACTACTTAAAGATCATTCACAGAGACACAATATTTGGCACGCCACTGGGGTATATAAACCCGAGTAAAGGGCTCAGCAGCAGAGTAACTCAATATCCACATCTTGTCATGAAAAAAAAAAAAAAAAACCTTTATTGCTTACGGATCGTAAGCAATAAAGGTTTTTTTTTTGTTTTTTGAAGAGCGGGATGAAATTTCAGCCATTCCTTTTAAAGAAATTAAAGAAAGGGGTGAAAATATGGCGGCGGATTAAATTTAAGATCGCCGACTTCACTGAGTCATTGTGGATTGCCAACCAAACTTTGTTTTGGCATGAAGGAAAATACTTTTGATTTGATTGTTCGTGATTTCGAAGCGTTTCGTAAAATGTTCTCCTTTTCATCCTTTATTGTTTAGTTAATGGCTTCTTTTATTTTAGAATATCATTTTTTTTTTAGTTTAATGTTTTGTTTTGCATTTCGTGACACTTAACTGTTTACTCTGTCTATATTTCTGAGATGAGGTATTATGTACACTATTTACATTATTCAAACTATGGCAATGTCGATAAAGGCGTTGTTTAGATCCAGTGACAGGATCCAAAGAGTGTGAGTTAAGGCTGTGGAGATTTAACAGGAGATAACTGATAACTGACATTCATTAAACATGGTAAGTGGAACTAGAACAGTCTACCCCAGTGAGCCAAATAAAGAGTTCAGTTCGACATTCTAAACACCTGAAGAAGACCGGAGCGTACAACGGCCGAAACGTTGTAATAAATATGGCGACAAAGATGAATAATGTAAATAATGTAACTGTTTACACATCTGATTGGCTTCTTTCTTCGAAATGTTTTTACTAAATTACTTAAAATATACTAAGAAAACCAACCCTTATTATAAAGCAATTCGTATGTAGGTATTTATAATATGTGAATCTCACCTGTCTTAAGGCCGAGAATACTACGACTCCATTTCATTAAGAAGTATATATATATATATATATATATATATATATATATATATATATATATTGAAAAAATCAGGATTGATGTGATGATAGGGGACATCTATCATCAACACATCTGTCATCCCCAGCACTAAGACGAGACCCAATGATTTTATTGCCTCTTAAGCAGCAATTCACTTTTGCCAACAGCCCAATAATCAGATCAAGGCTCACTACAAGTACACAAAACGAACAAATATTAGTTAAAAGAACATTGATTCATTTAAATTGTCTGAAGAAGGTTATGAGAACTGAAACACGTGTAGCAAAAATCTGAAATAGAAAATACAATATATATACTAAAACAAATCCACATTATAACCAAAAACGTTTGCGGTTTCTCTCTTTTATACATGTTTTCCCGTTTGAACAATTATAACTTTTCCCCCTATATATATATATATATATATATATATATATAGATAGATAGATAGATAGATAGATAGATAGATAGATAGATAGATAGATAGACATTGAAGTCAACACCTAGCGGTGAGGAGTATGTTATATGTTTAAAGGCTTTCATGGCCTGAAGATTGCCTGTCGAGTCTTGTCTGTCAAAATTAAAGAAACTGATGGCAGCGAATAGGTAAATGTAAAAAAATATTGGCTATTATAGAGGGTATATCAAAAATAATTATATGAAATTTGGGAGAGGGTTCCCCACGCCAAACAAGGACAAAAGTCCATATAAATATACGCAGGCAAATCCCTTATTTTTGGGTTTAAAGAAATTTACAGAAGTGTGCGCTGTGTTGGTATAAATATTACGTTACATTTGACAATCGTGTACATTTGTGGCTAATCTGTCTTTAACGTTAAATTATTATTTTAAGACATTTTTTTTGTTTATACGTTCCTTTTATTAAAATGTCTTAAAATAATTGTCGGACTTTGTCCATTTCATAATGTGTGTCGTCATTTGGCTACGCATCGAGCAGATATGAATGTACGAGACAAAATCATGGATAATTGTAGAATTATGTCTGCTATCTAAACCTGCTCTTATCTATCTTCTCTGATGCTGTTTCTATCTATCTATCTATCTATCTATCTATCTATCTATCTCGCTCTGTTATCTATCTATTTATATATCTCAGTTTGTTATCTATCTGTCTATATATCTATCTTTTTTATTATATTTTTTCATATAGACAAAAACAATTTACTCACTACAAAGATGGAACTTCGTTTCAGTGCATTTAAATTGCACTTTCACTGGTGAAAACCAAAATGGCTCTATCTATCTATCTATCTATCTATCTATCTATCTATCTATCTATCTATCTATCTATCTCAGTCCTTTTCATATCTATCTATCTATCTATCTATCTATCTATCTATCTATCTATCTATCTATCTATCTATCTATCTATCTTGTTTTCTCTCTTCCTGTCGCTCAATCTTCATATTTCCAGTTTCTATCATTTTATCAATACATATCAGTTTTTATATAGCTATATTAAGCTTATAAGTATAAAAAAATATCCCCACCGCATTTCCAAAAATATATCGAGCAGATCTGTGACAAATTTTCCATTGAAGTCAGCATTAAAATCGACACAATGCAATCTTCTAAAACAATTTCCTGTTATAGGCAAGCCAAATTATTTCCCCTAATATATATATATATATATATATATATATATATATATATATATATATATATATATATATATATATATATTGCAACCTTGGAATATTCATAGCTTCACCACGTATATCCACGCAGTTTCGACGATAATATTGTTACCGGAAAAGCTTGATAGCTCTCAAGGTCATTACCATTTTCTGAAGCGAAACAAATTGGAAAGTAGACATTTTCTGTTCAGCTCTGAGCCATTTGTAAACACAGTTTCTTTTTCTTTCATTTTGTTTGGCCCGTTTTATCTCTCAAAGTCTAAAAAAAAAAAAAAAAGAAAACTTAAATTTTAAAAATTAAGATTAAATTTTACTAATAAATAAAAGAATAATAACAAATTAAAAAAATTAATTAATTTTTTCCATGAAGAATGTCATAAAAAGAAACGTTTTCTGGTCACATGTGCGATTTTATAAACCAACTTCCGGAAAGGACAGATTCTTTCTCTTTCCACTTGCCAACCTGTTCGTGTTTTAAGTAGCCTTATTCATGAAATAGAGATTGTGAGGCTAACTTGAGCTTGACCATCTTTACCCGTTCTTATCCTTACTTCCCATAAATAATTTCTGAACCAAAAAGAAAAACTCAAGAGACATTTAACTTTATTTTAATACAGCCAACATAAAAGAAATAAATGTCCGTGGCAGAAAGTTCATCTAAAAAGAAGGAAAAAGAATACTCACAAAACCCACGAACTTTGTTAACATTCATAAGCTCGCTACAGATACTGATACAGTGATTTCAAATCGGATCGAAACAGTGGTGTTCTCTTTCACGAGTATTTCTAAGTCATTCATTTACAGGAACCTGATACTCGAAAGGACGGCAGTATTAATTTTGGGCTCTTCTAAAGGAGAAAGCAATATCCAACACTGGCTTCTCACAGGTCATCCACGACCGGATTTATGGCCCCCAAAATAAGGAAATTATTTATTAGGATTTATTTATTGAGACAAGTTTATTAATTATCAATTATTTCCAATGATTAATTCGATTTATAAAAAATATTTTCGTAATGTTTTTTTTTTTCAGTTAAAACAATGAAAGAATTGAAGTTTACACTTTTGAATGTTCTTTAAGAAAGGCGCCATTAAATTAGTTTTCTAAATTCCGAACAAGACTGCATTGAATTTAATTCATTCATTCATCACTCTCTCCCTCCCTCCCTCCCTCGCTCACTATCTATCTATCTATCTATCTATCTATCTATCTATCTATCTATCTATCTATCTATCTATCTATCTATCTATCTCTGTTCAATATCTATCTATCTATCTATCTATCTATCTATCTATCTATCTATCTCATTCTGTTCATTATCTATCTATCTATCTATCTATCTATCTATCTATCTCATTCTGTTCATTATCTATCTATCTATCTATCTCATTCTGTTCATTATCTATCTACCTATCTATCTATCTATCTATCTATCTATCTATCTAACCTAGTTTTTTTTTATTATTATTTATACACGTTACTATATTTATCATCTAATGCAACGTATGAATCTATTGATTTCGCCTCATTCACAATATGAGAAAAAACTTGAGATCTGAATGGTAATATTAGCCGTTTCTTTATTAGGAAACATTAGGCTTTCATTAACCGAACAGCCAGTACTGCTTTCGGTTAAATTTATAAAATCTTTCTTTTAAAAATGGGTTTCTCTTTCCAGCGTTGATGAGCAGTTTCCTTCCAAACCTTTTATTTGATGTCGTGTGGAGGGTCTAGATCTTGATTATGTCCCTTTTTTTCCTTTCGAGTTACATGGGTTATCTGTTTTCGATATTGCTGCTGTTGGTATCTCTCCGGTGATGTGCTCTCTCTTAGTTGGTACCGTTCTTTGTTTCCGAATCTGTAGCGCCAGTCCACAATATAATTTTCGCCATGACCTACAGGTTTCACCCGCTCAAAGCCATTTTTTAGCATTGATCTTAAGATCTGACAGTTGATATATTTCTGAATGGGTTTGACGCCATGCATGTCATCCATATAAAAGTCTCCATCTGACGAAGCTATTTAAAGTAACATGATGGATATCCCATAGACAAAAAACTCATTCAGTTAAAAGACTACAACAGAATTGGATTTTTTAATCATTTCACCCCAAGCAAGGCAATAAAGCCACTATGATGTAGGGGTTTAGTAAGTGTTTGAGAATATTATGAGAAAACTAACACTATTAAGGGGAAAGGACAATAACAAAAATTAAGAAGAACGAAGATAACAATTGACATTGCATTTAATCATTTCACCCCAAGCAAGGCAATAAAGCCACAAGGATGCAAGGGTTTACTGAGTATTAACGAATATAAGAAAAACTACTATTAAGGAAAGAGGACAATAAAAGAACAATAATTAAGAAGACAGAAGATAACGATTGACATTGCATTTAAATTTCTGAACATCAAAGGCAATAAAGCCTCTAAGGCACAAGGGGTTACTGAGTGTTAGAGAATATGAGAAAACTTCTATTAAGGAGAGAGGACAATAAAGGACAAGAATTGAGAAGACCTAAGATAACGATTCACATAGCATTTAAATTTTTGAACATCAAAGGAAATAAATCCACTAAGACGCAAAGGGGTTACTGAGTGTTAAAGAATATGAGAAAAACTACTATTAAGGAGAGAGGGCAATAAAAGGACAAGAATTAAAAAGACAGAAGATAACTATTTCTAAATACATGTTTTAGTTAAGCTTCAGCAAATTTGTATTAATTTGCGTTAGTAAATTACTTTTGTTTCTTTGCAAAGTAGAAAACACAAACACCCACCCACACACTTACAAACCCGCTCGCGCCCATACATATAAAAATCCAAAGACTATGGAACTATTCACTGACAAATTTACAGGCTTTCCAAAATCTGCTTTATGGAACCATGGATTATCGCGACGAAAGATTATAATTTTGGATGTTCTTTATCTAGAAGCCTTTTTGTTTACTTCAAAGCAGAATTCTAGCCGTTGACAAAACTGTCTTTGTAAAATTCACTTACAGCATCTTCAAGTAGAACGCAGCAACACAATTCCATATAAGGTTTATTAAATATTTCTTGTAATGGAAGTCGATTGTGGATTTGGCAACCTGTCTGTTACGAATTATATACTTGTAAAATATTTATTTTTCATCATCATTCATTTAAATGGTGAGACATGTACACAAGTCTGTACAGACGTCGGCTTCTGCTTTATATATGTTGTATGTCGTTTTCTAACTTCATGCAACTTTTTTTAATTTGATGCGGGTGACAGTGAAGCGTTTCTTAATTTAAATTCATTTTTGGGGGGTAATTTCTTCAACAGACGCGTTAAAACTTAGAATAAAATATATGAGAATTCTCTTGATTTAAAAATCGAAATGGAACTTCTTGGAAGTCAAACTTCTTTTTTTATTCCTCGTCTCGTTGACAAAGGCCACAGCCGTGTCTAAAAGTTCCGACTTTTAAATCGTTCTCTTCCAGGTTCAATTTAGTCAAAAGGCTAATATATAATATTATCAATATCATTGCCAATAGAGTTATCCTTTTTCATTCTTCACAATTAATTAAATGGGCTTTTAAAATCTACACATTATAAGAAGCACATATGGACCATCTTTCTTTTTATAATATATATATATATATATATATATATATATATATATATATATATATATATATATATGTAAGCAAATATAAATGGATATAAATCCGACAGAATGGAGAAAAATATTTGGAAAAAACAAACAAAAATCCTTAAATGCAATTAAGTTGTTTTAATATCAATGAAATGTCAACGATGACGTTTCGGTTTAATAAACCTTCTTCAGGACAATATTCATTAAAATACAATTAACATAATCAGTTCAACATGACACAGACGATGGACATAAAAACAAGACTTATCCAAAACAGATAACTGAAAATTTTAAATGATCAGCATTCCGTTTAAGCGTGGTCACGTTGTCGTCAAATGGGCGACGCTTTCAAAACGTATTCCTAAAATTTAAGTATTTTGAATGAAAACGAAAAAATGAAAAGAATTCTATTATGATGGAAAATTGTATGTACGCTTATCGAGCATTAATCTTGCTAAAAAAGGGGAAATACTAAAGAAACCAGGTCTAGTATTCACCGTGCGTGAGATGGATATTATACCTGCTTCATAAACGGAAACGGAAACGGAAAGCTGATCATTTAAAATTTTCAGTTATCTGTTTTGGATAAGTCTTGTTTTTATGTCCATCGTCTTTGTCATGTTGAACTGATTATGTTAATTGCATTTTAATGAATATTGTCCTGATGAAGGTTTATTAAACCGAAACGTCAGACGTTGACATTTCATTCATATTAAAACAACTTAATTGCATTTAATGATTTTTGTTTATTTTTTCCAAATATTTTTCTCCACATATATATATATATATATATATATATATATATATATATGCAATTTAATATTAAATATTAAGGTTAATTACTATCGGGGTCCAGTTTGCTATATAAAGCAATTGTAAATTGCGCAACCCACTACGGAAGCCAAAACAATATATACTTATACACATTATTACATAAAATACAATATCTGGAACTTCGTAATCGAATTATTTTTCCTATTTTTATCGATTAAGGATTTCAGATTACAGTATTCATTTTTGAATTTTAAGAAATGAGGTCGTATGTTTATATTTTGTTTTGGCTTCCGTAAGGGTATTAATTTACAATGAATTTACATAGCAAAAAGTGACTTAACTCTTAACGTTTATAAGATTTGGTTAAAAATAATTGATAAAGGCGGGAGAAATTTAGCTCTACAGATGGATACTGAGAATTCTTTGAATAAGCAACAAAGAATTCTGAGAGAATATAAAAGAACACTTCAACTCAGAATCAGGAAAAGACATGTGACATTCCTTATACACATGATGAGGGGGGGCGGTCCGTGAAAAAAAAACTGTGGGGAGCATATTGAGGGCAAGAGAGACAGAGGGAAACTGCGAGCCACTGACCTGACAAGCTTGTATGAATAGATGACGGAACGTGGAGGGTAAGAGCCTAAGCAAACGGAGAAAACGGATTGATTGATTTTAAGGGTTATCAAAATATTGTAGGTTATTTCAAGCCAGAAAACATTTTTTTAAGAATTTTTCTTTTTTTTGTTAGAGATAATAATGGTTTAGCGATACAAGACTTATTAAATAACCGATTAATAATGTAAATAGTGTAAACAATTACAATACCTCATCTTAGAAAAAGTAGACGGATCCTGAAGAAGGCCAGGGCGTACAAAGTCCGAAACGTCGTGAATATAGCAAGAAAGAAGAGGGAAACACTCGGAATAATGTAAATAGTGTAAACAATTACAATAACTCATCTTAGAAAAATAGACGGATCCTGCAGAAGGCCGGGGTGTACAAAGGCCGAAACGTCGTGAATATGGCAAGAAAGATGAGGACAACAGTCGGAACAATGTAAATAGTGTAAACAATTACAATACCTCATCTTAGAAAAAGTAGACGGATCCTGTAGAAGGCCGGGGCGTACAAAGGCCGAAACGTCGTGAATATGGCAAGAAAGACGAGGACAGCACTCGGAATAATGTAAATAGTGTAAACAATTACAATACCTCATCTTAGAAAAATAGACGGATCCTGAAGAAGGCCAGGGCGTACAAAGTCCGAAACGTCGTGAATATAGCAAGAAAGAAGAGGGAAACACTCGGAATAATGTAAATAGTGTAAACAATTACAATAACTCATCTTAGAAAAATAGACGGATCCTGCAGAAGGCCGGGGTGTACAAAGGCCGAAACGTCGTGAATATGGCAACAAAGATGAGGACAACAGTCGGAACAATGTAAATAGTGTAAACAATTACAATACCTCATCTTAGAAAAAGTAGACGGATCCTGTAGAAGGCCGGGGCGTACAAAGGCCGAAACGTCGTGAATATGGCAAGAAAGACGAGGACAACACTCGGAATAATGTAAATAGTGTAAACAATTACAAGAGCTCATCTTAGAAAAATAGACGGATCCTGCAGAAGGCTAGAGCGTACAAAGGCCGAAACGTCGTGAATATGGCAAGAAAGACGAGGACAACAGTCGGAATAATGTAAATAGTGTAAATAATTACAATACCTCTTCTCAGAAATATAGAAATATATAGATCACCTTTTTAAAATATTTTATCTCTACGAAAATTTATTTCATATTAATGAACGTAATTTTTTTTTTTTTTTTATTGTCGTGTTAATGGTAATATCAGCCGTTTTCTTATAAGGAAATATTCGGTATTGATCGTCGGAAAAGGCTCAATAAAATTCGTCAGGCATAGAACCGATTCTAAACAATAACTCCAAATATTTTGGTATTTTGTCTGACAGCCTACGCACTCAGACATTCTAGAATGATGAGTTTGGGAATCAATATCTTCAGGTTCGATCAAAGTGGCCCAAAATCTACGAAATATGCCGACTTTCGCCAGTACAGCATCGGATCTTGAACCAAATTGATTTGATCTGCCGTGATTTCCGCCGCCACGATCCCCAACTCCCGCCCACGCCGTTCATGTCCGTTTTGAAGGAATACACGAACAATAAACCTTGTTTGCTGAGTTATGCAGATTGCTGAAAAACCAGGAAAGAAAAGATCCAAAGAAACTGGAGATAAATCAGAAGGTAGCAGCTGTCTAACCGACAGCAAACGATGGCGGGAACATCTGCCATATTTGACGATTGTGGCTATTCCAAAGCAAAAGGCTGGGGGAGAACAACAACAAGGGTGTCTTTAACAAAATACAGAACAAGAATGGTCGCGTGTGTATATATATATATATATATATATATATATATATATATATATATATGTGTGTGTGTGTGTGTGTGTGTGTGTGTGTGTTTCTGTGTGTGTGGCAAATTATAAGTGTCTGCATGTGTGTGCATATATGTGTTTCTTGGATGTATTCGATTGTTTGTGTGTATGTGTGTGTAAACCAATGTGTCTGGATGTGTCTAATTTTGTATGGGTTTGCGTTTGTGCCTATGTGTATGTGCCCGAGTGTGTTTCTGTTTTAATGTAAGCGTGTTTTATGTATGTGTTCTTTTGCCTGTTTCTATTTATATGTGTGTGTCTATGAAAGGATGTTGGTGTGCATGCTTTGAGCAAGTGTGTGTTTTGTGTATTTGTATGTGTGTATGCATGTATGTATGCATGCATATGGGGAATTTTCATTTTCATTTGTTTGTGTGTTTGTGTATGGGTATTTGTGTGTGTGAGAGAGAGCTTAAATGTTTTAATCTGTGTCCTTGTACTTATGTTAGCGTGTGTATGTGTTTCCGTTTGGGTGTGAATGTGTGCATACATATGTGCTTCTATGTGTCTCAGCGTATATGTATGTGTACCTGAGGAGGCATACTTGCGGTGGCGATAAGTGTGTGAGGGCGTGGTACTTAGAAAGAGACTTTGAAATTTCTTGGACGCATAATGTGGAAAGAAGGCTTGGTAAATTCGACACTCTTAGGGCATATTGGAAGCAAGAGATAAAGAAAAGGAAACCTGCATAAACTTAAGCAAATGGATGACACAACATAGATTTTAAAGGAAATTAAGAGAAAATGTGGGAAGTTGTAGAGAGAAGTGATCTCCAACGAGTTATTATTTATGTCTAATAATTTTACTGATGCTATGTAACGGTTATAATAATTCGGTCTTAGTAGTTAGAAATCTTTGGTTGCTATTCGCATCTTCGCCAAAGCATCACCATTTCTGTAGAACATTCTCAAGGATATTTTGGCTCATATCATTCCTGGCATTGTAACCAATTTGGCACAGGCCGAAATTCTTTGAACTGTGTGCCAATAATACGGAGTTCTTCGGAATTCATTTTTTAAAATATTTTCTATGTGATGGTAACATAAGAATCTGAAATTGAATCCTTCTAATGACCGAAACTTACGTTTCAGATCCTCTGAGATTTTGGTGTAAATTTCAGCCTGGATCGAACCACGTGCTTGTAGGGACAAAAAAAAACAAAAAAAAAAAACATTATAAATTATTTTGCATTCCTCTTTTTAAGCAATCAATAGCTGAACAATGATGTAGAAATTTCTTTGAAGGGAGAGACATAAAAAATATTTTAGTAAATGCATATATATATATATATATATATATATATATATATATATATATATATATATATATATATATATATGCATATGCACACACAGTAGAGTTCAATAATTTGAAGCTACCACCAGAATTAGCATAGGATAAACTTGATGGAAGATTGAAACCTTTCCATCCCAAAAATAAAAAAAGACCTTTTAGAGTCAATGAAAAAAATGGAATCGATTATCAAACTTATACTTTGAGCAACTTTTGAAATGAATTTGTGGTGTAGTAATCAAGGCTAAAAGAGGATGTTTTGAAAGCAAAATTTAATCAAAAATGCTTTTTTTTTCTTTCTGTCATAATTTTCTAATAAAAAAATCATATGTCACTTTTGACCATATCTAATAATTTTCTTTAATTTAAAGAATTTCAAATGTAAATGAAACATTTTCTTATTTAACATAAAAAAACACCTACTTTTTATCACAATTTAAAAAATTACAAGTGTGACCTCAAACTTTTAAAAAATTACAAGGGTTGCCTTAAGATTTTGAACTATATATATATATATATATATATATATATATATATATATATATATGTATATATATATATATATATATATATATGTATATATATATATATATGTATATATATATATATATATATATATATATATATATATGCCTACAAATACAAGAAAAAACTTCATATACAAATTTAAACCAGCACTAAATAGATTTTAACTCTAGAGGCAAAAACATACAGCATGCACCCATAATGGCCAAATTCAGAGGTCAGACCACTCGTATGCATGTACACATGGACACACGCGGGTATATATGGAGCACGAATATGTATACGCATATTGGTAAAAACAATAGACTAGGCGGACAAACCCTACACAACATAGTGTGTGTATGTGTATCTAAATATGTATGTATGTATGTGTGTATATTCCTTATAATAAGCCAGTATATATGTATGGAAAGGGAATGTGTGTATACATGCGCATACTGAAATATATATGCACGTATTGGCAAAAACAAAACTGCTCACGGGTACACACGCGAAGTGTATGTATGTGTTTCTTTGTGTATATGTGTGTATGTGTGTGTATGTATGTATATGTGAATATATGTGTATAGTAACTCCTTATAATAAGGCAATGTGTATAGAGAGGTAATATACGTATATATACGCACGCTGACAAAAGGTCATTAAAAGAATATAGATACCATTCCTCAACCTTTCTCGGACTAATCGTAATTATTTTATTAATCTTTACGCAGAACAACTTGTTCACTGGCAGTTCAAGGAAGACATTTTAGGTCACTAACACACAAAAATGAGAATGTTTAACATCGAAAAAAATAAGGAAAATTAATTCATTTTAATGATTTGTGGAAATATCCTCTCTTTACCTCATGAAGGTCGCGAGAACGGAAACCCGTGTTGCAGAATTATGGAAAATAAAGTATAAATTAAAAAATATCCACATTACAATAAAAAATGTTTGCCGTTTCTCTCTTCTTTTTAATATATACACTTTTCTCTCGTTGGAACAACTATAACCTCTTCGCTTATATATATATATATATATATATATATATATATATATATATACATTATAGGAGTTTGACGAACACAAAGGCGTAAAACCCAAGGTCACAAACTTACATCAATACAACTATATATATATATATATATATATATATATATATATATATATTTAGGCAGCAATTTTTCATTGATGCATGTTTCATTAAATAATATAGACAATTTTTGTCTATTTATTTTAAGTACGTTCCTTTCATATTGTCTGATAAGCTTAATAACATTATCATTGAAAGACGAAAGGAAATCACCATATTGATATATGTTTAAATCCAATCTAAGCTTTCGGCTTACATAAGCCATTATCAAAGATGACAATTACTTTTCAATATATCAAACAATACACGGACGAAACAATTAATAAAAATTCTTGAAGCTATATACATAAAACAGTTGAAACCTAACCTGAACAAAATAAAGTACGAAATCTCCACAAATATTCTTAAATGCCTATAATTGATAACAGAAGTCATTGGTTTATACCAATGGCATCCCATACTTAATACTTCTCGTTTTCGCTTACGCGTGCGTGTGACGTCACGAGCTGCGTCGCAATTTACGCTTCCGCGTCTCGTATACATACACACGCACACACACGCACACACACACACACACACACACATATATATATATATATATATATCATAAATAATTAAGTTGTATAACTTATTTATTAAAATTAATTAGAAATGCTAATGTAATTAATGGCGAAATCACTTCACTAACAAGATTTAATACGACATAAACTTACTATCAGTTTCTTGAATAATAAAATTCTTATATTCGAGTTGTTTCCAGATGGAAGACACATGCCAAGTATTTTCGACAATTTCAGTTTGCCATCTTCGGGGCGCTATGATAATATATCTCCAAAATAATATAACTGTCGAAAAATTTAAATAAAACATCTTTCGGTCTCCACTACACATATTACGTCTTATTGTTTTACTTGTATATGGAAAAAAAATGAATTGTTAAAAGCATTTCGTTGGTCAATTCCCTCTGACAACGACACAAATATGCAACACCTCAAAATATAAGTATCGTATTATTCAAAGGATTGATAGTAAGTTAATGTCTCATTAAGTTTTGTTAGAAAAGTGATTTTGCCATATTTTCATTAACAATGCTAATTAATTCTTTGGATAAATTACTTCTTTATGATATAATATAAAAACTGCACACTCTAATATATATATATATATATATATATATATATATATATATCTCACATTTTAATATATTTTTATAACAAATACCATTAATCTCTGTTTATTTAAATTTTTTTTTTTTTTACATTTAGTCTATAAAATGAAAATCCTTTCTAATCTAAATGTAGCATATATTTTAAAAATAAAACCCCGTAATCCTTGTATAATATATGAACTGCGCCAACGTTGGGTTAACCAGATATTTTTATTAAAATTTTTAATTATGCGACGGTCAGTCCCTACCCAGCACCTGAAGATTGCGTTGTGCATAAAACACCGAGTTTTTTTTTTTTTATTTCTCGAAATTTGACCGTCAAAAACGAGTTTATGGCGGTGGGAAACTAATCGAATCCGAGACACCAGATCAGGAACGATAATATTGCAGATTCTTTGTATTTTTTCAAGGATATTTAGATATGAATTGAATGAAATGTTTTTTGCTTTTTCTTTCTGAAGAGTAAAGTAGACAAGCAATGTAAATTTATGACAAGCGGGTTCTACAAATATTGTGTAAACCTGCCGCACGATCAAGTCATCGGCGAATAAACTGACTTCCTAACCAATATTCATTTGGTGAGTAGAGTGACTAAGACCAGTAGCAATTAAAAAGAGACCCATCAAAAAGCGGATGAACCTACTTTTAGGGTCAATGTCTATCTAGCAAAATTAAGTGGAGTGCACACCACAGGTATGCATGCAGACAGAGCATTGATAATAGGGCGGAGAGCTTCCTGGAACTGAAGTCATCAGTTCGACCTGGAGAGGAATGGATTCTACCAAGTTCACAAGTAAACGAATACCTCTCTGACTTTCAACAATGAAGGAATTGGTCAAGTCTCCAGTAAACCAACTACCGGCCCCTTTTCTAGGGACTTTTGCTTATGCTGATAAACACAAACGGACATTATTTACGATCCAATGTATATACGAAAACGTTAGGTCAATATCTAGTTTAAGAAGCGTTTCTCAACTGGGGTTCCCCGGAACCCTAACGTTCCGCAAAGGATCCCCAAGGGTCCCGCGAGAACAGGTGAGATAAGATAATGTAATTTTGATATTTTATTTAATTTAATATATGTAATATTACTGTTTTCATTCTGTTTACATTTATATTATAAGTATATGATATTGATTACTTAGGTTTATTTTTTACGTTTGAGTTCAGAAAAATTTTGTGTGTGAATGAAAACTCCCTGATGAAGTGTTATAAATGAACGGTGTGAATTTTATTTAGCATTACCGAAAAATTTGACAAAGAAGTATTAATTTTTCCTTAACCCTTTTATTCAAAAATATATACAATGATATTTACCACGTCAACTACGATGAAAATAAAAATTAAAAAATATGGTATTTAATTTTGTTTTTGTGCAGGCGTTCCTTGAGACATGTCATTTATTTTAAGGGTTACGCAAGGGTAAAAAGTTTGAGAAACGCTGGCTACATATATTGGATTAAAATGTGCAAAAACAACAAGGTTTGCCACAAAAGTTTGCTGGCCAAGTTCTTTGGCTTTTTGAATTACTGAAAGAGTTCTATCAATTATAATCTACCAAAATAATAGCCGTTGTTAACGGCCAGTCATTCGCGAAACTAGCAATCAAAGCAGGCGCCCAACAAGGGTCACTTGTCAAAACAATCCTCTATAAGAGAAGAGAGTTAAGGAACAAAGGTGTATTTTCCCATTTGTATTTTCTGCACTATGGACATTTTTAAAGGATTTCATCCCAAGCAAATCGATAGTGCCACTAGCATGCAATGGGTTACAGACCAAGAGTAAAGAGGGGGTGTCTGAGGAAAGGATACAGAGAAGGACGGGGATCAAAATGAAGGCATCAGAAGATGTCGATTGACATTACATCTGATTATTTGAAGATTATAGCTAACAGGGAAGCAAGTAAGAGGAAGGGAGTGCGAGAGAAGAAGCTATTGGAATAGAAGCGGCGGTTACATTTAACGGTTTCGACAGTGAAAGGGTGGGACCGAGATGCCAACCTAGTAGCACGTTTAAATTCATGCAGTTGGGGTACCAGTGAAAATAGCTCGTCAGAACAGATGCCATGAAAATATTTGTAGAAAAGACAGAAGGAAGCCACGGCACGTCTGCGATAAAGTGACTGTAGACGATTTTCCAGATCAGGACCTGTCACATTGCATATCTGTCTCTGGATTTAGTCGAGGACCTCGAGATGAGCAGTGGGGGCACCAGACCATATATGGCAGCAGAATTCAATGCAAGGACGAATGGTAGATTTTTAGATTTGAAGGATGAGCGAGAAAAACGTTCTGGCGCGACACAAAGAAGCAACTTTCCTTGCGGTAGATGGAGCAATTGAATCAATGTAGTTCAGATCAGTGGAAAACATGAGCCCAAGAAGGTATAGAGAGACGCTCTCATGGAATTGAGCGTCAGCCATGCCGATAGGAATTATTATGTCCATGGCATAATAACACCATATTTCATGGACAGAACGGAATAACTGAAAGGAAAAGAAATGGCAAACACGTTTTGCTCTCAGAGAGACGTTTATAATACTAAGACATGCACAAAACTAGATATACATATTTACAAAGAAAATAATCGGATAATAATATGTCATATATCTACACAGCGAGCAGAAAGTAAGGAGAAACAAAAGGGAGATTCTTCTGTGTTTCTGGAGAAGCTATGTTTAGGAATTCGGATTCAAACGGACTGGAATTAGCTATTATGTCACACGCGAAGACATAGTTCACGAAGGGGAAACGACGAGTCTTGGATTTTCCTAAAATGAGGACTGCGAGCCAGAGTTTCTGTCTATATCTGGGGAATATATATCCCAAAAGGAAACGACATGATGTGCATGTAAGCTGCTGGGGGAGGCCGATTTATCCCCAGCCGAGCTCCTTGGCCCATGCTTAAAAAAACAACCCCTCGGTTTGTCTGATGTAAACAAAATGAAATTAATTGCCTTTTTGTATCATTACACTCTTTTTACTTTACATAAATCATCTGCCAAAAATATCAGTTATGCGCGATACACGCTTAGGCGATCATGTATCTTTCATATTTTCCCCGCAGTAGGTTGACATTTATTTCTGCAGTAGACCAGTTGCGATCCTGCTATTTATCTATAGCTGGAGGGAGAAGAGGATTCATTCATTTTGCAAGGGTAACAGAACGTACATGAATGTAATGGATTCGACCGGAATTCGAACTCAGCTCTCCGATTCCTCAATCCGAGCCGCTATCCGTGTCTCAGAGTATTTGCGAATATCTATGACGATGATACAATGATATATGGGTGCACCTTCAAAACTCGTGATGACAAGTGATTGGCAGCTGATTTCTCCTCCGATTTAGCTATAACATCTCAGGGTTGGGGGCTGGGAACTGGTTGTTTTTATCCAATGCTTCAAAAATCAAACTAGATACATTGCTTCATTGCCAATCGGACTGTGAACTACCATCAGTCGCGATGAATGGATTCCCCCCTCCGAGCAGATATCTTGTCTTGAGAAACTATTGGTCCTTAAACTTACACCTGACTACAAGTGGAACACGTACATAGGATCCATCTCTAAAGATGCAAAAAAGGTCGGTTACCTGTACAGTTCTAGTAAGTACCTGACTCCTGCTATCATCTACTTTTACAAGAGATAGGTCAGACCTAAAATGAAGTATCCTTGCCATATTTAGGCGGGAGCTTACTTGTCGAACCTTTCCAGTCTTAATAGAGGCCAAATGCGTCTCCGAGTCCTTATGACTGGCAAATTATTTTCCATCTTCTAATGCCTCTTTCACAGACGAGATATGGCAAGCCACTGACGATTCTGTCGCTGCTTCCATGGAAAATGCACAGACGAACTGCAATCTTTGGTTCCGAGAATTCTAAACTTCATATTTACAACCTGGCTTGACACTCACATTGAAACAATCTGACCATATCCTTCCATATTGTTTTTTTGAGAAGTAAGTTCCATTCAAACAGCTTCACTCCGTGAACCACAATTTTGCGTAACCGACTCCCGAGAGGATGTTTCCCGATCACTACAATCTTAACCTTTTGAAATCTAGATTTAACGGTTATCTTCCACCTCCTATGAGTATAAACCGCCTCTTACTATGAACACGCTCTACCTTGAGTTGCCTTGTATAGGGTAAACCTCACTATCAACAAGCAAACCAAATAAACGAATTCCTTCTTTAGAAATAAAAATAGTTTATCCTAAATTCAGGAATATATATTTTCAGAGCCATTTTTGTTCAGTTTTCAAAACATTGGGTACAGTATTTTTCCGATTTTTGATAGAGACCCCATTATGTAACGTGGAAAAAGATTATAAAAGCCTGTCCGTTGCTGAGGCAACCAAATATTATGTTGAATAACGAAGAGTGTGATTAAGTAACATTTCTAATGCAAAACTGTAGACGTGCAAATGTATTTTGGGTCGAGTAATTAATACTTGCATCATTTATAAACGTAAGTGTCTTTCTGCATATATGCTCCTGTGTATAAGCAAATGGGATCATGTATTTTCATGAAATAGTTTCAATGTATTTTTTTTTATCTATCTATCTATCTATATATCTATCTATCTATCTATCTATCTATCTATCTATCTATCTATCTAAATCTGCATATATCTATGTTCATATATGTCTAGCTGTCTCAGTCTGTCCATGAAAACTAGCTAGGTAGTTCCGGATTTCTCTCTCTCTCTCTCTCTCTCTACCTATATATCTAAGTCCGCTCATCTATCTATCTATCTATCTATCTATCTATCTATCTATCTGTCTGTTCATATCTAAGTATTTTCATTTTCTATCTATCTATCTATCTATCTATCTATCTATCTATCTATATCTATATATATATATATATATATATATATATATATATATATATATATATATATTAAATAAACATTATATACAGAGAGATAGGGAGACAGATATGAGATAACCGTATATAACTATTTTTCGTGTGACGTATTTTGTCCCTCATATATATATATATATATATATATATATATATATATATATATATATATACATATACTTCTGGCATAAATATATATGATTACATATATATATATATATATATATATATATATATATATATATATATATATATATGTGTGTGTGTGTGTGTGTGTGTGTGTGTGTAGGGCTTGAGTGTGTGTGTCTGTTTGGACATGCACACAAAATAAGCCATGAATATTAGCTTATGTATGACCATATACAAAAGCCTACATACCTATATATAAATATATATGTGCGCGTGTGTGTGGGTGTGTGTGTGTGTGTGTGTGTGTGTGTGTGTAGTTATCTGACAAGACAATAAGTAAATTATCAATGTATAAATACGAACATTTATCATATACTTTATATATACTTTATATACCTACATCTTCACACATATATCTATCTATCTATCTATATATATATATATATATATATATATATATATATATATATATATATATGCATCTGTCTATGTAATTGTTTGCGCGCACGTGCGTATATCTATTGGAATCCTCGATGCATTGTGCCTTTCTCATTACCGTTGCTTTTCTGATCGTCTTTTTTTTTTGTTTTTTTTTTACGGACATATCATTCTTTGCATGCTCACAGCGAATCAGTCAGATCCGAAATTGAAAGTCTGTCTGAGCCGAACGCAATTTGGCGGCTTTTGATTGGAGGAGAGAACTCGGAATAATAAAAATGGCCGCGGCCGCGCAGAAGCCGTTTGATTGGGACAAACGAAATAGAGGAAAAGCGTAGACAGGCTGATGAAGAAGGAAAATGTTTGAAGAGAAGTCTTGCGGCCTGTATTGGATGGAGGCAAAACAGGAAGGGTAGCAAGAAGAATTGGCAGTTATTAATGTTTGAGAATGAAGAAGAAGACGAACATGGCGTATATATGTGAACAAATGAAAGTTTAGATGAAAGACGGAATAAGCAGAAGCGAAAGGAAGGAAAGACAAACTTTGGAGAATTATTGAAAAAAATGTAAGGAAAAGTTTGAAATAAAGATACATTGGAGAGAAACATAATTAAGAGATGATAAGGCAAACATACGCTGAGGTTGAATGGAAAAGTCGGAATGAATAAAAGGAAAATAAATCTAGGACAACTTTCAACACAACTAGAACGTTTACCATTACTCCACGCTGGCACACGACATAGACAGGAAGATATGTACAAATTCAGATCAGACCCGATAGATAGATAGTTATGGACAGGTTGTGATAGATAGATAGATAGATAGATAGATAGATAGATAGATAGATGTGAACAGACCGACATTAGATAGAAAAACAGTGAGGAGGTGCTATGAACAGAATGATAAATATAAATCTAACGGCATAGTGGTAGAATCCCCGACTGACACCAATTCAGTCGGGTTTCGATCCTAGCTAGAGGCAACTGGATGTCTAGCCACACTGATGAGCTGTGATACAGCGAAACAGTCTGTCTATGGATGACTATATATATATATATATATATATATATATATATAGAGGGAGAGAGAGAGAGAGATACATAGATAGATACATTGAGAGATTTGACTACTGATACAGACAGATAAAAAGATTATGAACAGACGTATATATATATATATAGAGAGAGAGAGAGATAGATAGATAGATAGATAGATAGATATGAATAGACCGACTAAATCGATAGATTGATATGAATAGACCAACATTGTCTAGGCAGACAGAGAGACTATGAATAGAAGGAGATAGATAGATAGATAGATAGATAGATAGGGAGAAAGAGAGAGATATGAAAAGACCATAGATAGATAGATAAATAATGACTACTTAGATAGATAGACAGAAAGTGAGTGAGAGAAAAAAAGCAAACAAGCTATGAACAGAATGAAATAGATAGATAGATAGATAGATAATGACTACTGAGATAGGAGATAGACATACAGACATGCAGACATACAAACTATGAACAGAAGGATATATATATATATATATATATATATATATATATATATATATATATATATATATATCGATAGATAGATAGATAGATAGATAGATATTATAAGAATGTGACTATAGTTCGCCTCCATCAACTTTCGACGTCATTCATAACGAAGAGGAAGGAAAGATATGCTTTAGAGATTATTGCAAAAAATGTCAGGCAAATTTTGAATTAAAGATACATTGGTGAGAAAATGTTGATAATGCAACATATATGAAGGCTTGAATAGCAAAGGCGGATGAAATAAGAGAAAAATAAATCTGGTGGCTTCACTGGATGAAAATTGAAGAAGAAAGAAGGAGTAAGAATCGAATAAAATATTGTAGGAATGAACGGAGGGAGTAAAAACATAGAAATTGAATGGATAAAGAAAACCGAACTGAAGCAAGGCGTGTAAGAAATATCAACAACCTAACCAAAGAGCCATAGATACAAATCACGTATAATGGGATTGGTAAAAATTACTTCAGAATATTCTTTAGAAAGAAAAAGAGATTTTAAAAAAATCTCTAAAGAAAGGCATAAAGGAAAAGAGAGGGAAAACGAGTAAAAATGGTTCATGCAAAAAAGGAAAGAATGAAGCATAAAAGAAAGAAAGAAGAGGTAGATCGTGAAATGTCCACTTATGGATAAAAAGAAGGAAAAAACAATTGGAAAGAGAAACAAAGAGAAATAAAGAACAAAAGAAAGAAATAGAAAAAGAAATATCCACTTACAATTAAAAAGAAAGAAAGAAAAAATAAAGAAGTAAAAACGAAATGTCCACTTGAAAGTATAAAGTAAAAAAGAAAGAAAAAAAAGAAAGAAGAAATGTCCACTTACGAATAAAAATAAAAAAAGAAACAGAATAATAAAATGTCCACTTATGAATAAAAAGAAAGAAGTAAAAAAGATTAATGTTCACTTAAGAATAAAAAGAATGAAAGAAAAAGAAAGAAGAATTAAAAGCAATGTTCACTTAGAAATAAAAATGAATAAAGAAAGAAAAAAAATTATAAAAAGAAGTGTTTGCATATGAAGATAAAAAGAAAGAAAGAAGTGTAAAAAGAAATGTCCACTTAGAAAAAGAAATGAAGTTTATGACAAAGGAAAAGAAACAATACGTCGACAATAAAAAGAGCGATTTGAAAGCAAAGGAAGAAATGATAAAAAAAATCGAAGGAAACAAGTAAAAAGAAGCAATGAAAATAAGATGGCGACAATAGATAAGGAGGAATAAAAAGATATGAAGAATGAAAGAGGATGTAGAAAAAAGAAATGTTCATTTACGAATTAAAATAAGGAAAAAAAAGAAAAATGAAAGAAAAAGCGGCAAGAGGAGATATTTCCTATTATTAAGAAAGAAAGAAAGAAAGAAAGAAAGAAAGAAAGAAAAGTTCAAAATAGAAATGTTCATTTGCGAAACAAAGAAAGTGCTGGTAAGTGAAGAAATGACCCGTTACAAATAAATGAAGAAAGAAAGAAATAAAGAAAGAAAGAAAGAAAGAAAGAAAGGTGAATAAGACAGAGGAGAGCTTGAAAAGAAAGATAGAAAGAAAGAAAGAAAGAAAGCATAGTAGAATGGAAATAAATAAAGATAGAGTTAAGATAAATAAAAAAGAATAAGTAATGAAGAAAAAAAAAAGTATTAAAAAAGATGTGTCCAATAAAGAATAAAAAGAAAGAGAAAATGAAAGAAAGCAGGAAGAAAGAAAAAAAAACAATAGAATGAATGCAAAGGAACAATAGAAAATGCTGAAAGAAAGAAAGAAAGAAAGAAAGAAAGAAAGGAATGAAGGAATGAAGGAAGGAAGAAAAAAGGAAGAATGGTTGGAAAATTAAACTAGAAAAATGAAAGAAAGAAAGAAAGAATGAAAGAAAGAAAGAAAGAAAGAAAGAAAGAAAGAAAGAAAGAATGGTCGGAAAATTAAACTAAAATGAAAGAAAGAAAGAAAGAAAGGAAGGAAGGAAGGAAGGAAGGAAGGAAGAAAAAAGGAAGAATGGTTGGAAAATTAAACTAAAAAGAAAGAAAGAAAGAAAGAAAGGAAGGAAGGAAGGAAGGAAGGAAGGAAGGAAGAAAAAAGGAAGAATGGTTGGAAAATTAAACTAGAAAAAAAGAAAGAAAGAAAGAATGGTCGGAAAATTAAACTAAAATGAAAGAAAGAAAGAAAGAAAGAACGGAAGGAAGGAAGGAAGGAAGGAAGGAAAAAGAAAGAATGGTTGGAAAATTAAACTAGAAAGAAAGAAAGAAAGAAAGAAAGAACGGAAGGAAGGAAGGAAGGAAGGAAGGAAGGAAAAAGAAAGAATGGTTGGAAAATTAAACTAGAAAGAAAGAAAGAAAGAAAGAAAGAAAGAAAGAAAGAAAGCAAAAAAGAAAGAATGGTTGGAAAATTAAACTAGAAAGAAAGAAAGAAAGAAAGAAAGAAAGAAAGAAAGCAAAAAAGAAAGAATGGTTGGAAAATTAAACTAAAATGAAAGAAAGAAAGAAAGAAAGAAAGAAAGAATGGTTTGAAAATTAAACTAAAAAGAAAGAAAGAAAGAAAGAAAGAAAGGAAGGAAGGAAGAAAGGTAGGAAGAAAGGAAGGAAGGAAGGAAGGAAGGAAGGAAAAAGAAAGAATGGTTGGAAAATTAAACTAGAAAGAAAGAAAGAAAGAAAGAAAGAAAGAAAGCAAGCAAGCAAAAAAGAAAGAATGGTTGGAAAATTAAACTAAAATGAAAGAAAGAAAGAATGGTTGGAAAAGTAAAATAAAAAGAAAGAAAGAAAGAAAGAAGGAAGATAGGAAGGAAGGAAGGAAGGAAGGAAAGAACAAAGGACTCAATGAAAGAAGGAAGATTAGATTTAAGCAATTTAACAAAAAAGTTAAAATGAAAAATCAAACGAAATCGTGTGTTAAAGAGAAAGTGAAAAAATAAATGAAAAAAAAACGAAAGATTTAAAAAATAAAATAACATATGAATGAAAAAAGAATAAAAGAAAAGAAGAAAACTTGAGGAGAATGCAGAAATCAAAATAAAAAGTGAAAAGGTCAGAGAGACAAATTGAAAGATAGATTATGAGAAAGAAAATAACGAAAACGTGAAATAAATCATGAGCCGAAAAGAAAACAAGATAAAGAAAAAGTCTAAAAGGAAAATTTAAAAAGGTGGATCTGAACGAAATGCAATCATTGAAAAGCACAAGCGTTTAATAAAATTAAACAACATACTAGAAAAAAAAAAACTCAAATCGTTTTAATAAAAACACACACAAAAAAAAACAAACAGCCAAGAAATTCCGACATGCCTGTGGCTATAGGATTTTCCAGACTTCATTCGATAAGTGTTTCGGAAAAGTGTCAGTAACGGTATGGATTTGAATCCATTCTGTTTTGAAAAGCCTCCATTTTTGGAAAAGCTGACATGCGTGGACAGCCGTAGGTGGACACGCTTTTACTGGTTGTGTGGCAAAAAGGCAGACAAAAAATTCAGAAACAAGGCCGAAATTCAAAGGCGAAATTTCGAAGAAGAAAAAAATCGTTTAAGAACTAAAAGATGAAGACAGTTTTCTAAATGTTTTATTTTTCGAGTGTCCACAATGAATTACACATAAAAATTAAAGCATGATTTTCTCTCGCAATAAGAGAAAATGAAATGCCTCAAACAGCTTAATCATCACGTGGAAATATCGCTAAATAATTACTAAGCCGAGAAAAAAATGCAAGAATAAAAGATATCCGTATTCGAAAATAGTTGTTAAAAACTGAAGTGGCCATGAGTATAATTTTAAAAAAGTCTATTAAATCTTTTGATTGATTTCTTTTTCTTGAGAGAGATCTGTAATGGCTATCGGCTATAGAATATGCTACCATTTTAAGCCCTTCCACCTTAAAAGCATAAACAGGATGATAAAGAAGCCCTTCAAAGTTGTGATTCATCTCTCCAAGTGTCTGAAATGGAATGAAAAAAAAATAAAATAAAAACGTGATTGAAAGAGGTGATAACAAAATCTGTAAACATAGTGTGTCAAAAGTAATCAATTTTGAAAACATATTTTAATGCCTTCAGTTATGGTTGCTTGTCATCAATAAATGAGAAGAAAAGAAGAGAAGAAAACATTTTACGTCAACACGTTTCATTCCTTCAGGAACTTTTCAAAAGCAAGTGTATAGATAAAAAGCTTTCTTCGTGTCTTTTATTTGTGTTGTCTTTGCATATATATATATATATATATATATATAATTAGGAGATCAACTGATTCTGCTACCTTGGTATATTCTTTTTTATGTGTATTTAACACTTTCAAATACTACTGTT
Organism: Acanthosepion lycidas; assembly: GCA_963932145.1. Taxonomy (NCBI): domain Eukaryota; kingdom Metazoa; phylum Mollusca; class Cephalopoda; order Sepiida; family Sepiidae; genus Acanthosepion; species Acanthosepion lycidas. Next base: position 9,796,321 of record OZ010589.1, on the reverse strand, counting down.
TCCTGGTTTAATTCAGCTCTGACCATTAACTGTTTTCGTATTAGAATTTTATATATATATATATATATATATATATATATATATATATATATATATATATATATATATATATATATATATATATATATATATATATATATATATATATATATATATATATATATCTTTTATAATAAAAAGAAAGAACAGTAAGATATATAATCCGGTGTTCTTATTGATATTTTTATTTTCACAAAACAGTACTCAATGAAAATTTAATTTAATTATATAACTTAAATTAATTATATAATTAAATTTGAAATTTTTACCTTCGGCTTTTGAAACATAGAAGTTCTTGTGTAGCGAAGAAACCATATGTTAAATCAGTTAATTTATAATATATATATATATATATATATATATATATATATATATATATATATATATATATATATATATATATATATATATATATATATATCGTAGAAAGAACAGATGGAGTAAACATCCACTGGCGATTAAATGATTTTTCAGGAAATTTAAAAACAACGTCTTAACTCTTTTCAGAAATTTAATGACTTGGAACCTTATATCAGAATTAAAAATAGACTTGAGGGTATGTCTTGAGTAAAATAAAGGTTATCGACGCATAAAATGGAATCAGTGGACCGAGTTCAATCTCTAGCAGAGAATATAGAATATTTCCTTGTACATAAAACTAATTGTGCTACCATTACGGAAAAAGTACATATATATATATATGTATGTATGTATGTGTGTGTGTGTGTTTCCGCGGAGCTATGTAAGCTGCCCTTGATGAGGGTGAAAGGAGTCTCTCTGTGTGGAGAGCTATGTTCGTACATAGTCTGTCTATATTTCTGAGATGAGGTAATATGTACAGTATTTACATTATGCGGACTATTGTCCTCATCTTTGTCGCCATATTTGTCACAACGTTTCGGCCGTTGTACGCTCCGGCCTTCTTCAGGTGGTTGGAATTTCGAACTGAACCCTTTATTTCGATCCCTGGGGTAGACTGTTCTAGTTCCACGTGCCATGTTTGATGGATGTCAGTTATCAGTTATCTCCTGCTAATTTTCCCTCTGAAAGTTCTCCACTGCCTTAACGGGGTATTGAACTCACACTCTTTGGGTCTGTCACTGGATCTAACCAACGCCCTTATCCACGGTGCCATGAGGACATCTGGGTATGAATTTCTGGGTATTATAAACCTAATGTTTTCAGCAACCATTTTTACCAGTGCTCATATTGCAATTTTTCTGTTATCATTACATGTTTTTACCAGAGCTCATATTGCAACTTTGTTACCATTTCTTTTCTCTGGCACTCCTTATTACTGGTTCCCATATTGTATTTATTTCTATGCTCAGGAGATTTTTGTGGCCTAGCATATGTGCTGATTCATTAAGTTTACGATTTTTCCAATGGTGTTCCCTGTCTATGATCTCAACATGATCCCACAGGGGACGGTGATCTCCCTTCTCTCTCCATATGTGGTCAGCCACGCCTGATTTTTCTACTTCCCCTCGCGTTACAGCTTTCTGGTGTTCTTGAAGCCTTACCTTGAAGGGTTCAGTTTGAAATTCCAACCACCTGAAGAAGGCCGGAGAGTACAACGGCCGAAACGTTGTAACAAATATGGCGACAAAGATGAGGATAATAGTCCGCATAATGTAAATATTGTACTATGTTCGTACATGTTGAGAAAGACATTTCATTTGTTAATATCATAGTATGGAAGTTTACAAATATGTCACCATCATATAATTAAACAAGTCAAAAGACGCTGTACAAGTTGGCCAAGACTCTATTATTCTACAACAGGACATAATCTTAGGGGTTAGGGTTAAGGGTTAAGGGTTAGGTTTTCTTCTTCAGAAATCATAAGGAACGTATTCCATCGTTAATTTAAGACGTGTCTCATCAGAAAGTTAGAAAGAGGAAACGGCGAGGTTTTGACGGGTACTACTTGTATGAATTGTACATCGTAATCTTCTTCATCATGATCTAATTTCATGTAGGCCAGAATTCCTAGGTGAAGAAAAGACATACATCGAGAAAACATTTAAACTTCATCACGACTCATACATCATTTTATAATCCTAATCTCGAATCTAATCTTTTTCTAAAAAAACAAACTTGAAAAGAAATAATAATACCTAATACTAGTATCTTTACCATCATGTCCAAGACAATTGGTGATATAATTAGGAATAGAAATAAACACAACACCAATTCAGATGCCGGTAATTATAAAAAATAAACCTTACATTGTAAAAGCACTTATATCGACGAGACATCACAAGATCTAAAAGCCTGTATCTACGTATATAAAATAGATTTATGTTTAGACAACCATACACAGGGACAAAACTGAACACAACTTGTTTTCCAAATATACTTTTATAAATTCAGAAAAACTTGTAAATAAATTAGTTTATACTAGGATCTTTACCATCACATCAAAGATAATCGGAAATAAATCCAACATGTCAGATGGCAGTATAAAATAAATTGCTTACAACATTTCGCCTTTCTTGGCAGATCATTCGTTATAACATCTTAATGACACTACTGCCTTACATAGCGTGATATGATAATAAAAAATTCATATAAATACCGTAGTTAATACTGTATGTTGGTCTTCCGTTGGACATTCGTCTCCAGCTGAGCTGGTCAAACTCTTTGCCTCCGGGCAGAGTGGATCCCCATGTCGAAGGGCAGAATCTCGTCTCGGGAAACAGCTACCTGACCCCGTTTTAAACGGAGTCTACAGGGAACTATTAACCGAGCCTACAAGCTCGGATACCCCAAATTAAATTCGGCCTTGTGCCACATCTGATCGCGTGGGGCGGTTAGTAGATATCCTGCAGTTGGAAGTTCGTATCCAGCTGTGCAGATCAAACTCTTTGCCTCCGGGCAGAGAGGATCACCAGAAGAGGCTATGTCGAAGGGCAGAGTCTCGTCTCTGGAAACAGTTACGGTGTCGACGGGGAAGTTTTGGCTAAGTCTACGGGCTCAGTACCATACATTAAATTCGGCCTTGCGCCACATCTGACCGTGTGTGGTGGTTGGTAGATATCCTGCAGTTGAAGATTCATTGTGGAATTCACTTGCCTCACTCATAGCAGTTGACTACTACTTCTATGCGCCGCTGGCGAATCTTATATGCATTGTTCTTGTCCTAAGTGTTATTGTTCATTACCAACCTTCGGTTGATATTTCTATTCAGTAACCTTCCCTTGTCTACAGCTGTAATGGTTTGTAATGATCGTTTTTACAACGGAGTGGTTTACCTGGTTTAAGAGTTTAACATTATTGTATATGTAACCAGGGTGTTATTCAAATGTAACTTTCTTGAATTTTAAGCTGTCCTATTTAGTTTTGTGATTTTAGTGATGTCGGGAAAGAAAGAGAATAATTTTATGTAGTGCTAAAGACTGATATTAAATAGCTTCCTCAACGACAGTAAATTTACGTCCAGGTTCTTACAGTATTTCTCCTTTGTTGGTTGACCTTCTAATAACAAAATTTGAGTTACGTAATAACAAAAGTGGTAAAAATATAAACAAAAGAAACTAAATAAAACTGGCCATAATTTATACCGAAAAACATATTATTAATATAAAAATTAAGTTGAAAATTTCCCTCCTCCCAAATTGGCACGCATGGGTTGTTACATCAATGTAAAAATCACATTTCTTTGATAGTATCCTCAAAGACTTCAAATTCCATCTTAAATTCGTGTGACTCATTTCGAATCACTCGAATTTTCTTCCCAATTTGTCAACAATTTCCCGAACATTTTTCGGATATATAAAAATGTATATATCAGCTTCTCCCATACGTTTGTTACGCCTATTTTTAATTCTTTAAACTCTGAAAATAAAATAAAAATACAGGCATATAAAATATTTGGTAACTTTGGGCCTTCGTACACGCAAATAAAAACTGAGTGTGAAAAGGAAGTTTTTTCCTTGACACTGCTATTATTTTTAGTCGGTCCACTATGCCGTGATAGACAATTTTTCTCGCCAGAATTTATCTTATATATTTATAAGACTACCATTCGTCCTTGCTTTGAATATTGCTGCCATATATGGTCTTATGCACCTGTTCTATATTTAGAGATTCCTGATAGGATCCAAAGAAAAAAATCTATAATATTATTAGCCCTGACCTAGCATCTAACTTCAGTCCTTTTCTCGCCGCCATAACATAGCTTCATTAGGCCTTTTCTATAAATACTTTCATGGTAATTGTTCTGATGAACTTTCCACTGTGATACCAAGGTTTTATGAATTTAAGTGCAGTACCAGATTGGCGGCAAGGTCTCATCATGTTACATTCAAACTGGCTAGAGGGAACCGTAAGTTCTATGCTAATAGTTTCTTCTATCGGACTTCTCGATTCCCAATAAAATTTGATATTTAAAAATTTAAATATAATGTCAATCGATATCTTCTGTATTTTTTATTCTTAATCTTTTATTGTTCTGTGTCCTTAATATTAATTTTTCCATAATTTCATAACTTTTTGCATCCTAGTGGCTTTATTGCCTTGCTTGGGATGAAATGATTGAAAAAAAGATTATTTTTTTTACTATATGTTGGCTTTTTTTTTCTGGAACATCACAATTTAAATTTAATTCAAATATGCTATTTTCCGTATAAGTGACGTCGTGTTTAAAACAGTTTCACAGGGCTCTATTGCTCTCGAAAAGAATGTATGAACTATTTTCTTCGTATTCTTATCATTTTCTATGTACATTAAATATTTTATAAACAGTTCAAAATAGCGTCTCCTCTGGTGAAAGATATTCGATTTAACGTGTGTGTGTAGGGGGTATTTTGTATAATAATAGGTTTTAGAATGTTGAGTTTTTCGTTAACCATCGTGTTTTATAATATTTTGGAATTATTCACTGATATTTGTCGTATGTTAATAGCTGTATTTTGATTATGATGTGAGGATCGATGAGTGACAAGTCAGTCTACGCGAAAGTGTAGTGCATGTGTGTTAAATGTTTGTTTTTTTGGGTTTTTTTCATTACTGGTATTGCGAATACGATTGGTTTTAATGGTATCAGATCTCTAAAAGCATCCTCTTTATATTCCGACCTTCTTCTGCATTCCTATTCCTCTCACGATTCCATTATGAATTTCCATTCTTTTTTTTTTTTTGTTTCCTCGAGAATTAATCTGTTGGTCAGCCCATACATTTCTACGGTTAAATACTGCCAAAGATCCATCACGTGACACCTAAATCCAAGCGCGTTTCTCTCCCGGTAATTATTGGCTCCATTCAGCTGAAGGGAAAAGAACAGTGTTTAAATCGTGTCTCACATTTCAGACCAAGTTCTGTCTGTCCAGCAAGAGGAGTAATAATTTCGTATTCATGAGATGGTTTAAAAGCCAGTAGTTATCAGAAAGATTATCTTTCACTTCAAAAAATTACGGATAGAATAATATATATATATATATATATATATATATATATATATATATATATATATAATAAACAGTAGTGTTGAGGGCTCAGATCTAAATCGTTACTTCAAGTTTCCCTGTCACCTACGATCTTCAAAAATTCATATGCAACATCAAATGCCATCGTCTGTTTCCTTGAACCGTATTATTTTATTGTCAGTTCCTGGGTATGACGATAAACTACACCCGGCGGCAAGGCTTCTGATCTGGAGATTGGAGATTTTGAGGAGCCTGGAACCACTACTTAATTACTGTTTTCCCAGTCCCACTAAAACATAGGGTGGTAGAACCTGTTAGGGTCCCAGCTATGGGCAAATAGGGAACCACAAACAAAAACAAACAAAAACCTGTGAAAGTATACAAATATATACTTATACTAAAAATACAAGCAAAACATTTTCATATAAAAAAATAATTTTATTGCCTACTTTATAATAAATTGACTAGAAATGCATTTGAAAACAAAATGACCAACAATACATTTCAAAGCAAAATAAGCAGCAGTACATCTTAAAGCAAAATGTCCAATAATACGATTTAAAGCAAAATGACCAACTATACATTTCAAAGCAAAATATCCAGTAGTACATCTTAAAGCAAAATGTTCAATAATACGATTTAAAGCAAAATGTCCAACAATTTAATTTTAAAGCAAAATGATCAACAATAAATTTAAAAGCAAAATAGCCAGCAATACAATTTCAAAGTAAAATGATCAACAATATATTTTAAAGCAAAATGATCAACAATATATTTTAAAGCAAAATGATCAACAATATATTTTAAAGCAAAATGAACAGCAATACATTTAAAGGAAAATAGCTAATAATTCGTTTTAAAGCAAAATGGCCAACAATAAATTTTAAAGCAAAATAACCAGTAATACATTTTAAAGCAAAATGAACAGCAGTACATTTCAAATTAAAATGACCAATAATTCGTTTTAAAGCAAAATGGCCAACAATGAAATTTAAAAGAAAAATAACTAGCAATACAATTTTAAAGCAAAATGATCAACAATACAATTTTAAAGCAAAATAACCAACAATAAATTTTATCTGTAGTTGAAAGTATTCAATTACTTTTAGAATATATTTAGTTGAAGACATAGAATTGTGCTCAGATCAGATTTCGGTATCAAATAACCATAGAGGTTGGTATGTCACTAAACAAAAGCAAATAACTTTTGTTATCTTTACTTCCCACTCAAAATCTTCGTATTCTCTTTCCCTCTCAGTAACCCATTGCGTCTTAGAGGCATTATCGCCTTACCTGGGTGAAATTAATTTTTTAAAATTAATAAAATCTAGGTCTCGGCAAACATTCAATACATCATTCTCAGTTTTACAATAAACTCAAATAAATCACGAAAGACATGAAAATCTAAGATCGATTAGAATTATGTGATGAACTCAATTCTAAATTCATATCCCTAAATCATTACCAAAACAACATAGAGATATCAAATAATGTTATTATATCTTTATTTGTCGAAGCACGTGAGACCATTCCACTAATACCCAGACAGAGAAAAAAACACTGACGTTGTTGAAACAAAGAAGAGTTTGAAAAAGAGAAGTAGGACTAGGGGAAAAGAAAAACAAAAAAAAAAAAACAACTAACAAGGAAATTCTAAAAAAAAAATTTCTGGAAAATTGGAAGCTATTAAGGAAGCTGAATAGTATAGACCAGTGGTTTCCAACCTTTTTTACCCATGGCCCCCTTCTTTTTTTCTTGCTGGAATCCTTAATAGCTATTTGACATAAGACAAGAATATATTATTTTTCACTAATAAAAATTTTAAGATTTTAATATTCAAAGAAATATTATATAATTAAGCTTTATTTTTAAATGAAAACTAATTTAAGACAAATAAATTAATCTGCAATAATAATAATAATTTTTATTGACCAATATCTTCTATTACAATATTACAATGTTTCTTGCATGGTCAAGGTCATGGGGAGTAGGGCTCTTCAGACAATTGAGTTCACTGCGGCATTTATTTATTACTGATTAAAAATTTTAATGAACCAATTTAAGTTAAGTGTGTGATTAGAAAAAAAAGAAAGGCATTTCATTTAATGAGAGCCCTGTGGTCGATGTTGCTCGGCCATTTTCTTTATATCTGGTTCCATCGATGTCAATAATAGTCGAAGATAACCACTTTTCACAATGTTAAGTCTAATGCAAACTTTTGATAACAGTTGAGAAACACGACTAAATCCCGATTCAACGAGATATTGGAAAAGCAACTTAAAATAAATAATCATTCATATATATATATATATAATATATATATATATATATATATATATATATATATATATATATATATATATATATATATATATATTAATAGAGTGTAAATTACAGTAGAAATTTAATTTTTAATAATAAAAACCATCCTGAGTTGGTTTTCTTCATGGACCACAAAAATATCATTGTAGACCCCAAATTTGTTATAGTTTGCCTGTGAACTCCCAGAATTATTACATGGACCCCCTAGGGCCCATGCGGACCCTGGTTGAGAACCCACGCTATAGACATTGTGTTGAAATGTGGAGTAAAGCGAAAACACCCAATGGCTTCACACAATCGAAACCAACACAGAAGAAATGTCCTGGTCTCAAAGAAAACAAGTGAGTCACATTTCAAACCTGATCACACTAAACTAAAGATGCTTGTATAAATAGAACAGGGAATCATAAACATCCAATATTGATAAAGTCTGTCTCCAAACCTAAACAATAACGAATATCCCCATAAAAAATCTTTAAATAAAGGAATCTTTAGAGTTGGCCTTGATTATCTTCTCCATGAAATCAATAACATGTTTTACAAGCTTCTAGAATCAGATATGTCCCCTAAAAAGTGGGAATTATCGCACATTAATACCGCTAATACAGAATAATCTCAATTGGATCTTTTTTTAAGCAAATCATCTTAAGCAAGGGGTTACAGGGAGTGAGAGCAAGAGTAAAGAAGAGTTTTTTGAAAAAGGATAAAGAGAAGGACAAGGTGCAAAGTCAAGGCATCAGAAGATGTTGATTGACATTACATCTGAAGGTTTGAAGATTGTAGCTATCAGGGAAACAAGTGATAGGAAGGGAGTTCCACTGATGGGAGGTGTGAGATAAGAAGCTTTTGGAGTAGAAGAGATGGCTATATTTAGTTGTTCCGACAGTGAAAGGGTGGGACTGAGATGCCAACCTAGTAACACACTTAAATTCATGAAGTTTTGGGAACCAGTGAAAGTAGCTTGCCAGAGCAGTTGCCATGAAAGTACATGTAGAAAAGACAGAGGGAAGCCATAGCACGTCTGTGAGATAGTGACTGCAGACAGGATGACAGATCAGGACCAAGCATCTGGATTTTGTCTAGGACCTCGACATGAACAACCGAATCACCAGACCATATATGGCAGTAGTATTCCATGCAAGGACGAATGTCTGATTTGTAGATTTGAAGAAGGGACTCAGGCAAAAAAAAAAAAACCCTTGTGGCGTGACACAGAAGACCATCTTTCCTTGCGGTAGATGAAACTATAGGTTGACTGTAGTTGTTCCACGTCAGGTCACTGGTGAGCGTGAGACCAAACAGGCGCAGAGAGGCGCTCTCCTGAAGTTGGGTATCAGCTATCCTGATGGGAGGCATGGAGGGTCCTCTATGGTGGGTGACTGAGAGCAGTTTTGTTTTAGGATGAAAGTACGAATGCACATTATATCAACTAAGCTCTAATCGTTTTATGAAGATCCATTCGTTATAACCTAGTAAAGTTTCCTTTCTGTTAAGGTGTATATTAATAGTATATAAGGTATCAGACAATTCCAGGAAGTTACAAATCTTCAATATGTCGACCTCAGAGCAGAATATTATCAGATCAGTAAAGACCTCTTCTCATCCATTAGCTTTGACTCCACTGAATGTGAAAGCCATTATACAGAAACACTTCAAACGCTACAAATTGGAAAGACAGTTTATTTAATCTTTTCCTAAATTATGCCTTGTCTGTTTAAAAGAACAGAAGTGAAGACATGGGAATTCACGACTGAACCATCCTGTACCAAACCCAAACGAATTTTCTAATAGAAAACTGTTTTACCGATGATGTGCTGGTGATAAGAGGAGCTATGCTGATGACATAGGTATAGATATAAGACTCAATATAAACCTTTCCTAAAATATAAACTATGATCTGGAATTGCAATATAAGCAATGATGGCGCAGGCCCTGAAACCATCATAAAGTTTAAGATGAGGAATGATTAAATAATAATAAACACTTGAAATAATTTGGTGTGTGGATAAATTACTAGGTTGGTGCAAAAATAATGTCGTTTTCTCACATGGTAACATATGTGAGAAAACGACATTATTTTTGCACCAACCTAATATAAGAAATTTTAGTCCAGTCCTGAGTATGACGAAAAACTACAAGGCCTCTTCAGTGAAATACTTCGGTGTGTGGATAAATTATAAGAAATTTAGAAAGATAAGAA
>OZ010589.1:9761331-9781331 GCA_963932145.1 Acanthosepion lycidas | reverse complement strand
AGACTGAGATAGATAGATAGATAGATAGATAGATAGATAGATAGATAGATAGATAGATAGATATGAATAGACTGAGATAGATAGATAGATATGTATAGACTGATACCCACTCTTATGACCAGTGATTCACATTGTGACTGTCTTTCGTTTCCATCAACTTTTCGTTCTCATTCTTGATGATCTTTTCAAGTTTCGTAATCTCATTATTTTCTCATTCGATTTTAGGCCGAGACATGAATTTCGAAATTTGCTTCAAAATTCTCAAACACTTCACGTGTTTATTTATCATTCTATAGCTTCAAATGTTGCCTCATTTGTCACGCCATTTATTTAATGAATTTATTTATTACTTTCAGTTTTTCTCAATCCCCGGAGATTCATTCAAATGTTCGATCCTGATGACTTCGGGGACCGACAGAAAATGGCGGTTTCGTCGTGAATCCAAGCGTTGATTATAAAAGAAATTACGTTCTTATTTCTTTCAGTATTTCCGAAGATCAGCACTGCATTTGGATGCGAGTCATTCAAAAATTTATTCGCCATAAGCTTTCATCATTATAATCTTTGTTTTACCATCATCATTTTCATGATTACCTTTTCTTCCACTCATTTTTTCCTCTCCAGTCCTTTACAATTTATCGCCATTTTAAACGGGCGTCGCTTTCCCGTATGTCAAACTGTGGCATCTTCCGTGAAAGAAACTCAATTTTTTCAGGAAAAATACCAACAAAATCCCTAGGAACATTTATCTTAGCTGACCCCTATCTTTCGAGGAGCAGCTTCAATGACTAAACGCTGTATGCATAAGGTTCATAATGATATCTATATGAACAACAATAGCCTCATATCCTAAATACCTAAATGAATTAATAAATAAACAAAGAGTAATTCGGAATTTTAAAAATTTAGAAATTTTTTGTCAGGTTTCGGCATGTCAAATATTTAATTTTCGCTCATTATTTACACATGGGAAATTAAGTTATTCTTCAAATTGTCTAAACAGATGGTGGCTTATACGTTACACTATCGTTTGGTCCACTCTAATTCCCGAGATTTTTTGATCTGGCACGGTATATGATTTACTTTCCGGTTGCGTCTAAAGATTTTTCATTCTCTTTCATTGACAGGATCACCACTGCGTCTTAGTGGCATTATCGCCTTGCTTGGGGCAAGCAAGCTAGCATAGAACAGACCGAATATAGATAGATATTTTATACACTATCGTTCGTTTCACACTCCGTCCCTGTTTTTTGAACAGGCACGTTTTATCATAAGTTTCCTATTTAAATTTTGGTTTCCGGTTCCTTCTAAAGATTTTTCATTCTCTGTCACTCACAGGAGAACCACTGTGTCTTAATGGCATTATCGTCTTGCTGGGGACTAGCAAGCTAGCATAGAATTGACTGAAGATAGATAGATATATAGATAGATAGATAGATAGATAGATAGATAGATAGATACATAGGAGACCCAGACATTTGATCTGCCTCTTCCTGATGTTAAGTTTAATTTTCTTTTTTGTTTATATTTTCCCCAAACCTTGTCGTTGCCCATATTTTTGGTCCATCGTATCTTCAGCATCTTTCTGTGGGAATCTAATTTCTGGCGCCTCAAGTCCTCCTTGTCATCTTTGAGAAAACTCTCCAGCACTCACTGCTACACAGGAAGACAGATATCAGGCAACAGTTCATTACTCTTTTCTTTGTTTCTAACAAAGCTTTTGTCTCTTAATCTTCTGCTTAGATTTTGGGGTGCTTCATTGATCATCCAAATACGACTCCGTATCTCAGTATTGCTTTTTTCGTCCTGTTAGAACATTTTCCTGATATTTCAATTTTTGTACCTGTTTATCTTGGTGCTGACGTCTTATTGCATATGTGTGACGTCACGAGCTGCGACGTGATTTTCGCTATATATGAGTTTGTGGCTACTTTGAAATTTTTCATGCTTCATTCCATAATGGATAACTTTTCACGTTCTAATGAACGCTAAAGCATAACTGTCAGCCATAGCATTTAAACGCAAACGAAAATTTCAGTAATGGATAGCTACGAACAGATTTTACGTTACTAGTTGCGCCCCTGATGATGATCTCAGGAAGAGATGGAAAGTACTTCGGAAATAAAAGTGATTCTCATTGTTACATTGCATTTCTTACCTTATTTAATTGTGATATATGGAAAAATATTCTTGAATATGAAAGGATTATGATAAAAATAAGCAGACATAATGTTTGTAATTGATTAAATCAGACATGCCTAAAAGAGAATTCGCTGCCTAAATGCACACACACACACATACACACACACACACACACACACACACATATATATATATATATATATATATATATATATATATATATATATATATATATATATATATATATATATATATATATATATATATACAGGCAAGATGAGAACGAATAGAGTACAATTCCAACCTTCGTAATATTTAATTTAAATAAAGGGCTCAATACAAAACAGCAATATTAAGATTATTTTAAGATATTACATAGAAAACATGTCAATATCGCTACACAATTCCAAACGTCTTTTGATGCGCATCAATGTATCTCATCAGACGATTTCAAAACAGTATTTTACATTCGCTTGATGAGATATGTTAATACGCATCGAAAACACATAGAAAATGTGTAATTAGGTGAAAAGTAGATAGCGATTGACATTGTATTTAAATTTTTGAAGATTAAAGCTGGCTGGAAAGCATGTGCGCGTGCGTATGTGCGTAAAATTTCGCATGTAACTAAAAATATAATATAATGTGTGCAAAAGAACAAATTATGAATGAAGAGAAAAAGGAAAACTTATCTTAGTCAAAGCCTTTTGTCCTCTGATGGATTTTACCAAGACAAATGTAAAGATTTTATTTTGCAAAAAGTATTTATAAACAAAATAAAAGGGTTAGTTTTTCAAAATTCTCAAATTTGAGAAATGCTCATAAAAAGTCGTCAGGTTCTCTGAAAAGTCGAGGTAAATTATGGAAGATGCTAAGTGACACAAAAGGTAAATTATGGAAGATGCTAAGTGACACAAAAGGTAAATTATGGAAGATGCTAAGTGACACAAAAGGTAAATTATGGAAGATGCTAAGTGACACAAAAGGTAAGTTATGGAAGATACTAAGTGACACAATTGTAAACGAAAGTAAAAGATGCCGAAATTTTCTCGAATGTAATTAATATTTATATTATTTTAATTTTGGCTTAATTTATGTATTATATACTTTAAATAAAAGGAAACTACACTTAACAGTTTGCTTTTAATTTTTCAACATTTTTGTAGTCGTGTATTTTTGGGAAAGAAGTATTTCTTTCACGAACGGAGATATTTTAAAAAGTTTTCGTTGCAGCTTTATAGTTTGATAAGGATCGATGTAGCCACTCTCAAGAATTTTCAATCCAAGTAAGTTACTTTCTCTTTTAATGTGTGAAATTCTTTAGATGAAATTGTGATCTAATTTAGCACTATGAAAGATTGATTCATTTGATAAAGTTTTGTCTATAAGATGCTTTTTGTGATCATAGAAACGTTTTTTTTTTTTTTTAATTTCTACAAGTTTCCCCAATATATCGTTAGGAGCAGTTATGACATTTATTTTAAAACACGTCGGCTAAGATAAGTTTTACTTTTGTCTGTATTCATATTTCTCTCCCTTCCTCTCTCTCTCTCTTTCTCTCTCTCTCTCTCTGTATATATATATATATATATATATATATATATATATACATGTGTGTGTGTGTGTGTGTGTGTGTGTGTGTGTGTGTGTGTGTGATGGACTCTCCCATTGTTTTCGACGTATGTTTGTCTTTTAGTTCAGTTTTTATGTTTATGTTTCGTATGCGACAACAATCCTGCACGGGGTTTGCAAACAATTCTATATGAGGGAGATGATGAAGTGTTGACCGGCTTATAGGTTGATATACTGGCCCAAGATTTAGTTTTCGTTCTTAATTCTCTCAGATATTTGAGACGATTCTTTTCAAAATTAGTTATACCTCGGTAGCAGGGGTTTCTCCAGTTTGCTCGATTTTCAACAGCAAATTCAAACTCCTCTATATGATTGTTCGCTGCATTGAAATTGTATTTAAGTTTAATGAAGCGTAACGAAGGACAGACTACATTACGGTTACCATGAAAAAGATGGCTATACATGAGGATTTTCGGCATCCGATCATCACTCATTCTTATGACATGGCCAGCCTATATGAACTGCGATTGCATAAGAAAGGATACAATACCATCGACGCCATATTTGATGAAAAGATCCGGGTTAGAGATTTTGTCCTGGCGTGAATAACCACATATTGAATGAAGACAGCGTTTATGAAAAGCATCAAGTTGATTGTTGTGTATCCATGATTCTGACCCATAAAGAAGATATATATATATATATATATATATATATATATATATATATATATATATATATATTGCCATCCACAGACAGACTGTTTCGCTGTATCATAGCTCATCAGTGTGGCTAGACGTCCGGTTGCCTCTAGCTAATATTGAATCTCGACTGAATTGGCGACAGTCGGGGATTCTACCACTAAGACGTTGGCGCACGGCAGAGACGAAGTTGAATTTAAGCGTATTTATTTTTAGATGCAGTGACTGAGAGAACTCGATTCGATTTACCGAAGAGTCATGCATTATTAGCCGCAATAGTCACTGTTTACAAACCCACACTTCCTCCCCAGAGAGCTCAACTGAAATATGAAGAAATATAGTCTTAAGGTGTGCTATATTTATGGGATAAAGTGCTCAATATCAGAGATAGAGCGTGTGTAAATATAAAAGTGAACACTGAAGACAAGACTTATAGGTGACAGTCTGTTTCATGCTAGGCGCAATCGTCAGACCATATATATATATATGGGGGGGGGGAATTTTGAACTAAATCAGAAATCAAAAATGTTAAAGTAACGGTCGTGCCCATCACCTTCGGAACACTGGGAATGGCGCCTATGTGTCAGATATGTTTGAGTTGAGCGAATTCATTTTTAATGTTTTCCTTGTATTCTTTCCCAAGCATATCCACTTTCGAAAGGTCGCGTTCCACTATTCCTCATCCCACGGGATTCTGAATAAATTCCAGCGGGTACACATTAGGCAATATACAATATTATGCTTAATGTTCAATGCTATATTTCATGTCATTTCAATAAGTCTATTAAATGTCAGCTGTATGATACGAAAAACATGTCGAAACAGCAACCAAATATAATTGATAGTTTCAATTATAGATGCGGCATTTACTTATATCTGCTTTGAGAGAAATTAAAGAACTCGTGGATAATTAATACGTATTTAATAATTAATTAGATGGCCATTTGTTGCAAAAAACGTTCTTGATGGTTCCATAACGTTATCTGTATTTGAAGAGAAAAAAGGTTTGGGTATATACAATGCGGTACGGTGGTTTTCGATCTATATTCGTGTGAATTTTATTTTCATGATACAGATATTCAATAATTTTATACAACCACTCACCTACAAATAAGCATACACACAGATATATAAAGATAATTGTATTAACAAAGATCGTATATCAATTGTTATAGATAGATAGATAGATAGATATTGCCGCATACACAATTCCGGAAAATCCTTGTTGAAAACACAACTATACTTAAACATGAAAACAATAAACAAAAGCTAAACATTCTTGAAGCTATATACATAAAACAGTTGGAACCTAACCTAAAATAAAATAAACTATGGAATCTCCACAAATATCCTTAAATGCCTATAATTAATAACAGGTGCCATTGGTTTATACCAACGGTTTCCCATAATTAGTACTTCTCGATTTCACTCTCGCGTGGTCATGTCTGACGTCATGAGCAGCGGTGCGATTTCCGTATCCAGCGTCTCATATGCACGAATTTGTCGTTGCTTGGAAATCTTCCATGTAAACAGAAACAGACTATCATTATTGTTTTGTCCGTGTAGTATTTAATAAATTGTAATGTAATTGTCATCTTTGATAATGGCTTATGTAGCCAAAAGCTTAGACAGGATAAAAAAGTATGTATCAATATTGTGATTTTCTTTCTTTTTCTAAATATAATGCTATCAAGCTTATCAGACGATATGAAAGAAATGTGCATAAAATAAATAGACAAAACTTGTCTATATTATTTAATGAAACATGCATCAATATATATATATATATATATATATATATATATATATATATATATATATATATATATATATAATGGTATCTGTATTTATATATAAATATATATACATATATAATTATATAATAGTATATATATATATATATATATATATATATATTATTGAGTATTCATGATATCTAACATCTGTAGCAAGATACTGACCGTTATAGAATTCGTGTCCTCGTGGTGTTGATTTAAAATTGTATGTTAAGACTTGTTTATGTAATTATTGTTATATAAAATAGTATAATTAATTATTTATAATTTATATCATTCAAATTCATAATCTCGAAGAACGAAGGAATAAAAAAAAATTTAAATCTGGTATAAGTAAACAATTTTGGTATCAAGGGGGATAACTCTCAAACGTATACATGAAACTTCGAATCGTGCTACTGACATTGGATATCATGTATATTGCCATATATATATATATATATATATATATATATATATATATATATATATATATATATATATATATATATATATATGATATCGCTCATTGAGGTGTTAATAAAATAGTGCTCGATGTATATAAAAATACAGAGTTATTTCATGCAAAACGCAATCTTAAGCAGCTGAAAACTATGTATTAATTAATTTTTCCTCGTCGGCCGTTTTCAATTAAATATATATGCTATCCATTACTGAATTTTTTTTTTCTTTTTGATTTTAAATGCAACGTTTGATAGCAACACAGAGTTCTGTATCACTACTTACACCACTGAAGATGATCTGGGAAGAAGATCGAATGTACTTGGGAACTAAAAGCAATTTTCACGGTTATAGCACATTTCTCACGCCATTTAATTGCAATACACGGAAGGATTATGTTAAAAAATAGCAGACATAATGTCTGTAATTTATTCAATCAGACATGCCTAAAAGAGAATTTGCTGCTTAAACACTTCATAATTCAGCGAGTCTAGAAGAAACATCAACAGAATGTCATGGACAGACGTTTCGTCCTATATTTGGGACTCACAGCAGTTCGAATCCGCTAACGAGAATTGAAACCTGAACAGTTACGATAAGAGGCAAACGTTATACCAACTGTACCGACGGGCCTCGGTGACGAACAGGCAACGAATTAGACTTGATATAGTGCTGCGCGATCACAAATTCCGTGCTGGAACTCATCCGAGTTTCTCTTTTACCCATAGGACTGTGCCCCCCACGAGCCACGACTACTATCCCCAAGCCGCTCCATCCAGAGCATTAGAAGCCGGTTCAAGCAAGGATATAAAGAGAGAAATAATTAGCGGGATTTGAAATAAGCATATGATTATAAGAAACGGCCGCCCAGTGCTTTCTGCATTTTGTTTCTTCTAGACTCGATAGATTACTTAATTATGATTATTTCAAAACCTCCTAATTATTTCTCTCTCTCTCTCTCTCTCTCTATATATATATATATATATATATATATATATATATATATATATATATATATATTAACAAATAAAATTAAATACTCAATTTATCCGTTCGTATTCTGTTTTCGAAAGATATATCCACTTATCAGAGGGTTTGATAGTAAAAATTAATTTATTTACTCTGATGACCGGATACATTTCTGCAAGTGCCTGAATAGGGACAATATAAGCTGAATGTATAATTTTATTTGTTACTGTTAATGCTTTGTCTTTTGATATTGAGCACTTTAATTAAAAATTCTGCTTGCCTTAAAAACGTTATCCCTAAGAAATATCCATTCTATATTTTCTTTCTTTTTTTTTTTTGACAGAATATAAAGCTTTTTTTATTCGGTCACAACAACATTCGAAGTTGAACGTTTCATATACGCCTTTCTCAGAAGACCAATATAGAGTCATTATCAAAAAATAATCATGCATTTATTTTGAAATCGTGACGAAAATGAAAGAGAAAGCTGGAGAAATGATTGAGGCTTATCGATCCAGGGAAGGTTATTAATAAAAATTATATGCTGTTTGACGTTTTATACATCATTCATAAAAGCGAAGAAATTTGTATCGTATAACAGATTGAAATATTTCGTCAGCCAGGGCAAACCGAATGCCAAAAATAAATAAATAAATAAAACAATGGAAAAAAGATTGATAAAACGTCTCGCCTATAATTTGATATGTTTATATTAGTAAAATCATTAGTAATTCTTGGAGAATCAGTTTGTCACTTGATAACAGTGACAAACTTAGCCACCATTTCATCTCTTAGACAATTAATCGAGTCAATTACTAAGTCTGCTACAAGAAAGTTTGTTGATAGATGTCTGATCCCATTCCTAAGTGTCTTGTTTGTGTGTAGAATGTCAGCATCTCCATCAGGTTATCTATTTGTATACTGGTCCGTTCTCCCAGGGATGAGTCCGTGGTAAGTACCTGACTACCGAAAGTACCTCCTCCGTGAGGTACCTTGGTGAACAAACTCAACACGTCCAGGCTCATCATCTGGTTGCATTGGCTGGGAGGTGGACGGAGTTTTGGGCATATAAAGGAGACTTTCTTATTAATGGTTCAATTATATCTATAAGGAAGCGAATCAGACGGTGGCACACAGAGCCTTTTCAGCTAACAATTGGTCTGAGAGGAATAATGTCTCTGTGAATTTGGGGTAGATGTAGCACAATTTAGCGCTGCAACAACTGCCTGTATTTTCCTCGGCAGGAACATGTTATTGTTCTTGATTAGGATCTTCAATAGATTCGTTCTGTTTTCATTGTTGGATCTTTCTTTATTTTCCTGCAACTAACATTTCCAATGAGGTGTGTAAGCTTTTCTGTACATTCGAAATATGAAAAAAAGGATTCAGTTCGAAATTCCAATCACCTGAGGAAGGCAGGGGCGTACAACAACCGAAATATCGTGAAAACCTGAGGACGAAGGCAGCAGTCCGAACAAGGTATGTATATATATATATATATATATATATATATATATATATATATATGACATGGAGTTGTATTATTAATATATATATATATATATATATATATATATATATATATATATATATATGACATGGAGTTGTATTATTAATATATATATATATATATATATGATATGGAGTTGTATTATTAATATATATATATATATATATATATATATATATATATATATGATATGAAGTTGTATTATTAATACATATATATATATATATATATATATATATGACATGAAGTTGTATTATTATTATTATTATTATTATTTCCTTGGGTTTCTGTTGTAAGAGAATGGGCGCATGGACTCAGGCGCAGAAACGAACACACGAACACAAAAAATACGGAAAAAACTTGCACCAATGATAAGTGCATATGAAGGAAAAAAAATATAAGTATTAAATTACTGATAACCCCTGAAAAGTGGACGGACAGGCCCACATCCGAAACTCCGTATGCTAAAGGTAACATCAGTCAGCCTAGTGACAAACTTTTACTCTCATTAATCCGATATATATATATATATATATATATATATATATATATATATATATATATATATATATATATATATGTATGTATATATATATATATATATATATATATATATATATATATATATATATGCGTATGTATATGTGTGTGTGTGTGTGTGTAGTTGTAGGGTAGATAAATGAAACAGATATAAGCTAGCGTGTACACGTGTGCTGGTGTGCATACGCAGGCAATACAATAAATAATCGTGGCATTTATACCTGAGGTGTAAACGTAACAGTACTCGATGAAGGTTACATCGAGCAAAGATAAATATTAATTAGTACATATACGTGTACCTCTGTTTTGGTGTGCGACTTAAGTTTCGCTGGGTGGTACCCAGCTCGTCGGCACAGGATCTCTCTCTCTCTCTCTCTCTCTCTCTATATATATATATATATATATATATATATATATATATATATATATATATATTGATATTTTAATTTTTACAAAACAATGCTCAATGTAAATTTGCAGAGCATAAATATTATAAATTATAGACATAAAATCTTTTCGAATGAAACAGAAATTTGATAGAATAGTTGTTAATAAAAATGAACCCGCTACGGCCCCTGTCTAAATGACTGGATTTCTATGTAACCTTGGAAACAAATTGTAATTGTTTTTAAAACTAAGTAAATTTCAAAATAAGTTATTAAAAAATTCGATTGAAAATGAAACAGAACTAGTGTTTTTAATTTAATTAAATAATCGAATTTGAAGTTGTT
This sequence comes from Acanthosepion lycidas, assembly GCA_963932145.1. Lineage (NCBI taxonomy): Eukaryota > Metazoa > Mollusca > Cephalopoda > Sepiida > Sepiidae > Acanthosepion > Acanthosepion lycidas. The sequence goes on along the minus strand of OZ010589.1, from coordinate 9,770,929 downwards.
AGTTTCTGTTTTTGAAACATGGTAATTCCTGTGCAGCGAAGGAACCATATTTTTAAATCAGATGATTTATTATATATATATATATATATATATATATATATATATATATATATATATATATATATATATTTGATTGATGTGAGTTTGTGCTATCAGTGATACTGAGCGCTTTTCAATAAGTACCTAGCATATATAATATATAAATAATATATATGAAAATTTTATCTATCTATCTATCTATCTATCTCTTCTCTCTCTCTCTCTCTCTCTCTCTCTCTCTATATATATATATATATATATATATATATATATATATATATATATATATATATACATATATATATATATGACTCCCATTTAAACTGTGATCACATATGCTGAAGGCATATAGTGTCAACATTGTTTTGTAACAGAATTTTCAAACCATCGACGTCAGGCAATATAAAAATAAATCTCGTCAGTAAAAAACGAAACGAAATGCCACAAAAAGCCTAAAATCCGGAGTGGAATGCCGAAGCGTAATGGCACAAAGAACAGTATGAAGAACACATAGATGAAGTGTAAAAAGAATCCAGTCGGTGAATGCGTGGCGCCTTCAGAATTCTTAGCTGAGCCACCTGGAGTATATCGGTTCAAGAGAAGGGGGTCGTAACGACTGGTTTTTTCTTGAATAATAAAATAAAATAAAATAAAAATGATTTACTTCCAATTGGCCCAATTGTGAATTTGTGGTTGAGAAGGAAGTTTGGGAGAGAGAAAAAGAAACTGAAGGTTTTTTTTGCGAAACCCCAGCAGGATAGAAAGAGATAAAAATGATAAAAATTAATTTGGAATTGGGCAATAAGAAGAGGGAGAAAAGAATGAATGAAAAACGACCAAAAGAAAATTTATTTGAGTGAAAAGCAAACAATTTACAAATATTCCGTCGAATATTAGAAATATAATCTATACTATTATTGTGCTTGCAAGTGCGATTGTTATACTTTCTACCAAGGATCAGAGTGTAGTAACTGTCAGATCCCATGTATGCTTTCTGACTGAGAAACCTACATGGCAATATTAAGTGGAAGCAATAAAGAACTAAAGAGAAAACATGGTGAGAAATGCGAACTGTTGGGGTGTGAAAGACCCAAAAGAAAATCAGGAAAGGAAAAAATATAAATTTTAAAAGTAATGGAAACATTTCGAAAAGTAAAGAAACCTACTATTAACATAAGACGGCCAAAGTATACTGGCCGTATTCGGGTCTTTAGAATATGTCTACTTTTATAGTATCAAAATAAAATTTAAAAAAACCCTTCAAAATTTTTCTAGTTTTTTGAAAAAAATGTATTGGTTAAATCCATAAACGATGACTTGAACACATACAAAAAATTCATAATAAAAATAAAGATAATATTAGTGGACAATATATGTGTATATATATATATATATATATATATATATTTATATATATATATATATATATATATATATATATATATATATATATATTAGGTTGGTGCAAAAATAATGTCGTTTTCTCACATAGTAATATATGTGAGAAAACGACATTATTTTTGCACCAACCTAATATATATATATATATATATATATATATATATATATATATATAGATTCCCAAGAGGATAGAATCCAGGTAGAACTCAATATCCAGGACAAATTAAGAATATAATATAAAAGGCTCAAACACTAATATTCCATGGTTAGAATTTATTACATTGGAATCGTAATCACGATCCAATTCGTCAGACATACAAATTTGTAGGTGTGATGAATTGGATCGTGATTACGATTCCAATGCAATAAATCATAACCGTGGAATATTAGTATTTGAGCCTTTTATATATATATATATATATATATATATATATATATATATATATATATATATATATATACACAGAGAGAGAGAGAGAGAGATAAACCTAGTGAGCCAGACAAACCTACCCAGGTTTCAGCTTAGCGGATCGTCAGGGAAAGCTGGCTACGGTTGTATTGAGCTCTTTTTTAGTTGTTTACCCGTGTCGGGGTTTTTTCTTTGGGCTTTAAACCTGTATCTGTGCGATTTCTTTTTTGACAGACATTCATGTTTCTAGCTCTTTCTTTTTTTAAAACCTTTTTTTCATCGGCATTGATTTGATTATTGGCAAATCAAAAAGGCTTTTCGAAACGAGTATAGTTACCTATATATATATATATATATATATATATATATATATATATATATATATATATATATATATATATTATGCAATGAAATAAACCCAAAAACTATTTTAATATATTTTCTGTTTATGCGTTTTTATATGAATACACCTATTTAAGTAAATGCTCAATTACCGGCGTGAATATTCGAGAAATTCCGTAGAAAATATGCGTCCTCTGAAAAGAATCGAACCTGTATTCGTCATTAAGCCTGACGTGCTAAGATTGTTCAGCCACAAAGAAATTCCTGTTGAGCAAAACTCAAATAAGTACATCCTTAAAAAACGTATAAACAGAACATATATATATATATATATATATATATATATATATATATATATATATTCAGTTGTATGGATATGAGTTTGTCACTTATGGGTTTCACGCTTTTGGGATCATCAGACAAACTGTTTTGTTTTTTAAAACTGGATTTATTTATGCTTGTTTGACAGTGTTTGGTGGTGGGGTGAGGCAGTCTACTCCTGCGTGCGTTTGGGGTGACACTCTGATGCACATAGACACACATACATACAAGTGTATGCATTTTGGTTCACACAAAAACATCCATATAAACAAACCGAGACTTGGCGCAGATGCACATCCAAGGGTTCGGTCATACATACATACGCAGTTTTAATCATATTTCGATGTTGAAACCGTAGCTTTTATTATATATCTAGCGATGTCCCTTTCAACAAGGGTCGAGTAGGGATGTTCTTGACGCTTTTCAGATCTACCGCCAGAGAAACCTACACTTCCTCATACAGGCATACATACATGTACACGCGCACATACACTCCTATTGTTTGTGGCTATTCTGGGTTCTGTTTTGTCAAATGGGATCATAAAATCATATCTATTCAACTGAATATGTCAACTCTATCACTGATATTGAGCACTTTCCACTAAGTATCTGTCTATATTTCTGAGATGAGGTATTATGTACACTATTTACATTATTCGGACTATTGCCCTCATCTTTATCGCCATATTTATTACAACGTTTCGGCCGTTGTATGCTCCGGCCTTCTTCAGGTGGTTGGAATGTCGAATTGAACCCTTTATTTCGCTGACTGGGGTAGACTGTTCTAGTTCCACGTGCCATGTTTTAATGGATGTCAGTTATCAGTTATCTCCTGTTAATTTCCCTCTGAAAGTTCTCCACTGCCTTAACCGGGTATTGAACTCACACTCTTTGGGTCCTGTCACTGAATCTAACTAACGCCTTTATGCACTATGCCATGCCTATCCAAATGTAAACAAATGACGTCACACATTATGAAATTGACAAAGTCCGAAAATTATATTAAGACATTTTTATAAAAGGAACGTATATACATAGAAAAATGTCTTAAAATAATAATTTAACGTTAAAGCCTAGATTAGCCACAAATGTACATTAATCTACATGGCAACACAGCGCCATCGACAATTATTTTAAGACATTTTTATGTTTATACGTTCTTTTTATAGATACAGATATTTAAGTAAATGCTCTGTTTATAATAAAATAATGGAGAATTGTAGTTTAAAAACAGTAAAATAGAAATAGCAGACGCAGGTCGTAAATTCGTGATACGGTTCTATGACATCGTACCACACAATAGTAAATATAGATTTTGCCCCTGAGCATTTAGTACAACTCTAAGTTACATGGTAATCGTCAGATTCAGATTGAAAACTTTTTCTTTTGTTTATAAATGCTTGTTGCAAAATAAATTCCATCAGATGACGAAACATGTTGGCTGAGATAACATTTACTTTTGTCATTATTCATATATACATAGATGAGCACCGGACAATATATGGAAGAAATATATTCAAAGCTTGGACGAAATAGTAAAACTATCAATATGTATGACAGATTCTGGCGAGAAAAATATTGTCTAACACGACACAAACGTCCACATTTTTATGAGGATGAAGGAAACACACACATCTTCTCTCTCACACATATACGGACACTCTTTTCTTTCTTTTTATACGTCGTCCTTTCAGAACGTTGAGGATTATGGCTTTCCACCTCTTCTATCCCTTGAGATCTCTCAACAAGTCCCCTCCCTATGCTTCTCCCCTCAGACTACGTTCTGTCATCCGATTGCTTAAACCAATCATGTATGTCACGCGTTGTTTTCTCTTGTCTCTTTTTCCCTCTGTTTGATCCGAGAGTATCAGATTCTCCAAGCCTTACTTCCTCATTATGTGTTCCAGAAACTCCAGCTGCCTCTTCCTGATGTTAAGTATGAGCTTGTTTGCATCCTCTCTAAGACCTCATCGTTGTTCACACGCTCAGTCCATGATATCCATAGCATCCTTCTATAGAATGACCCCTCCGTTACCTCGAGTCCCTCCTTCATCTTTGAGGAAATCGTCCAACATTCGCTGCCCTAAAGAACAGATGTCACGTAAAAGCTCAATATTCTTTTCTTTGTCACCAAAGAAATCCTCCTGTCTCGCAAGACTCTGCTCAGCTTTTGGAATGTGTCCTTGTCCATCCCAATACGTCTACGGATCGCAGTGTCGCACTGACCGTTCTCTGTCAAGACGCTTCTCTGATATTTAAAATTCTGAGTCGGCTTGATTCTAGTGTTTTGAACCTGCAAATCGCATTTCGGGTTCTTCCTCTTACTGATGACCATATATTCTGTCTTCTTGTAGTTTAAGCCACTAGAGATCAAATACTATTCTAAAACACAAACTATTGGGTTGGAATAAAAGCTTGTAGCATATTTGTATAAATTTCAACGACAATATATAGATATTAGTATACAGAGTACTGCGCAAATGTGAGTGAACCCTAAGATGATATTAATAAAAAATATGTCCCATTTTTTTCAGATGATCAACAGATCTTAATTAAACTATATTTTCATTAAGAAGAAGATTTATTTGATTAATTACAACCACTCTCTTGTATTTCCTGTATATTGTTGAATTCTTAATATATAAGCCAAAGAAAAACTACACTTAGCCGACGCATTTCGTCCCCTGATGGATTTTATCAGGGCAAATGTAATGATTTTATTTTGCGACAAGTATATGTAAATGATATGTCCCAGAAAGGGATATATTTGTTCGAAGTAGCAAAGTGGTTTTGGACTACTGTAACCGAGCAGGACAATCTAGCAGGTAACCGTAATGGACTGGTCCTCGTCGTAGTGGTAGGCAATAGTCGAAGGCAATAGGCGAAGATTATAGGCGTAGTCCATGTACCTACACATCAGTCTGTATTTATGGTTGACACCGGTCAATCATATTACTGTGAGGGGGAACCCAATGTATGCATATTCATTACATCAATAAATAAAAGCAAGATGTTAGTTACTCTAAATTTTTCAATTAGGAGACGCTTAAAAATATTCAACAGGTTAACTGAAATGTTTAGGTAGTAGATATTAAACTACATACCCTAGCATCTTCAATTTATTTTTATTAAATATTTTTGGAATGGTATTAAATTGTGATACATAACGTTTCTTTTTTGCTTTTTAAATATATCATGATAAAGAGCTCTTTTTTCCCAATCTCATCCTCTGCTGAAAGAGTTAGTACTTTCCCAAGACAACATACTTCTTTTTTTATGTGCCGTGTCCCTTTCAGGGCGTAGGCGATCATAGCCCTCCATTTCCTCCTACCCCTTGTAGCTCTCAATAAGTTTTGTCCTTCTGCCACCTCCCCCAATTTACATCCTGTCATCCACTTGCTTAAGCCCGCAAGGCATATCATGCGTTGCTTTCACTTGTCTTTGCTTTCCTCTATTCCACCTGTGAGTATCAGATTCTCCAAGACCTCCTTTCTCATTACGTCTCCCTGAAACTTCAGCGGCCTCATTCTTGTGTTTAGTATAAGCTTTCTCGAAGATCTCACACGCTCGCTCCGTGATATCCTCAGCATCCTTCTGTAGAACTATACCTACTTTGCCTCTGAGTCACTTCTTCATCAACATGCATCTAAGGAGGACAGATGATGTCACGCACACAACAACAAATATGTGGAAAAATCAAATGAAAACAGTTAAATCCATCACGTCAACCTTTAAAGATGTATAACACAAACGCCCATTTCATACGAATAGTTTTGTCTTTTCTACACATACACTCTATCTGAAAATATTTACACACACACACACACGGACGCACGCACACACACACACACACACACACATATATATATATATATATATATATATATAGATAGATAGATAGATAGATAGATAGATAGATAGATAGATAGATAATATTAGTGGTAAATATACACATATATGCAAAATCCACAGGTGCATATAATAAAAAATTCCGAGAGGATAGAATCCAGGTAGAACTCAATGTTCAGGACAGAGTAAGGAGATAATAAAAAGGCTTAAACACTAATATTCCATGGTCATAATTTATATATATATATATATATATATATATATATATATATATATAGTGCTGTTCGATAAAAGTGACTCACCTGATTTTTTTACTAAAAATATTTTTATTTATTGTTTTAGGAGTTAAATAATTTTTAATCTTACTAATATAATGACCCCTTCCAGACCACATAGGAAAAAAGTTTATTCACTCTAAGGTATTCTATTGATAATTATAAATTTGGATATAAATGAGATTCAGGAAAAAAACTCTGTGCCAAAAAAAGTGACTCAGATATCGCATTCTAATGATTAAACTGGAAAATTTGAAGAGCTTTTGATAAAATATTGAAAACTATTTTACAATACACTCAGAACAATATTCTAGAGAAATCTAGAACAGCTTCAATTAAATCTAGAGTATTCCAGAATGTTCCAGAAAGCCTCATACAGTATAAAAACAGCTTGAAAGAGCCACTCAAGTCACTAACCAGATGAAAAGGTACAAACCACTTAAGGCATCTATTATTGCCCTCTCAAAAGCAGGCAAATCTACGAGAGAAATTACTATAACCTCGCAATCAACTGTCTCTCGAGTGCTTAGGGCACATAATGATGCCACTCCTGCTCCAAGGATGGAAACAAGGAGACGAAAGAAAAAGATTGATGATAGAACTGGCAGGGTAATCAAGAGAGAAGTTGCGAAGAATAGGACTATAACTAGCCAGCCAGTCTAGGCGATGAGCAAGGTGTTAGTTTTGTCTCTTCAACAGTCTGTCGGTGGCTGTTAGAACAAAGCTACAAATCTTGTACACGAAGGTTTAAGCCGCTAATAAGCAAAGCCAACAAAGGCAAGAGACTTGAATGGGCTCACTATTACAAAAATGTCACCGTAGAAGACTCGAAGACTGTTCTCTTCTACGATGAAACGAAAGTTGAGCTAAATTCAAAGGATAAGGTGAATCACTTTTATCTAACAGCACTATATATATATATATATATATATATATATATATATATATATAAGTGAACATTTAAGTCAATACTCAGAGGCGACAGGCTGTTTCATGTTAGACGCAATCGCCAGGCCTGACGATTTGATATAGTATCAAACAGCCTGTCTGAGTGTTGATTTCAATTTTCACTTTTATATTCATATGTACATACGCTCTGTCTCTGATACTGAGCACTTTATCCCATAAATATAGCTCACATTAAAATACTCACCCTTCCACTGTCGAAAATGTTAAATGTAGCCGTCTCTTCTACTCCAAGAGCTTCATGTCTGCAACTTCTCGCCTGTGGAACTCCCTCCCTTCTTCCTTTTTTTCCTGATAGCTATAATCTCCAACTATTCAAATGTAATGTCAATCGACATCTCCAGATGCCCTGATCTATCCCCTATCCTTCTCTTCATCCTTTCCTCTATCACTCCTATTTTTTCTCGCTCCAACTCTCTGTAACCCCTTGCGTGCTAATGGCTTCCCGTCTTCCTTGGAGTGAAAAAATATTTCTTCACACACACACACAGATATACATATATATATATATATATATATATATATATATATATATATATATATATATGATTTTACGATATCATTAATAAGCCTTACTCTAGACAGATAGCGTTGAGAAGATACAAGGCCTAAAGATTTGGCCAAACTTCTAAAATCATTGAATATAAGCATATAGGAAATGCTTGCAACACCTGTCAAGTGCTGGGAATATATTACGGATAGAAAGGAAAAAAATGATGTGAGATTTTGAAGAGACGTTTGAAATTGGGTGTAATTTGAATGTCAAGAAATATCTTAATCAAAGGTAAAGTTGACGCAAGAGATATCAGCATGCCATGAAGTTAAAAAAAACAAAACAAAACACAAGACAATTTTCCATTTAGAACCATCTATGCATTTCTATACATAATTTATACAAACACAAACACACACACGCGCATATATATATATATACGATGGATAAATTGTCGTCTAAATGACTCGAAAATGAAGATAACACTGACATCTCATTTTAACAGATATATTTACTAAAATTACAAAAGAATATCTTGAAATACTAAAGAGTGAACTTATTAAATAAGATCGCCATTGGCTTCAACCAGGGCCTCCGGGCAACTTTTGTAATCTTCTACAAATCTTCTGGACGGTCTCCTTGTTTAATTTGATGAACGCTGCCAGAATTCTTGCCATCAGTTCATCTTTGGTGTTACAAGAAGTTTTGTTGGTCTCTTGGTCATCTGTGCCCCACACATAATAACTAAGGAGGTTTCTGTCTGGGGATTTAAGTGGCCAGATGCAAGGAGTATCTAGATGAAGAAATTGTCTGACAGCCATGATCCACGGTTAAACTGATTTTTCATTTGGCTGAATACAGGAAAGGTTATATGCGACGAAATCGCCCCATGTCTGGGGTATTCTTTCAAAATTTCGCGCAGCCGAAAAGTGGTTTTGCTATATTTCTCTTGCTTTTAAATTTTTGTTTTCTATAGAATTTTTTTTTTAAATCGATATTAAATGATAAGAATATTTTTCATTACAATATATAGCAGAAAATATTCAAAACATGGACGAATAGTAGAATTATAGATAAGTACAGTAGATTCTGGCGAAAAAAGTGTTTTCCACGGCACAAACGACCACATAGGGGTTTAGCGCGCACACACATCCTCACACACACACACACACACACACACTCTCTCTCTCTCTCTCTCACACACACACACACACAAACATACACACACAGAGACAGACAGTAATTCAGGAAGTCCGATGTCGAAAAGAATGCATTATTAAATACGTGAAATTCAGACCTCATGATAAGTCCGACTGACAGATAGATAGATAGATAGATAGATAGATAGATAGATAGATAGATAGATGGATAGATAGATAGATAGATAGATAGATAGATAGATAGATGGATAGATAGATAGATAGATAGATAGATAGATAGATAGAAACTGACGGAGATAGAGAGCTAGATTATGAATAGACTGAGATAGATAGATAGATAGAT
>OZ010589.1:9701331-9758831 GCA_963932145.1 Acanthosepion lycidas | reverse complement strand
TCATTAGATAACACCTCAGCCTCTTTTCTTTTCTTTTTCAACTTCATTTGTTATATAATCACTAATAATAATAATAATAATAACAATATTCGATTTTAATATTCGGACAATTATTCGTAACTTATTGTTATGGCCCGGTTCCTTGTACCACGCTGATAGTCCAAGGTAGAACCAATAAAGAAGAACTCGAAAACAGGTATGGAATAACACAGATATATTACAAACAGGAATATATACAGAGAAGTAGAAGTGTTAGTATGAACAATCAGGTTTAGTAGAGAGAACAATATCGTCTCGATCAGTATCACTATTCCAATGTCTTGCAGTAATTGTCTGAACGCGACTCTGTTTCGGACTGCCTCTGACTCGACTCTTGACTCGACTTGAACTACTGACTAACGATATTCAGTCAACCCCCTCCCACGACGAGGGCGTCATGTGGCACAAGGCCTTTTTAACGTGGGCACTCCGAAAATATGCCCATTGAACCCGTATAAACGGGTTCAGGGTCAGTTTACCTCCCCGAAAGAGACTCTGCCCTTCGGCGTAGCCTCCTTCGGGTTCCTCCCGCCCGAAGGCAGAGAGTTCAACCGATCAGCCGGTCATGAACTACTGACTAACTCCCTGCCTACTCCTGAGGCGCAGTATTTATTAAGTATGGAATAGTCCATTATTATTATTATAAGATCCCATAACACTTATCAAAAGATAAGTGATATAACTTTAGAATGTATTGCAGGAATAGAAGACATCACAATTCTATGGGATGACGTCATCTTTATAGACAGGAAGTTTGAAGCAGATAGGCCGGACATAATTGTCAAAAACCGAAAAGAAAAAATTTGCTTACTAATTGTTATGGTTTGTACAACGTATTTTGAAAAACTATCAAAATCTAAAGACATAGAAATCGAAAAAAATATGGAAATTGAAAACCAGAATGATATCAGTCATAGTAGGTGCGCTTGGAATGATAAAAAAGGAACACAACAACACATTGAATAAATTCACTGGAAATCCCAGCTTAAGAAAAACAGAAAAATAGTCTTGATATGTACAGCCCATACACTATGAAGAACGCTAGTGATATTATGGGAGTTAGAAAAAAAACCCATGAACTATAGCCATAAAAACACACCATTACCTACATTAGGCCTTCATGCGGACTTGGTAGGTAGGGTGATCATAGCAGAAATAAAAAAAATAAGAAATAATAATAATAATAATAATAATAATAATATTTGAAAAACTATGAAAGTATAAAGACATGGAAATCGAAATCGAAATAATGTGGAAATTAAAAAACAAGAAAAATACCAGTCATAGTAGGTGCGCTTGGAGTGATAAAAAAGGAACACAACAACATATTGAAAAGAAATCACTGGAAATTCCATCTTAAGAGAAATACAAAACAATTCTCTTGACTGAGTGCAGTCTATACACTAGGAACTTCGTCCATGGAACGCTAATGATGTTATGGAAGTTAGAAAAAGAAGCCATGAAATGAAGCCATGACAACACACCATTACTTGCCTTAGATCTTCTTGCAAACTTGGTAATTAGTATGGCCATAGCAGAAATAATAATAATAATAGAAAAAACGCGGAAATTGAAAACAAGAATAATACCAGTCATAGTAGGTGCGCTTGGAATGATAAAAAAGGAACACAACAACACATTGAAAAATTAGTTGAAAATCTCAGCTTAAGAGAAATAGAAAAATTGTCTTGATAAGTACAGCCCACATACTAAGAACTTTGTCCGTGTAACGCTAGTGGTTTTATGGGAGTTAGAAAAACAAATCATGAACTGTAGCATCACTACTTACCTTAGGTCTTCCCACAGACTTGGTAGGCTCGTGTGGCCATAGCAGAATTGAAAATAATAATAATAATAATAATAATAATAATAATAATAGGTAGAATTACAGAAACACACTCAATAGATGTAGATTTTGTCTCAAAGATTAGGGAACTGGAACAAGAAGAAGCCTAGTAGACAGCAATGGAGATGAAATACAGCATACCCAAATGAAAGAGAAAAGTAGAAAAAGAACACTGCGGACGTGTATGCCTGGTGCTAAATGCCGAGTTGTACTTACAAAACAAAATGTGTCTTTTATCGACAGGGCAGTTCCTGCAGATTGAAATATATCTTTGAAGATGTTTTTAAAAAAATGTTAAATTACAGGGATTTTGAAATGGAAATAACAAAAATGAAGCCATCAGCAGTTCCAGTTGTAGTTGAAGCCCTCCGATTTATTGGAAAAGGTTCCGATAGTCAGTGAAGAGGTTTCTGGTAATCCAAACCTTAAAGAAATACAAAAAAAAATTGCACTCAAAAGTACAGTTCACACATTCCGAATAGCTTTATCTATGTAAAATGTGTTTTTTTTCTTCTTTTTTTTACAAAAATGGCCAGTGGAAGATGTTATGAAGTCACTTCTGACATTAGGCCTCTGTGTGGAACCAAGAAGGAAATGCGTATTCAACAGAAATCAAAGAAAATAATAATAATAAGTAGAAAAAAAAGAAAAATTTTCTGGCGCGACACATCGATCCAACATTTTTGCTGTAGATAAAGCTATTGATTCAATGTATTTATTCCACCTCATGTCAGTGGACAGGGTGAGACCAAGCAGGCATAACGAGGTGTTCTCAGGGAGTTGGGAATCAGCCATTGTTCGACACACACGGAGACCATCTGCACATATCCTGAGCAGATCTTAGTTACAGTTTCTGGAAAAGACCGGGTAATCCATCATACGCAGCAGTTTGATCAATGCCGCTACACTTAATCCCTCAGTCAGAATAATTTGTGAATTCTTGCTAGCAAAATCATCTAATAACGGAGCTAAGATACGAAGAGTGAAGCCACTTGCCACAGATTGACCTTGAACTCTGTGGCGCATGCACACTAAGTTATAATGTTCTCGCTCCCTTCCGTTTTTATAGCAGTGTTTGGAAGGAATAGTGTGTAGAGTGTGGTCGTCTCATCTCATCACAGATTTTGCATAAATTATGATTATGGCTTGTGAAGTAGTTTTTGGCGAAGTACAACATTCTCGTGGTCCGGTAACTATTATAATTCCCATATCTTGCCCATTTCGACTTTTTACTCTTTCCAAAAAATCAAATATATCCTGAAAAGAACAAGATTTCAAAACCTCCAGCAGAATGTGACGAGGCACACGGTCGCTACCGGACAAAAGTGATTCCAGGAATTCTTCCATAAAGGGAAACGACGCTGGATAAAGTGTGCAGCTTCAAAAAGGAGAATACTTCGAAGGAGATTAAATGTCGAATTGATATGTGTTGTAGTTTTCTTTTTATAACACCAGTCCTGATATTTTTGATCAAATCACGTATATGCATCTTGATAAAGTTATCTGCAGCTAGTCAGGTTTTTTGAAATAGAAAAAAAATCCGATGTTTTCCTTCGGGTTAGTGAAAACATATGCAACAGTTCCACGAGAAATTCATTCAGCTTTCTCTCTTCTCGTACAGCCGCACATGCCAAATAACAACGCCGCCGGGTATCCTTTCTTATTTCTTTCTCTCTCTCTCTCTCTCTGACTCACTCTCTCTCTCTCTCTCTCTGTATATATATATATATATATATATATATATATATATATAAGAACATGCTCACAGCATCTATCCTCATCGTTTCGTTCCTGTTTCAAACAACGCCACTTTTCATTTTCCTGTCAGTCTACAACTTTCTCAACTTTGCTTGGGGCTTCTGAACAAAGAACTCTTCGTTCATCAAATATTTTCTCTTTTTTTTGCCCCGGTTTTTTACACGTTTTGGGCCTTATGACTTGTCGACTCGGCAAAAGACCTTAATACGCGCTCTGTTTCAAAGCATTTCCCTAAAATGTTTGGGGGCTTGCAACCATGAAACTCACTGGAAATGGCCACTCAGTAGGGATCTCGAATGTCAGGGAAATGTAGCAAAGAAAGTTTTACGATTCCTCACCTTCAGGCCATAAAGCCATACGTGATGGACGTTGCTGGAAAACCGTGGCCATTTTTGGTTTAATATTATCTTTCTTTTCCTGAAAATTCTTACAATAGACTTAAACCAGGATTTCTTTCTTTTTTTTTTTTTTTTTTTAAGCAATGTGCCCCGAGAAAGGCATGAAGCCACTAGGATGCAGGGGGTTGCAGAAGATTTGAAGCAAGAGCAGATAGGAGTGATAGAAGAAAGGATGAAGGGAAGGATAGTGTGTAGATCAACTGGAGATGTCGATTGGCATTACATTTGAATAGTTGGAGATTATAGTTATCAGGGAAACAGTAATTGGGAAGGGTGTTCCACAGGCGAGAGTTGCGAGGTATGAAGCTATTGGAGTAGAAGAGACGGTTAAATTTTAAAGTTTCTAAGAGCGGGATGCCAGCCTCGTAGGGCGCTTGAATTCATGGAGACTGGGAACCAGTAAAAGCAGCTCATCGGAGCAATTACCATGAAAGTATTTGTAGAAGAGACAGAGAGAGGCGACGGCGCGTCTGTGAGATAGTGGCTGCAGGCGAGACGCCAGATCAGGGCCAATCACATTACATATCCGTCTCTGGATCTTGTCAAGAACTCCGAGGTAAACAGAAGGTGCCCCAGACCATATATGGCAGCAATACTCCATGCAAGGGCGAATGGTCGTTTTGTATATTTGAAGTATCGATTCAGGGGAGAAAAATTTCCTGGCGCGGCACAGAGAGCCAACTTTCCTCGCGGTGGACGATGCAATTGACTCAATGTATTTGTTCCATCTCAGGTCAGCAGTCAACGTGAGACCGAGCAGACGCAGGGAGTTGCTCTCAAGAAGTTGACTATCAGACATTCTAATGGGGGGCAGGTAAGGATCTCTATGGTGGTTAATGGAGAGTAGTTTAGTTTTGGGGGCGTTAAATTTGACCATCCAATTGTTGCCCCAGTTAACAACCGATTGGAGGTCCATTTCAAGACGAGCGGCCAGGTTAGTTTTTGACAGCGACACTAGATTTGTTTTTGAGGCAGGAGTAAATTGTAGTGTCATCCGCGTAGATGCCAACTTGGGAATCTATGGCGTCAGGAAGGTCGTTGATGAAAATAAGGAATAGAGTGGGGCCAAGGATGGAGCCTTGGGGAACACCTGCGTTCGTGGGATAGGAACTGGAGGAGAATCCGTTGAGAACGACCTTCAATTCTCGGTTTGACAGGAATGATTGTATTAGATCAAACCGTCGACCAGTAATACCGTAACTCTGGAGCTTACGAAGAAGGGAGGCATGCCAAACCCTATCAAACGCGTCTAGGGCCACGGCACGAACCTCACCGTTATTTTGAAGTACTTGGTAGACGGTTTCAGTGATGGTCGTAAGCACGTCAGCTGTAGAACGGGCGTAGCGGAAACCATATTGCTTGTCTGAGAGAAGGTCGTGTGAGGTAAGGTGGTTAACCACTTCTGCGTTGATTAGGGCTTCGAAGACTTTGCCAAAGAGGGATAGGAGACTAATAAGACGGTAATTAGTGGGGTCAGAGGGGTCTCCAGAGTTCTTAAACATAGGAACAATGGATGAGAACTTTCAGCAGTCAGGAAAGCAGGATTCCTTGAGGCAGTAATTATACAGTTTAGAGAGGGCAGTGCTAGCTCAGGCGCGCATTTCTTCAAGACTGGTATGCCATCTCCACCACTAGCCTTGTAAGGGCCTAATTTGGAGATAATACCCAGTACTGATGACGGGGTTATGCGTAAGTCGCTTTATAGGGCCTCAGTTCTTAGAGTAAAGTCTGATATGGGTCACCGGTGGAGTCGAGTGTCGAATTATATGAGAACTTCTGAGCAAGGCATTCAGCTTTGTCGGTTGAGGAGGTCAAGACCTCGAACTGGTTGAATAAAGGAGGTATGGAGGGTTTTCTATTGTTCAGGACACTCTTGCATAGCCGCCAATAATCTTTGGAGCCAAATTTGCGAGATCCAATACGGTCCCTCATCTGAGCAGTAAATGTTGTCTTTGCTTCGTTGAGGACACGCTTACACTCGCTACGAGCGGAGGCAAAGAGACGTCTATTGCAGTCCGACATGTCACTAAGAAATATGTGAAAGAAGTGGTTTCCATGGACAATGGCGGCTGAGCAAGCAGCGGAGAACCAAGGGGAGGAGTGCGACTTGACCGTAAATTTCCTTGAGGGGATGAAAGCGTCGATTCAAGCTTTAACCCAGGATGAGACCTCAGAAGCACATTCATGGACAGGGAGTGTAAAGACAACATCCCAGGGGACATCGCGGAGGAAGTCACGGAACGAGTCCCAATCCGATCGTTGTTAGTAGAACGAGGTTCTAGTAATGGGAGGTTCTTTGCGGGGTGTGGACTTGAAGGAAATGTTAACAGATACCATGGCATGATCGGAGTTACCAAGAGGGCAGAGCTGTGTGGCGCTACAGGATTCGGGGATGGAGGTAAAACATAGATCGAGAAGGGGGGCCTTATCTGCCAGGTTGGGGGCAAAACGCGTGGGAAAGTTGACTATCTGCGTGAGGGATTGAGAAATTGAGAGGTTAAGTGTTTGAATGCCAGCCCGGTCAGTAGTAGCATTCTCGAGCCACTTGGTATGATGGGTGTTAAAGTCACCAGACACGAACATGTGAGCAAACGGGTGGAGAGAGAGGGCCTTGTCTATGCTGTCAGATATGCTATCGAGTCTTGAGAGGATGGAGAGCGATAGAGGAAGAAGAGATAGCTTACGGCATTGAGGAGAGATAGTCGAAGACACATGTACGAATGGTCTGGTGATTCGAAAGACAACTCTCTGGCCAGGGGGAGATGATCCTTGACATAGACACCAAGGCCGTGCATGTGGGTTAGAGAGTCTTTCTTGAGGATAGGAAGGTAGCCGGGATCGAGAGATCAGAGGAGGGAATAGACGGGACAAGGTTTGTCTCGCACAGGGCCATTATATCCGGGCTGTTTGCAGTGAGGAAAGATTCCATATTGCAGAAATTTGTTCTAATGCCACGGATGTTGCTGAACAAAATGTTGAAGGGTTTAGGTGATTTTTGAGGGGCTGGTTTAGGTTTACTTTTTTGGTTCATTTGAGTCTTCATGTGGAGTAATTGTTGGAGGATGAGAAGGTCTGAAGGAAGAGAAGCAGATGGTTATCGACCGCAACATGAGCAGAGAGGAGTTGGCACAGCCTGCGTCATAATGTGGCCTCAGGGTTGCCCATCAGAGGTGACAGCAGGGACACCGTTCCATGCGCGTCATGGCACTACAAGCACCCCGGTATTATACAACTGTTGATCAGAGCGGCCGCTCAAGACGCTACGCAAGAGTTAGGGCTCCTAACTACCAGTCGGAAACAGCAACTAGTGAACTGTCAACCGTGTACCCTCAAGATGAAGAGGCAATGCCACAGACTGCACACATCACGGGAGAAACACATCAGCACTAGTACAGAGGCCAGAGAGAGAGAGAGGAAGAGAGAGAGAGAGAGAGAAAGAGAGAGTACCGGGAACCCCTTCTTAGACAGGAATCAAGGTGTGAGCCTCTGCTCTTGTCTAGGGAAGGGGGAGGAGTGTTAACCGGGCGGTAGGAGGGTCTACCTACTCCTATTACATATAACACATATAACAATAACAAAAAACAAAACAGAGGCATAAGGGCGGGGAAGTAGTTGATAATACCAGGCTGACACTAGGTGTGTGTTCGGGGGGGTAGGATGGGACTTATTAATATTTAATCCTTACATAAGACTAAGTTTTAACTTGTATAAGTCCCATTGATCTATTCTAAAGAGAGAAAAGAAAAAATATGATTATCCACCTTTTTGTGAATATGGCATAAATGCTAGCTCACTTGTGGCTGTGGGTGGTAATAGTAGTCCACATGCATTCGGATGGTCACCAGTGAGTTTGACACGTTAGTACATTTTATCAAGCAAAGGGCAAGGCCATTGGACCGTAGGAATACTGAAGACATACTAACGCCTGGTTAAGAGACATTTTCCCCTTCTTTTGAGGTGGGGGAGGATTTTCAACTACACAAAACAAAGTGTTATAAGTTAGGTTACAATGGTTAGAACAAGTATCAAAGTTAAATTAGTCGCACAGAGTAGAGGGGGAGAGACCAAACAATAGATAAATAAAATAAGTACATACACGTATATATATATATATATATATATATATATATATATATATATATATATATAGAGAGAGAGAGAGAGAGAGAGAGAGAGAGTTCTACATTTGAATTCATTTTTTTCTTTATTGAAATCACTGGCTTAAGTACAATTTCTATTTTACACTTTTTAAGTATATTTAATATTAGGTTGGTGCAAAAATAATGACGTAATAATGTCGTTTTTGACGTATTTTTTAACGTCAAAAAACGACATTATTACATCATTATTTTTGCACCAACCAAATAGCATCTGTTTGTTGTCGAAAACATTTCTCTGTTTTCTTTTTTTTAAATCTTTCATTTTGGCTTTTATTCCAACTTTACATGTTTTCTTGATTCAAAGCATTTTTTTCTTTCTTTTATTCTTACATTCATTTTTTTTCTTTCTACGTTTCTTTTCGTGACATTATTGTTTCGTTCTTTCATTACTCCATTTTGCATTCCATATAATTATTCTTATCGATGTTTTAAAACGATTTTGTTTTTATCATCATTTTACATTATTTTTGTAATTGTTTACATGGTTTTCTTCACATTCTACATTTTCTACACGTTTTTCCCCTATTTTATATATTTTTTGATATATTTTACTTCTTTTTACACATATTTTACATTTATCCATATTTACATCTTTTTACCCATATCTTACATTCCACTATATTTTACATCTTTTTATATATATTAGGTTAGTGCAAAAAATAATGACGTAATAATGTCGTTTTTTGACGTATTTTTAACGTCAAAAAACGACGTTATTACGTCATTATTTTGGCACCAACCTAATATTTTACCTATATTTAACATCTTTTTACCTATATTTTACACTTATCCATATTCACATCTTTTTATCCATATTGCACATCTTTTTATCCTTATGTTACAACATTTTACTCATATTTTACATTCAACCATAAAATAAAAGTAAAATAAAAAAGTTTTTTTTAAAAAGTTAAAAAATGTTTTAAAAACTTAAAAATAAATAAAATAATAAAAACAAATTATAAAAACATTGGTCACAAATCTGAGACAGTGATAAAGATATACTTTATAATCTTAATTATCTGCGAAATAATCTTACTACCCGATGGTCACTGTTTACGTTCATATCACGTTAAGGAACGTTGAACCAGGCCAGTACCTGAATGGGCAACCCCTTGAGAATACAAGGTGATGTAAGTTTGGATGTACGGATGGTCCCTGCTTAAGTTCATATGACGTTAAGCAACTTCGAAAGAGGCCAGTACCTGGATGGGTGACCGCTTGAGAATACAAGGTGATGTAAGTTTGGATGTACGGATGGTCCCTGCTTAAGTTCATATCACGTTAAGCAACTTCGAAACAGGCCAGTACCTGGATGGGTGACCGCTTGAGAATACAAGGTGATGTAAGTTTGGATGTACGGATAGTCCTTGCTTGTTCATATGACGTTAAGCAACTTCGAAAGAGGCCAGTACCTGGATGGGTGACCGCTTGAGAATACAAGGTGATGTAAGTTTGGATGTACGGATGGTCCCTGCTTAAGTTCATATCACGTTAAGCAACTTCGAAAGAGGCCAGTACCTGGATGGGTGACAGCTTGAGAATACAAGGTGATGTAAGTTTGGATGTACGGATGGTCCCTGAATCATAACACGTTAAGCAACTTCGAAAGAGGCCAGTACCTGGATGGGTGACCGCTTGAGAATACAAGGTGATGTAAGTTTGGATGTACGGATGGTCCCTGCTTAAGTTCATATCACGTTAAGCAACTTCGAAAGAGGCCAGTACCTGGATGGGTGACAGCTTGAGAATACAAGGTGATGTAAGTTTGGATGTACGGATGGTCCCTGAATCATAACACGTTAAGCAACTTCGAAAGAGGCCAGTACCTGGATGGGTGACAGCTTGAGAATACAAGGTGATGTAAGTTTGGATGTACGGATGGTCCCTGCTTAAGTTCATATCACGTTAAGCAACTTCGAAAGAGGCCAGTACCTGGATGGGTGACAGCTTGAGAATACAAGGTGATGTAAGTTTGGATGTACGGATGGTCCTTGCTTGTTCATATCACGTTAAGCAACTTCGAAACAGGCCAGTACCTGGATGGGTTTCCGCTTGAGAATACAAGGTGATGTAAGTTTGGATGTACGGATGGTCCCTGCTTGCTCATATCACGTTAAGCAACTTCGAAAGAGGCCAGTACCTGGATGGGTGACAGCTTGAGAATACAAGGTGATGTAAGTTTGGATGTACGGATGGTCCTTGCTTGTTCATATCACGTTAAGCAACTTCGAAACAGGCCAGTACCTGGATGGGTTTCCGCTTGAGAATACAAGGTGATGTAAGTTTGGATGTACGGATGGTCCCTGCTTGCTCATATCACGTTAAGCAACTTCGAAAGAGGCCAGTACCTGGATGGGTGACCGCTTGAGAATACAAGGTGATGTAAGTTTGGATGTACGGATGGTCCCTGCTTAAGTTCATATCACGTTAAGCAACTTCGAAAGAGGCCAGTACCTGGATGGGTGACAGCTTGAGAATACAAGGTGATGTAAGTTTTGATGTACGGATGGTCCCTGAATCATAACACGTTAAGCAACTTCGAAAGAGGCCAGTAGCTGGATGGGTGACCGCTTGAGAATAAAAGGTGATGTAAGTTTGGATGTACGGATGGTCCCTGCTTAAGTTCATATCACGTTAAGCAACTTCGAAAGAGGCCAGTACCTGGATGGGTGACAGCTTGAGAATACAAGGTGATGTAAGTTTGGATGTACGGATGGTCCTTGCTTGTTCATATCACGTTAAGCAACTTCGAAACAGGCCAGTACCTGGATGGGTTTCCGCTTGAGAATACAAGGTGATGTAAGTTTGGATGTACGGATGGTCCCTGCTTGCTCATATCACGTTAAGCAACTTCGAAAGAGGCCAGTACCTGGATGGGTGACCGCTTGAGAATACAAGGTGATGTAAGTTTGGATGTACGGATGGTCCCTGCTTAAGTTCATATCACGTTAAGCAACTTCGAAAGAGGCCAGTACCTGGATGGGTGACAGCTTGAGAATACAAGGTGATGTAAGTTTGGATGTACGGATGCTCCCTGAATCATAACACGTTAAGCAACTTCGAAAGAGGCCAGTACCTGGATGGGTGACCGCTTGAGAATACAAGGTGATGTAAGTTTGGATGTACGGATGGTCCCTGCTTAAGTTCATATCACGTTAAGCAACTTCGAAAGAGGCCAGTACCTGGATGGGTGACAGCTTGAGAATACAAGGTGATGTTAGTTTGGATGTACGGATGGTCCCTGAATCATAACATGTTAAGCAACTTCGAAACAGGCCAGTACCTGGATGGGTGACCGCTTGAGAATACAAGGTGATGTAAGTTTGGATGTACGGATGGTCCCTGCTTAAGTTCATATCACGTTAAGCAACTTGGAAAGAGGCCAGTACCTGGATGGGTGACCGCTTGAGAATACAAGGTGATGTAAGTTTGGATGTACGGATGGTCCCTGCTTAAGTTCATATCACGATAAGCAACTTCGAAAGAGGCCAGTACCTGGATGGGTGACAGCTTGAGAATACAAGGTGATGTAAGTTTGGATGTACGGATGCTCCCTGAATCATAACACGTTAAGCAACTTCGAAAGAGGCCAGTACCTGGATGGGTGACCGCTTGAGAATACAAGGTGATGTAAGTTTGGATGTACGGATGGTCCCTGCTTAAGTTCATATCACGTTAAGCAACTTCGAAAGAGGCCAGTACCTGGATGGGTGACAGCTTGAGAATACAAGGTGATGTTAGTTTGGATGTACGGATGGTCCCTGAATCATAACACGTTAAGCAACTTCGAAACAGGCCAGTACCTGGATGGGTGACCGCTTGAGAATACAAGGTGATGTAAGTTTGGATGTACGGATGGTCCCTGCTTAAGTTCATATCACGTTAAGCAACTTCGAAACAGGCCAGTACCTGGATGGGTTTCCGCTTGAGAATACAAGGTGATGTAAGTTTGGATGTACGGATGGTCCCTGCTTAAGTTCATATCACGTTAAGCAACTTCGAAACAGGCCAGTACCTGGATGGGTGACCGCTTGAGAATACAAGGTGATGTAAGTTTGGATGTACGGATGGTCCCTGCTTAAGTTCATATCACGTTAAGCAACTTCGAAAGAGGCCAGTACCTGGATGGGTGACAGCTTGAGAATACAAGGTGATGTAAGTTTGGATGTACGGATGGTCCCTGCTTAAGTTCATATCACGTTAAGCAACTTCGAAAGAGGCCAGTACCTGGATGGGTGACAGCTTGAGAATACAAGGTGATGTAAGTTTGGATGTACGGATGGTCCCTGAATCATAACACGTTAAGCAACTTCGAAAGAGGCCAGTACCTGGATGGGTGACCGCTTGAGAATACAAGGTGATGTAAGTTTGGATGTACGGATGGTCCCTGCTTAAGTTCATATCACGTTAAGCAACTTCGAAAGAGGCCAGTACCTGGATGGGTGACCGCTTGAGAATACAAGGTGATGTAAGTTTGGATGTACGGATGGTCCCTGCTTAAGTTCATATCACGTTAAGCAACTTCGAAAGAGGCCAGTACCTGGATGGGTGACAGCTTGAGAATACAAGGTGATGTAAGTTTGGATGTACGGATGGTCCCTGAATCATAACACGTTAAGCAACTTCGAAAGAGGCCAGTACCTGGATGGGTGACCGCTTGAGAATACAAGGTGATGTAAGTTTGGATGTACGGATGGTCCCTGCTTAAGTTCATATCACGTTAAGCAACTTCGAAACAGGCCAGTACCTGGATGGGTGACAGCTTGAGAATACAAGGTGATGTTAGTTTGGATGTACGGATGGTCCCTGAATCATAACACGTTAAGCAACTTCGAAACAGGCCAGTACCTGGATGGGTGACCGCTTGAGAATACAAGGTGATGTAAGTTTGGATGTACGGATGGTCCCTGCTTAAGTTCATATCACGTTAAGCAACTTCGAAACAGGTCAGTATCTGGATGGGTGACCCCTTGAGAATACAAGGTGATGTAAGTTTGGATGTACGGATGGTCCCTGAATAAGTTCATAACACGTTAAGCAACTTCGAAACAGGCCAGTACCTGGATGGGTGACCACTTGAGAATACAAGGTGATGTAAGTTTGGATGTACGGATGGTACCTGCTTAAGTTCATATCACCTTAAGCAATTTCGAAACAGGCCAGTACCTGGATGGGTGACCGCTTGAGAATACAAGGTGATGTAACTTTGGATGTAAGGATGGTTCCTGCTTAAGTTCATATCACGTTAAGCAACTTCGAAACAGGACAGTACCTGGATCGGTGACCGCTTGAGAATACATGAGAGGTGTAAGTTTGGATGTGCGGATGGTGCAATGGATAACTGCTTTGAATCGTTAATCGCACATTCGACTACCAATTCTATTTAGGTTCGTTATACAGAGTGCGATGGGTACATTGTCGCCATTTTATATTTTAATTTCGCGCATGCGCATTGTTTGATTTTGATTTTGTAGGCTGCACAGTATAGTAGGGTCAGTTGGTCACCGTCTGTGAGAAAAAGAGCACCATGACACAATTCAGTTCCTCATGAATTTGGAACTTTGGATGCTTTACTGCTTAGCATTCAACCCGGAAGCTTTAATACGAACATTTCAGAGTATTTGGGTGTCAATCTAAGGACAGTGGCGATGATTCGGAATATGTTAGATGAGTCTAATGGTGATTACAAAGATGTTTGGAGTGATCATTAGTGATGGCGATGTTATGTCCCCATTCATCTTCCTACAGGGCTTCAGACTCTACACGGAAGCCTAAATCAAATGCCTTGAAGAGGTGGAACTCCCTATATCTAGCAACAGGACTCTACAACATGCCACAAAAGCAGGACATCATGTCTGTCAGACAATTTCTGCGACCACATCACCCCTTACATATGACCTCTCTCTCTCTCATATATATATATATATATATATATATATATTCACTTAAGCATAAACAGCATCGGGATCTTCTTCAACCCCTACTTATTCCTTTCCTCCCGTCGTGGTATTGGTGATGGGTATGAAGACTCAGTCTACTCCTGAAGAATAGGTATCACAAAAGAGTGTGGGCGGTGGACGCGGCTAGTCCCTCCTGACAGTATGACGCAGATCCTCTTCATGTTGACATTCCCAACCCCCGGATGTTAATACACCAAGAAGGTCGGTTTGCGGAAATCTTTTGCTATGTCTCAGGGTCGATGTTAGCCTGTGTCAGGGATGTCTTCAAGTGATCCCTGAAGCGTGGAAACATAGAATAGGGTCAACGAGGGGCATATTTCATTTCGGGTCTGTATACATTAAATTATATCAGTGTTTCTCAACCAGTGATCCCGAGAGCCATAATGCGCCCTCAAAGGTAACGAAATGCACCCCAACTTAACGGAAGAATAATTTTTTTTTCTTTATATATTTAAAGAAAAAAATCTTTATTTTCATAAAGCTCAAAACGTCAATCACATGGCTTACATGTCTAGGTCAAATCTTTGTCATTTGATATTTTAAGCTGGATGGTAAATTCTTTTATGTTTAAGGTGTGGATAACCTTTTTCCTTTCGCCTTCCTCAACGGATTTACATGTTTACGGCCTCTCTAAAACAAATAGCTGATTCTTCTTAAAAATCCTTTAAGCGAAAACTGTGCCGCCAATCTTCTTTGGTGATCCTAAACCAAAATTTGATATTTTCAACCTGAATTAAAATTAGGTTGTGTGTCCTCATCTTTATTGTCATGTTCACGACATTTCGGTCGCTATACACCCTGGCTTTATTCGGGTGGCAGAACAATCTACCCCGGTGGGCGAAATAAAGTGTTCAGTTCGAAATTCCAGTCACCTGAAGAAGGACGAAGCGTACAAAGGCCGAAACGTCATGAACATGACATTAAAGATGAGGATACCAAAACGAACAATGTAAATCATGTAAATAATTACAATATCTAATCTCAGAAATATTCACAGATCGTATTAGTTGGGATTAGCTACAAGCAATTTTCTAATTTCTTCGACATGCCCCATAAACGGCCCTTCTCTTCCTCCTTGATCTCGTGAGATGACCCTGTGGAGAACTGACCCAGAGCTTCACTATGTTTGGCATTAGTGCTGTGGCTTCTGTAGAAAGTGGGGTTTTGTTGGGAAATCCACGCCCAGCCTGTTTCGAATATTCGCTCGATAGGGTTTGAATTAGGCGAGATGAAAGTGCAGTACCACCACAAAGCTAGGATGAATCAGTGCCAATTTACTGCAGCCGTTTCGTGCCTCTGAACACCTGCCAAGAGAAAATCGTAAATTTTACAAACTTCAGAACGTAGCCCATCTCCTTAGAGTACCACTTTGCATAACACATTGGAGATGTCTTGGATGTCTTCTCAACTCGCGAATTTGACCATCGGCTCGAAAGAACTGAAAACGCGAGTCATCTGACGATACGACAGGACAGTCTAGTTTTAGTTTAGATTTTTTTCTTCCGCTTGTGCTTCCGTCACGGGGAGAGACAGTCGTCTGTTAGCGACAGATCTAATGGCCTGGAGAAGAGATATCTCGTGGGATCTGAGAGTGTCTGCTACTGAGTCGCTCCAGTGTCTTTTTGGTCTACCCTTTGCTCACCAGCCAGAGTACCTGAGTGTGTATGCTCGTAGGGTTGGTTGCCTGATAGGCATACGTGATGTGTCGAACCACTTGATCCTCTCTCGTTTGATGTGTTGTATGATTGATTTTGCTCCTACCATATCTCTTATTGTCTCCTTCCTGATTTTGTCTCGCCTCGTCTTGTTCACTGTTTTTCATCTCACAAGTGATCAGTTTCTTCTAAAGGGTTTTTGTTAGGGGTCATGACGACAAGATGTTTTCTGGTTGAGAGGAGAATCAGTAACCGATTCTGTGGTGTTAAACGTTTTGGTCGACCATGACTATGTAGTTTCCCGTGGGCGCTTATGCTTCTCCCCAATTTATTTTTCCTTGTATCTCGCTTGTCTTTTTACTATCAAACAAACCTTGTTTTGCCATCCATTTATCCAAGCACGTTAGGTACGTTATTCTCTATTTTCGTCTGTCGTCTCAATATACCGTCTGATATGTGTCCGTTCTTTTGTATGTGTAGATTACAGGTAATGCCAGTTCTCTGAAAATATTAATGTGTATTTTAGTTTATTCAACGGCTGTATTAATTGAACTAGTTCAGTTTTAGAAAACTGATTACAACTGAATACATTCATTATTTGTAATTTATACATTAAGGATATCATTTTTTTAAAAGATTTTCACCCCAAGCAAGACAGGAGTGCCACTGGCACGCAAGGGGTTACAGAGAGTCGGTGTAAGAGTAAATAGGCGTGAAAGAGGAAAGGATGAAGAGAAAGACGGAAAATAGATCAAGGCATCAAGTCACCTGACAATGCATTTGAATAGTTGGAGATAATAGCTATCAAGGAGGAAAGAAAAAGAAAGCGAGTTCCACAGGCGAGAAGTGCGGGATATCAAGCTATTGGAGTAGAAGTGACGGATACATTTAACCGTTTCAACAGTGAAAGGGTTTCACCAAAATGCCAACCTAGTGGCATGTTTAAATTCATGCAGTCTGAGAATTAGCGAAAGTAGATCGTCGAAGTTACCGTAAAAGTATTTGTAGAAAAGACAGCAGGCGACGGCACGTCTGTGAGAGAGCGACTGTAGACGAGATGCCAGATCAGGGCCAATCACATTGCATATCCGTTTCTGGATTTTGTCGAGGACCTTAAGACGAACAGTGGGGATTACCAGACCATATATGGTATCAGTATGTAAGGACGAATGATTGATTTATAGATTTGAAACAGGGGTTGCCACCCCAGACGATGGTGGACTTGGAGACAACAGCAATTATGAAGTGGTTCTATGCTCCTCAAAAAAATTCACCTGAAATATTAAATATTTGAGCTTAAGACGTTTAACCAAATATTACAATAACAATGATAATGTTTTCCATTTCACTAAGGCAGGCACTAAACATATGAGAGTGTCATCATCTCCACTCTCTTCACTTTCTTTCTTTCACTATTTTTTTTTGTCTTTATTTTCCTTTCTTTTATCTAAAAACCAAACAGCGGCTTTGATATCTATATATAAATTTTCTTCCGGTTCTACTCGCAGTCAAACATGAATGGTCCATTGTTTATCTGAGGCAAGAGTAAATTAACTAAAAAGCAAGTTGAATTATATTATGATGCTGTAGAAAATTACTTTGTCTGGGAAATAAGGATTTTATATTTTGGGTTTAAGTGAGCTTCATTCGGATCACACAATTTTGGGATTAAAATAAAATTTCTTCGATGCAACAAAAGTAACAATTTAAGCGATATATTTATTTCGTTTTTATAAAATTGATGTTTAATCAAAAACTTCGCCATTTTGCTTCTTGATTTAAGTAAACTTAACATAAATATACTAATGTCTGTAGACGTTTCATTAAAATTTAAGATTTTTGAACAATATCGAAACATATTTGTATATTTTGAATATGGTGAAGAATATTAAGTAATTTATTATTTGGTTGGCTGACTTTGCTGAGCAGCATATCATCCTTTATGGGTTAATTAATGCAACAATCTAAATATTTTCTGTGTAATTTTATGGCTTCTGCCACAGATATTTGAACGTAATTTTTTGCCTTCAATTGCAAATATTTTTGTACATATGTTTTTTTTTTTTCGATATATATTTTATAGATGATGAATTATATTGGTGGTATTCTTTATTTTCTTCGATATTTATTCAAGTTTCATCCATAATTCTCTCTTATGACTGAAGTCTTCTTTCGTTAGCCCTCAAGATAAAAAGAGAGAATACAAGAGGATGTAAAATAATAAAAAAAAATTATTTCCCATAGAAAAAAAGTTGTTAAGCTCAAATATCTAACGGTGAAATAGTGCAATATCCACGGGTTAGCGTTAGGGTTGGGGTTAGGGGTTAGGATTAAGGGTTAGGTTTAGGGGTAAGCGCTAGGGTTAGGGCTAGGAGTTAGGGTTATGCTTATGCTTAGGGGTTAGCGGTAGAGCCAGGCTTAGGGTTAGGGGTTAGGGGTTAACGTTAGGGTTAGGGTTCGGGGTTAGGTTTAGAGGTTTGTGTTAGGGTTAGGGGTTAGGGTTAGAGGTTAGGGTGAGGCTTAGGAGCTAGGTTTAAGGATTAGCGTTAGGGTTAGCGTTAGGGTTAAGGTTAGGGGTTATGGTTAGAGGTTAGCGTTAGTGGTTACGGTTAGGAGTTAGAGTTAGGGGTTAGGGTTAGGGTTAGGGTTAGGGTAACGGTTAGCGTTAGGGATTAGCGGTAGGGTTAGGGTTAGGTGTTAGCGTTAGGGCTAGAGTTCGGGGTTAAGTTTAGGGGTTAGCGTTAGGGTTAAGGGTTAGGGTTAGGGGTTAGGTTTATGTTTGGGGTTAGGTTTAGGGATTAGCGTTAGGGTTAGGGTTAGGGGTTAGCCTTAGAGATAGAGTTAGGGGTTATGGTTACTGGTTAGGGTTTGAGTTAGGGTTTTTTGTTGGGAAATCGTAAGGAACGTATTCAAACAACAATTTAAAACATGACTCATCAGAAAGTTCGAAAGAGGAAACAGCGAGGTTTTGACGGGTACTACTTGTATGAATTGTACATCATGATCTAATTAATGTAGGCCAGAATTCCTAGGTGAAGAAAATACATACATCGAGAAAACATTTAAACTTCATCACGACTCATACATCATTTTATAATTGTAATCTCTAACACTCTTTCTACAAAACTTGTAAATAAATTTGTTATCCCTAATACTAGTATCTTTACCACCACGCCCAAGACAACTGGTGATATAATTAGGAATAAAAATAAACACAACACCAATTCAGATGCCGGTACTTATCAAAAATAAACCTTACATTGTAAAATCACTTATATCGGCGAGACCTCTCGTAATCTAAAATTCTGTATCTAAAAACATAAAGAGATGTATGCTTAAACAAACTCGGACGTAATACACAGGAACAAAACCGGCCATAGCTTTGATTTTACAAATGCATCTCCAATAAAAAAGGAGAAAATTCTTTACGTTGAAAGTACTTCGAGGTATTAAAAGAAATATAAACACACGTACAAAAACATTATATTCAATCACCGACTTTTATTGAATCCGTTCTTAAAGAATCTAGCATATGTTTATCTAAAACAAACGGTATATACGTAAAAACGTTCCCAAATCAACTTGCGAAAAACCGACAAACATAATGTCTACGATACAGAACCTACACAAACTTACGTATATACATTATCATCGAAATCCCACATAGACAAACTTAAATGATTTTACGCTAACATATATAAAGTTTTTCAGTTAGACTTAGAATTAAATTTTGGCCCTTCGAAAGGACGTGTCGTCTCTCCTTGAATTTAGAATGCCATAGATTATACTAACGTTTAATTGACAAGTCGAATGCACATGAAACGAGATTCGCCAATGAAACTCAGATACATAATTTATTTCTTCTTTTTCTCCATATCTCATTCTCTGATGAAGCTTTAATAAAAGTGAAACATGTTAGATTGATAAACGCTTCCTATTTGTTTTTGATCTTGTCATTTTCTCGGATTCCGATCTATATTTGATCTGTCATTGATATCAACTCATCTATCTTCGACAATACATGTCTATCTATCTATCTATCTATCTATCTATCTATCTATCTATCTATCTATGTTCATTATCTATCTATCTATCTATCTATCTATGTTCATTATCTATTTATCTATCTATCTATGTTCATTATCTATCTATCTATCTATCTATCTATCTATCTATCTCCATTATCTATCTATCTATCTATCTATCTATCTATCTATCTATCTATCTATCTATCGTTCTGTTATGGGACCTTACCCATCATAACATAATTGTCTATTCCATACGTAATAAATACTGCACCTCAAGAGGAAGCAGGGAGTTCCGTCTGAAGTCTAGAGTTCAGTCTGAGGACAGAGTTCAGTCTGAAGTCTGGAGTGAAGGCCGTCAGGAATCAGTCAGTCGAGTCAGAGGCAGTCCAAACAGAGTCGTTTTCAGACAATTACTACTAAACCTGATTGTTCGTACTAACACTTTTCTACCTCTCTGTATACATTCCTGTTTGTAATATATCTGTATTATTCCATATCCACCTTCGAGTTCTTCTTTATTGGTTCTACCTTGGACTATCACCGTGGTACAAGGAATCGGACCATAAACACGTTCACAGTCTGTTCATTTTCTGATGAAGCTTTAATAAAAGTGAAACATTTTTGATTGATAAATGTTTTTTATTTGTTCTTTATCTTATTATAGTCTAATATGTTTTCTTAATTTTAGCCAATCCGGTGGCAACTTACCAAAAGATCAGTGCTTCTTTAATTACCATTCCACCAGACGATGCAATATAAATTCAATTAGTGGAAGAACCTGACTATTATTTTAACCATAATTAAATAAAGCAAGAATCAGAATGACGTCTGAAATGTTCAAAGGCAGCATTCTCTGGCTTAGCTATTTTTCTTCATGGTCGTATTTCATGGGAATGATGTCGAATTTTTGCGTAATCAGTACGATATTCAACAGTATAGTATATCACATATAAATACCGCTGATCCCTCGGAAGAGAGTATTTCAAGACTTCCCTTTGGAGGAATGAAATCAATAATTTCTCTTTTTCTTAACGTCCTCGCGTAAAATGCCCGGCTCTTGAACAATTTAAGCTTGAAAGGCTCAGAGTTGCACCCCACCCCGCCCGACCAGTCACATAGAATAGATGTCGGAAATGTCATTCATTTGAATGGCGCAAACGATCGCCTCGATGCGACAAATGAATAATTCTAAGCCCTTAATGACGTCACCGACCTTCCAGTGTCCAATCACAAAGGGTTGCTCTAATTGATTTAGGATTTGGTGCGCGAGGAAGTAAAAGCTTCAATTCCGTGTACAATGTTTGCAGGATAATGATTACATACATATATATATATATATATATATATATATATATATATATATATATATATATTGCTAACATTAGCGGTCAATATATATATATATATATATATATATATATATATTGCTAACATTAGCGGTCAATATATATATATATATATATATATATATATATATATATATATATATATATATAAATATATATATATATATCCAAGAGGATATAATCCAGGTAGAGCTCTATGTCAAAGATAGAGCAAGAATATAATATAAAAGGCTCAGGCATTAATATTTCATGGTTATAATTTTTTTTTAAAGCATTCAACCTTAAACAAGGTGGGAAGCCACTAGCACACAAGGGGTTACAAAGAGTTGGAGCGAGAACAAATAGGAGTGATAGAGGAAAGGATGAAGAGAAGGTCAAGGGATAGATCAGGGCATCTAGAGACGTCGATTGACGTTACATTTGAATAGTTGGAGATCATAGCTATCAGGGAAACAGGAAAATGGGAGGAGTTACACAGGCGAGAGGTGCGTGACATGAAGCTATTGGAGTAGAAGAGACGGCTACATTTAACAGTTTTGACAGTGAAAGTGTGAGAGCGAGATGCCAGCCTCGTAGAACGTTTGAATTCATGGAGTCTGGGAACCAGAGAAAGAAGCTCATCAGAGCAATTACCGTGAAAGTATTTGTAGAAAAGACAAAGCGAAGCAACAGCACGTCTGTGATAGATCGACTGCAGACGAGATGCCAGATCAGGTCCAATTACATTGCATATCCGTCTCTGGATTTTATCAAGGTCCTTGAGACAAACAGAAGTATATGTCAGTAATACTCCATGCAACATTTGTAGATTTGAAGGATTGACTCCGGTGAGAAAAATTTTCTGGCACGACACAGGGAGCCAACTTTCCTAGCGGTGGACGAAGCTATAGACTCAATGTATTTGTTCCATCTCAGATCAGCAGACAATGTGAGACCGATCAGTTGCATAGAGGTGCTCTCGTGGAGTTGAGCGTCAGACATTCTAATGGGATGCAGGGATGGTTCTCTCTGTTGAGCAATAGAG
The DNA here is from genome assembly GCA_963932145.1 of Acanthosepion lycidas. Taxonomy (NCBI): domain Eukaryota; kingdom Metazoa; phylum Mollusca; class Cephalopoda; order Sepiida; family Sepiidae; genus Acanthosepion; species Acanthosepion lycidas. The sequence goes on along the minus strand of OZ010589.1, from coordinate 9,736,614 downwards.
AGCAGTTTTGTTTTTGAGGCATTAAAGTTAACCAGCCAATTCCATTCAAGAATCATCAAGAAACAGTGAATAAGTTTAAAAAACCGAGAAGAGTAGAGCGGAAAACTGGATAGGGATCATCATTTCATCTCCAATCCAACTTTTGTCACATGAGAGATGAGTTTCAGCTATGAAAGTCCAAAGAGCAGTGAACAAAAGACTCAAAAATGTCATCGTACATAAGACGTGTGAGGCAGCTTGTTACTGTAAAACAGAAAACTAAAAGGTTAGAGCGGGTGAAGATCATCTTGAATAAGTTGGGAAACCATCCTGGAATAATATATATGCATATATATTTGAACTTTATTTCCATCCTTCATGTGTATTAGCGATAATAATTAATGATGAACATGTCATTTTCGTTTATGATGGACTCATCACGATTCTCCTGTTGAGCTTGGAAAGAAATTATAAATTCTTATTGCTCAAAGTAGAGTCTAATAGAATTCCATTAAAATATCTTTAATCATTTCTTAGAAAACAACTGTTCAAAGCTTAATCTAACAATTGGAAAAAAACTGTTCAAAGTTTAATATAACAGTTGGAAAATATTGGTGTTACACATTATTATTATTATTATTATTATTTTTATTTTCTTTGATTTCTGGCGTTTACACATTTCTTTCCGGGTCCCACCCAGGGACCTAAGGTTAGAAATGGCATCATGACCCTTTTCATTGACAAAAAAAAAAAAAAAAAAAATTACATAGATAGAGCCCTTCGTAAAGTGTGGGCTGTACTTGTCAGAACAATTTTTTGTATCTCCTTGAGGCATGGGCTTCCAGGAATCCCTGCAATTAGTCTACTGCAATCTTTTCCAACCAGTCCTAGGGCTCCATCTACAACAGGGATTGTTGATGTTCCCATATGCCACATTTTCGAGACCTCTATTTCAAGGTCCTTGTATTTTGACAGCTTTTTGAATATCTTCAAAGATACATTGCAGACAGCAGGGACTGCCATATCAATAAGGAGGCACCGTTTTTGTTTGTGGTCTTTAATAACAATATCTGGTCGGTTGGCCTTGATTGTTCTGTCAGTGTGAATTGTGTAGTCCCATAGAATTGTAACAGGTCCTATCTCCGTAACTGGGTCTGGGTGGTGTTGGTACCAGTTTCTTTCAGTTTCCTTCCCGTAGAAGTTGCAGATTTTCCAGTGCAGATATTGGCCCACTCTGTCATGTCGGGTTTTGTATTCAGTGGGTGCCAACATCGTGCAACCTGATACAAGATGATCAATCGTTTCTGGATATTTATCACAGAATCTGCATTTTGGGCTGACACAATATTTTAGTATATGTGCTTGATAATTCCTAGTTAGCAAGCATTGGTCCTGCGCAGCAAGGATAAAACCTTCAGTTTCTGCTTTCAACCCTGCACTGCGTAGCCACTGATGGGTACGGGTTTTGTCTAGATCAGCTTGGTTGATACGGGCAGAGTATTGGCCATGAAGCGGTTTATCTTGCCATCGCTTCTGTATCTGGTCGGTTGCATTCGTCTTTGCTGTCTTTTTCAAGTATTTTGCAGTTTCAGCCGGTGTATTGTGCTGTAGTTGCATCTCTACGCCCATTTGAAGCTCCAGTTTGAATTTGTTGGCTTCTTTCATTACGGAGTAAAGACGCTTACTACTTTCATGTTCCTTGACGCATACCATCATCCAGTCTTCTGTAGTTTCCAAGTATTTTTGGAGGCCAATTGTTGTAGTTTTGTAGGACAGTTCTAGTTGAACTAATCCTCTGCCTCCTTCGGATCTGGGCACATACAGACGATCAACATCAGCTTTGGGATGATGCATGCGATAGCAAGTGAGAAGCTTTCTCGTTTTGGCGTCCATTCGCTTAATTTCAGCTATGGTCCAGTTAAGGACATTAAAGCTGCAATGCACCACTGGGACAGCCAATGTGTTTATAGCTGATATTCTATTTTTTGAGTTTAGTTCAGTATTTAGTATCAGACGTACACGCCTGTAGTACTCTTTTCTTATTTTTTCTTTCATTTGGGGGTGTTGTATGCCATCTCCTTCGCTAATTCCTAGGTACTTATAAGCTTCTTCATGCTCCAATTCCCTAATCTTTGTGACAAAATCTAGATCTATTGAGGGTGTTTCTGTAATTCTACCTTTCTTGAATGTTACTTTTGCACATTTATCTAATCCGAAGTCCATACCTATGTCGTCACTAAAGTATTTTACAATATTGAGGAGGCCTTTCAACTCATTGTCGTCTTTGGCAAAGAGTTTGAGATCATCCATGTATAGTAGGTGATTGAAAATTTTCTTATTTATTTTGTAACCATAGCTACTGTTGTTCAGTTCATGTGTAAGAGGGGTTAAGGATAGACAAAACAGAAGGGGTGACAGAGAGTCTCCTTGAAAAATTCCACGTCGGATATTCAGACGGTTGAATATAGCAGTGCCCCCGGTGTGCCTAAGGTATAGTTTTGTGTTCCACATCCCCATGCTGTGCTTAAGAAAGTTTAATACCACAGGGGAGACTTTGTACATTTCCAAAGCCTTAAGGATCCAAGAATGTGGAACACTATCAAAGGCTTTACGATAATCAATCCACGCTGCACTGAGATTTCTGCGTCGTCTCCTGCAATTTTCCAGGATCATTTTATTTATCAGAAGTTGATCTTTGCAGCCATATGAACCTCTACTGCATCCCTTCTGTTCCAGCGGGAGAATGCTGTTTGTTTCGAAGAAGGAGTAAGTACGGTTCGTCAGTACAGACGTGATCAACTTATACGTTGTGGAAAGACATGTTATCGGTCTATAATTTTTCGGGTCGTCTGTTTCAGTTGTTTTTGGTATGAGGTATGTAATACCTTCAGTAACCCATTCCGGGATTTTATTGGGATTATTTACAAGCGTTGATAATGTTTTTGCAAGTATGCCATTGGTAGATGAGAGATGATACAGCCAGAAATTGGGCAACTTGTCATTTCCTGGGGATTTCCATTTTTGGGATTTCGTTAGTGCTTGCCTAACATCATCTGTGGATATATTTACCCATTCTTGCAGAGGTGTATCCAGCAGTCGTTCTTCTTCACGCCGTATCCATTCTGCATTTGGGTTACATTCCTTTGGGTTGCTCCAAATATTTTCCCAAAATGTCTGTACATTATCAATCGATGGTGGCGTTTCGACATGTATAGGCGTTTTTCCAATTTCCCTGTAAAATTTCTTAAGATCTGTTCGGAATGTTTTATTTTGGCGATAGAATCTACAACGTTTCTCGTATCGCCTTGTTCTCTGTGCTTTTAGCTGAAGTTTCTGTTTCAGCATTTCCTTGATCGATGGAATATCAGTTAGTTATGCTATATTTCCGTTTGATCTTTTTGGATTTACGTGTGGAAATATTAGGGTTTCTGGTGAGCTCATCTAATATAGACAGCTCACATCTGATTTGTTTTATTTCTCGTATCAGTTTGGTTTTCCAAGCTGGTTCTCTGTGTCTGTTAATTCTATTTATTGTCTTGACACCAAGCTTCCGAGTCGCTGCTAGAGCTGTTGCGTATATGACGTTGTTAACTTCTGTTATGTTTCCCGGTGGTTTATCTGTTAACAGTGCAGCATTGTATATTTTCACGATGTGCTTGTTGGGATTTGTCATATGGATTTTCGGGAGCTGGTCTCTCTCTGACAATTGTATGAAAGTTACTCTGCTGAGTACTTGGATGACGTCATTTTTCGCTTCGGTGATTTCAGCTTCGTGGTTTTCAAGGAATTCTAAATTAATGTACCTGGAGTCATCTTCAGTGACAATTTCTGGAGAACTAGAGGTTGTGTCTAAGGCAGAATCTTCGGTTTCATTTCCTGGGAGATGATTTCGTATTTCATTCGCTTTAGCGTCCACCTCATCCTCTGTCGCATTCTTTATTTCAACATTCGTCTCAACAGAGTTTGAGTGATGGGTCATAGTATTTTGCCTTATATCTAATTTTATCTTATCTATTTCTGCCTTTGAGAGTCTGTTGTTTCGCATGATATCTCTGCGGACATTGGCAAGCATGTTTGGATTGAGGTTAGGTCTTATATCATTTCCAACCATATTTCTCCATATTTGGTATGTTTGATTGGTGGAGTTCTTTGCTGGGTTTTCGAGTGCAGTGAAGAAGGATGTCATAACTTGCTTGTCGATACTCTTCGCGGCTCCATTTCGTTCGTTTCATTTTTACTAGTCGATTTGGCATTGAGACACTTGGTCCAAGGTTGGCGATAATCCGGGTTTGGTGACCTAGTGTCTCTTCGTGTGTGGAAGAGTTTGTTCCAGTGACAGACTTTTCGACCTCAGACTGGTTCCACTCTGAGGGACGCGGCCCTTGTTGTCCCGGTTGACGGCCGATCCGGTATGAGATATTTTTCGTATTCATTGAAATTGGTAGAGATGCGTTTTAACCTTGACCGCCAAGGGGTAATTTTGTTCAGATTACCAGCTTTAGGACGAGACTTGAAGAAGGTCCAAGAGCAAGACCAGATTTGAGATAGTGGGTTTATTAATATATCGAAATTAAAAGTTCATAACAGTGTATGGTATTCAGTTGGGTAGATAATACTAAGTTTTAACTTAGTATAAGTCCGAGAGACACCTCCAAGTGGGATAATTAGATTTCAGTATATAGACATAAAAAAAAAAAAAAAAAAATGGACACGGGTGTCCGCTTAAGGTCTGGGGTGTGGATTAAAACTTGAAATACAAGTTAAAAAAGAAAAAAAAAAAAAAAAGAAATTATTAGAGGAGAGAAAAGGGGACTGAAAAGCAAGGAATTAACTTGAGACATTAGGATTTACAATCATATCAAACTAAAGGAAAAGTATCATTCAAAGATGCTACATTTACCATTTCTTACAACTTCGGAGCATGGCACAAGTGACTCTCCACAAATGTTATTATTATTATTATTAAATGTTATTATTATTATTATTATTATTATTATTATTATTTTATTTCCTTTGATTTCTGATGTGTACTCATTTCTTTCTGGGTCTCGGCCAGAGACGTAAGTTAAGAATGGTATCATGACATTTTCCACTGGAAAAAAACAAACACATATTTTACATAGACAACGCCCTTCGTAAGCTGTGGGCTGTACTCGTGAGAACATATTTTTGTATTTCTTTAAGGCATAGCTTTCCAGGAATCCCTTCATTTAGTCTACTGGAATCTTTTCCAACCAATCCGAGGGCTCCAACTACAACGAGGATTGTTGATGTTCCCATGTGCCACATTTTTGAGATTTCGATTTTGATAGATTTTTGAATATCTTCAAAGATACATTGTAGTCTGCAGGTACTGCTATATCAATAAGAAGGCACATTTTTGTTTGCGATCTCTAATAACAACATATGGGCGGTTAACTTTAATTGTGTAGTCCCATAAAATTGTAACAGGTTCTATGTCCGATACCGGATCTGTGTGGTGTTCATGCCACTTTCATTCAGTTTCTTTCTGTCATGCCGGGTTCTATAATCAGTCGGTGCCAATATCGTGCAACCTGATACAAGATGATCAATCGTTTCTGGTTATTTATCACAGAATCTGCATTTTGGGTTAACACTATATTTTAGTATGTGTGCTTGGTAATTTCTAGTTAACAAGCACTGATCCTATGCAGCAAGAATAAAACTTTCCGTTTCTTCTTCTTCTTTTTCTTCTGCTTATTATTATTATTATTATTATTATTATTATTATTACTATTAATAATAATAATAATAATAATAATAATAATAAGAAGAAGAAGAAGAAGAAGAAGAAGAAGAATTTTAGTATCCTACTCTCCTTTATACGCGTATTTATTCACTGCAACATCACTTTAGAGTGATGAAATCAAAAGAGACGTAATGCGTCACACAAGGTGTTTTCCCACCTTGTCATATATATATATATATATATATATATATATAGAGAGAGAGAGAGAGAGAGTGAGAGAGTGAGAGAGAGTGAGAGAGTGAGAGATAGAGAGTGAGAGAGTGAGTGAGAGAGTGAGAGATTGCTATTGGTAATTTTTTAATATAATTTTAATTTCGCTCATGCGCGTTGTTTGTTTTTGATTTCGGGTGCCGTCTGTGATTAAAAGAGCATCATGACGCAATTTACTCCGCCCAAAATTTTGCAAATGGCGAGCTGTACTGCTTGGCATTTGCACCGGAAGATCCAATACGACCATTTCACAGTGTTTGTGTGTCTATTTGAAGAGAGCGCAGAGTATTCGGAAAGAGTTGGATGAGCCTAATGATGATTACGAAGGCGTTATACCACAATTCATCTTCGCACAGGGCCTCGGACTCAACACGGAGGCCTACATCAAGGGATTTGAGAGGGTAGTGCTTCCCTGAATCAAGAAGATCCCTGCTGGAAAATCCTACATCTGGCAATAGGATTCTACACCATACCATTCAAGAAGGAGAACATAGTCATAGCTGTCAGATATTTTTCTGCGACCCCATTATTCCTTACATATGGCCTTGCCAGATTGCTACACCAAACATGAACTGAGATCAAGAATTATAGCAGCATTCACGAAATTATAGAAAAAAGACCGTCCAGAAGAGTTTCAGGAGATTCTGAAATCGTCTGGAGGCCGTGGTTGAAATCAATGGCGATTTTATAGAATAATTTTACTCTTTAGTATCTCAAGATATTTTTGTGTCATTTTGGTAAATATATCTGTTAAAATGAGATGCCAGTGTTATTTTCATTTTTGCGTCATTTGGACGACAATTTATCCATCGCTCTCTGTATAACAGGTTACAGAACAAATAGCTTTGATTTTAGAAATGCATATTATATAAATTAAAAAAAAAATGAGCTCTTATTAATTAATTACAAAGAACATAATTCTTTCCGAGGAAAATACTTCGGGGGATACTTGATATAAATTCTACTAACTATAAACACGTCAAAAATCTCATCACCAACGTTTATTAAATGCATTCTTAAAGAATCTAATGTATATTTAACTACCGCTAATGACGTAAGGAACATCCACAAATCAACATACGAACAATCACTAAACATAAAGAATTCCTACTACCATACACGCGAATATATATCCACTGGCATAAATATACTAGAATTATGATTCAGACACAGATAAATTATACACATAAACGCGACTTGACACGTGAACTCTGCTTAAGCAGTGAAAATGAAACAACTTAAAAATACCATAGATTTAATGTATAGCTGTATGTATATAAATAGTGCAATCCTCTTCTGTGCGGCAAGACGTCCGATTGTGCCAAGCCAAGATCGAAACCCAACTGATTTGATATCAGTCAGATTACTTACACCTAGGCCATCGTCACACGGCAGAGAAAAACGAAAATTTTAACGTTTTTTTTCTATACGAAATACGCCAACGATGTATGTGTGTATGTGTGTGTGTGTGTGTGTTTGGTTTGGTTTGGTTTGTTTTATGGTATATCAAAACCTCAATGGGTCATTTAATGCCGACAGTTTTTTTTTCCTGGTAATATTTTTGTTTTGTCAAAAATCTATTTCTGTTAATATTATTTTTTCCTCAAAAACGTATAGCTGGTAATATTGTTTCGAAAAGGTAAAGCTGACGACATTATTTTTCAAAAAACGTATTATCAGAAGCCTTGCTGTTGGACGTAGTTTATCGTCTTACCCAGGACGCGGATGTAGTTTATCGTTATTCCCTGTGTGTGCATAGAAATACATACATACATCATATATATATATATATATATATATATATATATATATATATATATATATATATATATATATTGTTTTGAATAGATCTTCTTTACGGTTAAATTGAAATCTTTAGTAAGTTTCTGAATATTTTAAAAAATATTTTTGAATGTTCTCAGCCTACCACTATTTTTAATACAAATTATAACAGGTTTACTTTTTTTTTAAGTTGAATACATATGTGTCAAAATCTTAACAATGAAAGGATCTAGGCAGAATTTTCGAATTTACTTATAAAATCTTTTTTGAATCGTATTCTCAATTGTCAATTCAATGTAATGATTTTTGTCTACAGTCCGGATATCATTTTAGGCCATCACCAGTGTTAATACAATTGAGACCGTTCCCTTTCCCACCGCCTCTTGCGTGCACAATGATAACTTATTATATATTTCTTTTTCTTACTCCCTATATAAAATCACAATTCTTAATTTTTAAACCTAAAGCTTTTTTTCCATATTCATTTCTTTATAGGTCTGATGATTTGAAGCCATGTTTTATGTTTTCAATGAAATAGCATATAACCTATGATTTTTTAAATGTCTGTCATTATATAATAATTTTTGCTATGTCTTTTAACACAGAGCTGTCCACGGATGTATATCATGTTGGAAATCCCATACGGATTACCGATAATTATATATATATATATATATATATATATATATATATATATATATATATATTTGCGAAGATGTGTGTCTATTTAATAATATACCGAACTAGAGTAATCATTACTAGTCGCTGCCGTTTGAAGAATTTATTGATTACACACGGATTGTAGATTTCAAAACTCCAATTATATCGGCCAACCAATATTTGTCTTTGACTCTGATTGTTATATTCCGTCGAAAGAAATAATTTTCTCAAATGACATCGTAATAAATTGTTTCAGAACTCTGCATACATTAAATTATAGATAATTATTTCTATCCTCCAAAAGGCCGTTCAAAGCAAAGACCGCCAAATGTGTCTAAGTTGCTTAGTCAGAAAGAGACACACACACAGAGACAGAGCAAGAGATGGAGAGAGAGAGAGAGAGAGAGAGAGAGCGGACGGAAGGGAGAGTAGTGACCAATTTAAAAATCACATTTATTTGTACACGATCGCCTAAGTAAACGATCGAATTTACTACACATATATTTGATTTGGCTCGGCATTTCCAAGATTTGGCTTCCATAGAATTCCAGATTACTCGATGACGATTATAATCAGGGCTTTTCCAGTTAAATAAGACAACAAGATAGTGATTGCATGACACACGAGTTGCTCTTCTAGAGCTCAATTCTCACGGATACCACACTATAGTGGTCTTCTGTCGGACTAAGCTACGCCTAGCAAATATCCGAATGAACGTAACGATATACGATTATGCTCATTAAACAAGTTGAACAAATAAACCTTTAATTGGTCTTGCTAGTATTTGGCTTGGTTTGTTTTATTTTACCGCATATGAACCTCAATGGGTTATTTAATGCCGAAAATTTTTATTGGTGGTAACTTTTTTCTTCATAAATGCATTGCTAATAATATCTATTTCCTTCAAAAATCTATTTCTTGTAATATATTTTTTCTTCAAAAATCTGTTTCTGCTATTATTTTTTCTTCAAAAATGTATCACTGGTAATATTTTTCCAAAAAATGTATAGCTGGTATTTTTTTTTTTTTTTAATTTACAGTTTGGTTTGGTTTGTTTATGGCATATCAACCTCAATGGGTTATTTGATGCTGACAAGATTTGTTATTGCTGCTAATATAATTTTTTAAAAATATATTGCTGGTAATATTATTTCTCTTCAAAAATGTATTCTTGGTAATATTTTTTAATGTACAGCTGGTAATTTTTTTCAAAAATTTATTGCCGGTAATATTTTTTTCAGAAATGAATTGCTGGTAATAATGTATTGCTGGTAATAATTTTTTACAAAGTATTTCTGGTATTAAAATATTTTTTACACTTTCATAGTGTTTTGATACCAGTTTGGGGGTTAACTATTTGCCCATAGCTGGGACCCTAAGAGGTGCTACCACCCCGGTTCTGGGTGAACCCGGGAAGACCAGCAATTAAGATGTGATTCCACAATACTTCCTGATCAGATGACTTGCTGCTGGACGTAGTTTATCGTCTTACCCAGGACGCGGACGTAGTTTATCACCATATCCAGGACAGAACAGTATTTGGATATGACTCTTTTATCTATCTCCAATTAGTCACGACCAAAATATTTTGGTTGGGACGGGTGTGGGCTAGAAGCTGGAATTTATACTTATTGGAAGTTGAACAGAACCTCTTGTCGACCTCTCTGTCCGGGGGCAGACGTGACTTTGCCGAAGGGCAGAGTCTAATCTGGGGAGGTAGACAAAGCCGACCCCGTGTAAACAGGGTCTACGCAGAACTTTTGCCTGAGATTGCCCCACTTTAAAAACCAGGTTTGTGACACGTACCGCTTTGTGAGGAGGCTTTGGGTAAATACCAAAGCTGTGATTTATTCTCATTCCAGATCATGGCGTCTAGAATCCCGCAACGTAATTATTTTTTTTTTTAAATATCAATTCACTCCTAGCAACAGGATTATGCCACGATTAATAAAAAGGCTGCTGGTGAGAAGAAAATGCGAAAACTTTAGAAGGAACCGAAGAACCAATCGTAAAAGAAAGAGGCTATAAAAATTTACTCCTGTTCACTGTTTACTTCCTGACTAGGGAGAAGTGTGAACCGGGTGATAGACTAGACTATCTACTCCTGTTAACTCCGTGATCATTCCATCGCTGTATTTTATGTATATCGCCAGGGCTACAGATTGTTGCAAATTCAAAGTTCTGCTAGACTAGCTGCTAGAGGCCACAGTCTTGCCGGCAATTTAACCCATAGCTAGAGAATGAAGAGATGGCTTCATACATTTCTCAATTGTGCTATGTAAGTGACTCGCAACCTCAATCGGAATTCGAATTCGACACGAAGATTTCTCGTTCTAAGTCGCTAACCATTACATAGACATCACATCGATTCATAACTCTCCCTGATCAACCTGCCAAGGAGAAGTCCTAGAAAAAAGAGGAACCGTTTTGCCAGCTCGGTTTCAGATCCAGTCTTGCGCTAAAAGGAAAAAAAAACTATTTTACACTATTCCTTTTCTTCATTTTGAAAATCTGTTATCAACCATTCTGTTTCGACTTTGAACTGCACAAATAAACTCGAATCATTCTTTCAGCTGTTTTTCTTTTCTTCTGCGATTGCTTCTGACAGCGGGGCCATTTTTCGATCACGCCAGTTTTTCTCCGTCAAGCTGCATCTGAAACTTAAGTTGGTGCTGGTCCAAGTCTATCTTTGCGCTACTTCTTAACCTCACGTTTTCCACTAACTTGAAGTGGAGTGACTACATTAAATCAATAATTGCATCTACTGCAAGGAAATTTGGGTCACCGTGCCGTGCCAAAAACCTTTTCTTGTCCGAATCTGTCTTTCACATTTACATTCGTCCATGGATTGAATACTGCTGCTATACCTAGTCTGGTGCTTCTGATAATCATCTCGATTTTGTTGACTAAATTCAGAAAAGGATCTGTAATGTAATCGATCCTGATCTGGCATCTCGACTTCAGTCACTTTCTCACAGACGTGACCTGAATTCATTCTGTCTTTTCTGCAAATATTTTCATGGCAACTATTCCGACAAGCTTTTTACCTGGTTCACCGACTACATGAATTTAAGCATGCTACTAGATTGGCATTTAGGTCCCACCCTTTTACTGTTGAAATAGATAAATGCAACCGCCACTTCTACTCATATCGCTGATATCTACAACAATCTTCAAAAATGTAAATTCAACGTCACTCGCCATCTTCTGTTTTCTTGAATCCCATTCATCTTTTGGCCTTTCCTCAATCCTCCCTATTCTTAGTCTTCTCTTTCACTTTCACTTCCTTTAAACCCCTGCGTACCAGTGACATTTCCCCTTCCTTAAGGTGAAACTATTTTTAAAAGATTAAGGTAAAAAGAAATGAAATACCTATCCCTAATTATTAAAACAATTCGCTCTTTAAAACCTAATAATCATTCGTGAATATTTACAACGGATTCTGCCTTAATTTCTGGGTTGAGAACTTATTTTCATTTAAATGCTTTGCATTCGGACTAATATCCTCATCTTCTTTGTTACTATCGCCACGTTTTGGCAGTTGGGCTGCTCGGCCTTCTTCAATTTTGGTCGATGCGATTAATCGTCAAGGAATTTAGAATTGAACAATTTAGATTGTTCTTGTTTCAACGTCTCACAATGACTTATCCTTTTCTTTCTTTCAGTTAATACGTATCTTATTTCTCCTGGGTCTAAGTCTCCATGGTAGAGAGATTAAACTTACTATGTCACCAACTTCACGAACCAACGCGTTCAGTCCCTAGGCTATTGCCCCGTGTGGATAATATTTTAAGTAATTTCAGACACTAGTCTATTAAGTAATTTTTAATATTTTAAGTAATTTCAAACGCTAGTCTATTAAGTAATTTTTAATCTTTTAAGTAATTTCAAACACTAGTCTAATAAATTAAAGCGTCGTTTAAATATTGGTTATATACTAATTGTAGGTTCAATCCGTGCGCCGGGTAGTACATATTAGAGTTAGTGCAAAATTAGAGCAACAAGAAAACGGGAACACACTTCCTCAGTTAATTAAATAAAGTGTTCACTTCGAAATTCCTTAAAGGCTACACGGATTGACTGGAGAAGAGTTGAGCGAACAACGGTCGAAACGTTGTGATAACAACAAAGATGAGGATAGTGTGCCAAATGTAAATTCTTCAACCTTGTCGCACTTTTGAACAGAATGACCCGACGATTTGTTTCTTGGTCTAAACATGCGATTCTCGCCTGTCATTAAATAGAAGTTTCCAGTATTAAGAAGGGTAGTAAAGTGTTCAAGATGGCTCCCGATTGCTGGAATGTTGTTCAATATGGAAAGCTTCTAACGTCGGCTTGACTATTTTTCTGATTAAATGCAATTCTGAAGTGGAAAACCAGTGACAAGCAAGTACTTAAACAGAATATCGATTCTGACAGACAAGATGCATGGATTTGAGTGTATAGATTATAGAAAGCAAAGCAAGCCCTATTCCTCCCGAAGAGAGAGACATGTTCTATTGTCTCCCTTTTTCTTATCCCGTCATGCAATCCCTACATCCATAATTTCCTGTAACTGTACCTCCACCTCCGATGCAACCATGACAGATTGGATTGCACAAAGTAACGTTCTATAATGATGGACATGAGGAGTGAGTCAAGCCGGAGGGAAGCTCATTGTATATGGGAGGAGCTCTTCAGTCTTAGAGGCGAGTTTGATAGCGAAAAAGTGCCGAAACGACATTTGTATTCAGTGCTTGTGGGTTGACCCTTTGTGATCTTTTGAATATATGTCAGGATCGGAGTTCTGTGGCGGGGAAAATATTCGGCATTTGAAGCAAAGGAAGGTTAATGGGGTGAAAATGAAAAATATCAAAATCAAGATGGAATAATAATAATAATAATAATAATAATAATAATAATAATAATAATCGATAATATCATGCATGAATGAACTTGTTGAAGAACTGGGAATTATGGTGAAAAAAAGTGCAAAAAATATGGAAAAAGAATAAGCAACAAAGAAAAAGAACAAAAAAAATGGTGAAGAAGAAAAAAGAGAGAAAGTAAAACGAAAATGAAATGCACAAAAAAAAAAGATAAAGAAAGAAAAAGGCAAAGAAAAAAAGCGAAAAAAACGAAGAAACGAGCAACGGAATGAACAAATAAAGAAAGTTAAAGAATGAAAAAAGAAACAGATAAAACGAGAAAAGGAACGAGAACAAAAACAAGGAGGAGGAGGAGAAGAAGAAGAAGAAGAAGAAGTAGAAGAACAACAAGAATAACAACAACAACATCAAGAAGAACAAGAAGAAGAACAACGACGACAACAACAATAACAAGAGAAACAAGAAGAAGAAGGAGAAAAAGAAGAAGAAGAGGAGGAAGAGGAGGAGAAAGCAGAAAGAAAAGAAGGGATTGGAAAAGAAACGGAAAATATCAAAGAAGAAGAACAACAACAACAAGAAAAGAAGAACAAGAACAAGAAAAACAAGGAGAAGAAGAAGCAGCAGATGACGAAGAAGAAGAAGAAGAAGAAGAAGAAGAAGAAGAAGAAGAAGAAGAAGAAGAAGAAGAAGAAGAAGAAGAAATAGAAGGAGGATAAGAAGCAGAAGAAAAAGAAGGGGAAGAAGAACAAGCAGAAGAAGAAGAAGGAAGAGGGGGAAGAGGAAAAGAAGGGATTGGATAAGAAACGGAATATATCAGAGAAGAACAAGAAAAAGAAGAAGAAGAAGAAGAAGAAGAACAACAACAACAAGAAAAACAAGGAAAAGGAGAAGAAGAAGAAGTAGATGACGATGAAGAAGAAGAACAGCAAGAAGTAGAAGAACAAGAAGGAGAAGAAGACATTGAGAAACAACTGTCAAAGATAGACAAAAACAACCTACGCTTAAATAAAAATTGCTTGAAATAGAAATCAAAGAAAAACGGAAACATACAGAAACAAAGAAATAAATAGGAAAGAAGAAAAAACAGAGAAACAAGCACATAATAAGAAAAAGAAAATCAAAAATCGCATAGAACCGCATCAGTAATTTACGACCTGCGTCTGCTATTCTGTGACCGTTATCGTCGCACAGGTATCTTCTATATCAGCATAACAAAATATTATCTTCGATGGGGAATATCTTTATTTAACTGTCCACATAACAATCCTGAAGATGGCTCATGTAAGCCGAAAGGTTAGATCAAGGAAAAGTATAATAATAAAAACTATCCAAATGTTGGGCAATTTTTGTCTTTATTTTCATCCGAAAGTCAAGCAAATATTTAACAATATGTCTAAATAATCATCAGCTATCCCAATACACTATATATATATATATATAATATTAGTGGTAAATATACACATACATATGCAAAATATATAAATACATACACACATAGGTGCATACACATACATGTATATTTTTTTAATAAAAATTCCGCGTGGATAGAATCCAGGTAGAACTCAATGTCCAGGACAGAGTAAGGATATAATAAAAAGGCTTAAACACTAATATTCCATGGTCATAATTTATTCCATTGGAATCGTAAATACGATCCAATTCATCAGACCCACAAATTCAAAAAGAAAACAGAAAAGAACAACTCCGGAAACAAAAATAGAATTTAGAGAGAATGTAAGTATGAGAGTGTGGGACGAATGCTAGTGCTAAAGAGAGGGGTAATATACGAGAGAAGGTGGGAGATTAAAACTTAACAGAGAGGGGTTTTTTTTAACTAGAGGTGAGTGGAATGTATGCATATAAACTTTTAAAAAATCGGGTTGAATATTTTAAAACAATAATCATAAAAACATATAAACTAAGTTACCTCCCTTACATATTCCTGACGTAAATTGCCTACAACAGAGGGCGTTTCATGCACATTTACAAAAAAATATTCACCACTATCAGTTGCATTAATTTTTTTGTCTTAGGAATTCTCCACTGATGGAGATCTTAGATGAGATTGAAAGGACTTGGGAAAATGAAAGAAATAAGCAAAACTAAGGCGTCTTTTTTCATCAGTTTAATAACAACACTAAGAAACTGATCCGTGAATTAGAAAAGATTAAAATAAAAATAGACATATATCTAGATTTATATGAAATCTCTCTCACACACTTTCCCTCTCTCTCTCTCTCTCTCGCTATATATATATATATATATATATATATAATTTTTATTTATTTATTTAGTTATTACGATCATTAATAAAAGTAATATAAAGCAATCCTTATAACTAACTAACTAAATAAAAATTATATATATATATATATATATATATATATATATATATATATATATATAGCATATCCTACAAAAAATTCTAGATTTTCTATATGATGAAAAAAATTGCCTAACTCAGAAAAGAAATTAACTTTTTCTTAGTTTGACCACCACATCTAACATTTGAGTTTTTGTTCTGTTCTCAGTTTCAAATAACGATAAGAAAAATTCTAACAATTAAATAATCTCTACAAATTTCCTGTCTTTTCTCGGGTCTCATATATATATATATATATATATATATATATATATATATATATATATATATATATATATATATATATGTATATAAATATATATATATATATATATATATATATATATATATATATATAGAGAGAGAGAGAGAGAGATATGAACAGGTTGAGATAGATAGATATATACATACATATATATGAACAGGAGGATATGAATAGAATAAAGGAGATATGTAAGGTGTTGAAAAGTTATCGGACTAGAAAAAATGTACTTGGTTATATGATAGATAGATAGATAGATAGATAGATAGATAGATAGATAGATAGACAGATAGATAGATAGATAGATAGATAGATAGATATAAAAATAAAATATTGGTAAAGACTGCAAATGCAATACTGCCAACACAAAGAATGCCGGAAAAAAATCTGAAGAGGCAAAATAAACTAAAAATCTAAACCAAGGCCAATTAGCCACCCAAAAAATGACAAGAAAAAGAAAACTTAAAGAGAAACAAAAGGTTAGAGGAAAAGAGTGATGTTTACCTACGCAATAATCTAAAGTGCTCAATATCTGAATGAAATGGCCTAAGACAGAGTAGTAATGCTATCCAACATCTCTCCACAGAGGGATAAAGACCAAATCGCTATACAGAGAGTTGGAATTTGTCGCTTTATGTGGCGTCGTTGGATAGATAGATAGATAGATAGATAGATAGATAGATAGATAGATAAGCCCGTATCTACGAACACAAAAGCGATGTACATTTAGACAACCATTCAAATTCTGTCAGAAAACGCAGGAACAAAACAAGTCATATCTTTGATTTTCCTAAAGTTACCTTAATTAAAAAAGAACATAATTCTTTATTAAGAAAGTACTTCGAGCGCCTACTAACAAGAATACGAATAAACTTCAAAAACATCGTATTACATGGCCGACCTTTTTGAATCCATTCTTAAAGAATCTAACTAATGTTTATCGAAAACAGTCTCGACGTAAAAGATGTTCCCAAATCAACATGCAAAAAACCACATATCTATCTATCTATCTATCTATCTATCTATCTCAGTGTGCTCATATCTATCTATCTATCTATCTATCTATCTATCTATCTATCGCAGTCTGTATCTATCTATCGCAGTCTGTATCTATCTATCGCAGTGTGCTCCTATCTATCTATCTATCTATCTATCTATCTATCTATCTTAGACTATTCATATCTATCTATCTATCCATCTTAGACTATTCACTTCTATGTATCTTAGACTATTCATATTTGTCAGAGTATTGGTATCTATCTATCTATCTATCTATCTATCTATCTCAGTTTCTGAAGAAGCTTTAATAAAAGTAAAACATATCGGATTGATAAACGTTTCCTATTTGTCCTTTATCTCCTTCTGTCGAATTCCGATTATTCATATTTGATCTGTTTAAGATCCCAACAAATAGATAGATAGATAGATAGATAGATAGATAGGAAGGAACAGACTGAGATCTTAGGTTGGTGCAAAAATAATGATGTAATAATGTCGTTTTTTGACCTATTTTTTAACGTCAAAAAACGACATTATTACATCATTATTTTTGCACCAACCTAATAGATAGATAGATATGAATAAACTGAGCGCTCTGGCTTGATGAATGAATGGATGGATTTAAATATAATATTTAATCTGTTTCTTCCCTCTGGTCTTTTAAAACAAAGACTAAACAATAACTTTTAAGCGGAGAGATTATTATTTGAAAAATGAAGAAACCGAATCCACCTGCGCACTCATCACAAGTGCACTGTTACCCGTGAGCCTCCTTCTCACTTAAATGGCGTATCAAACATCAAGCAGTTGTCTACTTTTCTCGTTTGGGGGAGGGGGCGTAGTTTGTTATTAGGCCTCAACGCTGTATTTGATTCACACAAATTTTATCATTTCTTGCGTCTTTAAAAAGGTTTTTTTCTGTTCTAATTTGTTTCAAGTTTACGCTCTCCCTCTATATTTTTTTTAATCTGAAAGCTAATTCAATGCAATTTTTAAGCAGGAAGATCGCTCATAAATCTGTATTCAGGATAGCGTTGAAAATCTCGTTAACATCTCGTTGACGATCTCGTGAGGACGTGGCAAAGAATTACGTAAGGCTCCAGCATACTTGACACCGCTGAAGAGGATCAAGAGGAAGGGCCCCGAGGAAGGAAAGATTCTGGTTTCTAAAAGACCGAAAGGCGAAAGAATGATTTGTGGAAGAAGGAAAGAGAATGAAATGAAAAAAGGAAATGTGGAATGATGGGAATGAAAGAGGATAAGAACAATGAAGGGAAGAACGAAAAAGTAATCAAGATATAAACAGCGGTAACAATACAATAAAAAAAACGTAAAATATTTTTTTTTAATTCTGCAACGACAAATAAAACACAGAATATAATTTCTATCTGATATTATGAGTTATCATTTATTTAGGTTATTTACAGTTATACTCATCTTTGTTGTTCGTATGAGAACATTTCGGCAGTTCGTCTTCTTCATCCTCTTCCGCTTTTTCTTCTGCTTCTTCTTCTTCTTCTTCTTCTTCTTCTTCTTCTTTCGTCTTCTTCATCCTCTTCCGCTTTTTCTTCTGCTTCTTCTTCTTCTTCTTCTTCTTTCGTCTTCTTCATCCTCTTCCGCTTCTTCTTCTTCTTCTTCTTTCGTCTTCTTCATCCTCTTCCGCTTTTTCTTCTTCTTCTTCTTTCGTCTTCTTCATCGTCTTCTTTAATCTTCTTCATCCTCATCGGCTTTTTCTTCTTCTTCTTCTTTCGTCTTCTTCATCTTCTTCCTCTTCTTCTTCTTTCGTCTTCTTCATCCTCTTCCGCTTTTCTTCTTCTTCTTCTTTCGTCTTCTTCATCCTCTTCCGCTTTTTCTTCTTCTTGTTGTTGTTGTTCTTCTTCTTTCGTCTTCTTCATCCTCTTCTGCTTTTTCTTCTTCTTCTTCTTTCGTCTTCTTCATCCTCTTCTGCTTTTTCTTCTTCTTCTTTCGTCTTCTTCATCCTCTTCCGCTTTTTCTTCTTCTTCTTCTTCTCCTTCTTCTTCTTCTTCTTCTTTTTCTTTCGTCTTCTTCATCCTCTTCAGCTTTTTCTTCTTCTTCTTCTTTGGTCTTTTTCATCCTCTTCCGCTTCTTCTTCTTCTTCTTTCGTCTTCTTCATCCACTTCCGCTTTTTCTTCTTCTCCTTCTTCTTCTTCTTCTTCTTTTTCTTTCGTCTTCTTCATCGTCTTCTTTCATCTTCTTCATCCTCTTCCGCTTCTTCTTCTTCTCCTTCTTCTTCTTCTTCTTCTTCTTTTTCTTTCGTCTTCTTCATCCTCTTCCGCTTTTTCTTCTTCTTCTTTCGTCTTCTTCATGCTCTTCCCCTTTTTCTTCTTCTTCTTCTTTCATCTTCTTCATCCTCTTCCGCTTCTTCTTCTTCTCCTTCTTCTTCTTCTTCTTTTTCTTTCGTCTTCTTCATCCTCTTCCGCTTTTTCTTCTTCTTCTTTCGTCTTCTTCATGCTCTTCCCCTTTTTCTTCTTCTTCTTCTTTCGTCTTCTTCATCCTCTTCTTTCATCTTCTTATTCCTCTTCCGCTTCTTCTTCTTTCCTTCTTCTTCTTCTTCTTTCGTCTTCTTCATCCACTTCTGCTTTTTCTTCTTCTTCTTCTTTGGTCTTCTTCATTCGCTTCCGCTTCTTCTTCTTCTTTGGTCTTCTTCATTCTCTACCGCTTTTTCTTCTTCTTCTTTCCTCTTCTTCATCCTCTTCTTTCATCTTCTTCATCTTCTTCCGCTTCTTCTTCTTCTCCTTCTTTCGTCTTCTTCATCCTCTTCTTTCATCTTCTTCATCCTCTTCCGCTTCTTCGTCATCATCAGCTTCTTCTCCTCCTTCTCCTTGTTCTTGTTCTTTTTGTTGTTGTTGTTGTTGTTCTTCTTCTTCTTCTTCTTCTTCCTCTTCTTTCGTTTCTACTTCTTTTTCTTCCTCTTCTTCTCCTTCTTACACTTCTTTTCTTCTTCTCCTCTTCCTCCTTGTTCTTATTCATCTTCTTTCACATTTTCGTCTTCTTCTTCTTCTTGTTCTTCTTTTACTTCTTTCTTCTTTTTCTTTATTATTATTATTATTATTTATTATTATTTATTATTATTTGTCTTTAGTAGTAGTAGTAGTAGTAGTAGTAGTAGTAGTAGTAGTAGCAGTTATTATCTTCTCTACTTCCAGACGATTTTTTAATTTCGATCTCTCAAAAACGGTTTGGAAAGTAAAAAAAATGGGAAAGTTGCAATTAAGAAAAGACAAAAAAGATAGAAACAGAATTTCTGTTGCTGTATACTCTCCAAATATTCTTGAACATTGTTAAACATTGTGTCTTTTGTTTGTCTTTGTATAAATCACCATCTTCTCTTAGGGTTGAAAAATATTATTATTATTATTATTATTTGTGTATGTTATGTTTCCTGCTTTGTATCCTGTAGATCCAAGTTCAAACTATGGTCCTTAAGCCCTGTATGGGAATTGTCATTTAATTGATAGCAGTATATGGGATGTTCCTAGTAGGGCGAACTTGCATGTTGATGTTACCCGGGACTGTTAGTAACATTTTCTATTCCCTTTCTCGCGAGGCCCAGAGCATCGATTGCTATTAGTAGTCTCAGTCTTCATTCACCCACATCCTTTTAATCTCGATCTCCAGGTCCTTGTATTTTGACAATTTTTCGATAATTTTCATGGAGCTGTTTCTCTCGGATGGTACTGCTATGTCGATAAGCATACACTTCCTGAATCTATTGTCTTTTAGGATACTATCAAGTCCATTGGCTTTTATTTCCTTGTCGGTTTGAATTGGCTTCTCCCAGAGAATAGTTATATTGTTACTATGTGTTTGGTTGGTCCGCATATCATGTCTCGGTGGTTTCGATTTTGTGCTTCTTGCATATCATCTATTGCACCTATGTCGCTACCTTGTTATGCCTGTGAGTATATTCATTTTTTGCTAGTTACGGACGGCCCAAGATAATATAGTTGACAGTTTTATTATATTTTCAGCAGATCCTGCATTTCGGGTTAGTTTGATTATGTGACAGGTTGCGAAGCTTTGGTCCCGACCTGTAATAATTAGGCCTTATATTTCAACTTTTAACCCGGTGTTCCTCAGCCACTGCTGTGTTTTCTCTTGGTCCACATCTGCTTCTTTCGTTCTTTTTAAGTATTTGAAATGCAATGCCTTGTCCCCCCCCCTTGTTTTTGTCATGTTATTTGGCCAAGATGTTTTGATATTTTACTTGTTTGGCGTAGATGATAATCGCTTCGAGATTTGTTGGCAGGGTTTCAGTTTTATTAAGCTGTTTTTTGAATAGTGTAGCTTCTTTCTTGATGGAGTGGATTTGGCGTTTTACTGTTTGTAGGTAAAGGTTGTTGTGAGTTATGCATCCAACCCAATTGTTGCAGTTTTTAGAGTTCAAGTTGGATTAAACTTTGACCCCCTAAAGCTCTTGTTACGTACAGCCTATCAACATCTTATTTCGGATAGTGCATCCTCATTTGGGTAAGCATTTTTCTGCTTTTGGCGTCCAATGTTTTAATGTCATTCAACTTCCATTTAATAATCTTGAAGTTGAATGTTACTAGGGGTCTAGCTAAGGTGTAGATAGCCTTCATTTTATTGGCCCCGATTTTGTTCGCTTTCTAGTATCAAACGAATTCTTCTATAATATTCTTTTAGGGTCTTGTCCTTCATAATTAAATGTTGTATTCCGCCCCTTTCATTAATTCCTAAGTATTTGTATGTACCATTTTAGTCTAGTCCTTAAATTTGTTGTTGGTATCAAATTCTTAAGGTGTAAAGGTTATTATTATTATTGTTGTTGTTGGTGGTGGTGGTTGGTATTATTTGTAAAATATATTGAATATTCTTTTTACATAAATTTGGTAACATTAATTCCTAATTATGTGTATGTTCCGTCTTCTACTATTTTGGTTTAGTGACCTAATCTTGTTGATATCAATGGCTAAATCCGTAGTTTTCCTTAGTTAACCGCCTTTGAAGGTGGCTTTGGCACATTTGTCGATTCCGAAGCCCATCCTAATGTCTTCGCTGAAGGTTTTGACAATGGTGAGTAGATTTTTCTGCTGGTTGTCATCCTTGGCAAACGTTTTAAGATCATCAATATGGAATAGGTGATTCAGTTTGCCATTCTGCTTCTTATATCTGTAGCTACTGTTGTTCAGTCGGCAGCTGAGTGACGCTAATGCAAAGCAGAAGAGTAGTGGTGACAATGAATTTCCCTGGAAGATCCCGTTTTTCATGTCGATTTGCCTCGAGATTTAATAATCCCTTTGTATGGTTTAGGTTTTGTTTGGTTCCCCATTATGAATTTAATCGTTGTGGGGGGGGGCATATATATATATATATATATATATATATATATATATATATATATATATATATATATATATATATATATTAGGCTCTTATCCATCCCTGAGTGTGGTACACTGTCGAACGCCTTCCTGTAGTCGATCCATGCTACCGATAACATTCTTTTCCTTGTTTTCACCTCTTGCAATATGGTTTTATTGATAATTAGTTGATCTTTGCATCCATAAATCCCTCTTTTATATCCCTTCTGTTCGGCTGGAAGTAATTTTTTTTCTCTCAAGGAAGTTGTATGTCCTCTCGGTTATGATAGAAGTGAGGATCTTGTACATTATTGGTAGGCAGGTGATTGGTCTATAGTTCTTCGGGTTCTGCTTCTCTTTTGTTTTAGTGTGTAGGTATGTTACTCCACCCAACTTCCTCGATATTTGGTGGGTCATTTAATTCTATTTCATTTTTTCCAGTTCTCGATATAGTTTTTGGCATCTTCTTTAAATTTCTTCTTTTGCCAGGAGAATCTGATTTGTTTCTTATAATGCCTGATTCTCTTTGCCTTCGCTTGAATTTATCGTTTCAGTTTCTCTTTAACTGTTGGTATTTTAATCTGATTCTTTATGTCAAGGCTTTGTTTTATTTTTTTCCTTTTTCTTTCATTTTGAAACCCTTGTCTACTCCACTTAAAAGTGATAATAGCCCTCATAGTTTATTTGTTTTGGTTACTATTTTTCTTTCCAAACTAGAATTACGTTTGTTTTTTTTTCATTATTTTTTTTTTTTTTACTTTTTCAACTATTGTCTCTGAGATTGTTGCCGAGGCCACGCATATATAATTTCTGTCAGGTTCATCGGCCTTTCCATTTCGTCTCTTATTTTTATAATTGCTTGGTACGTGTGGTTGATGGTTTTCGTCACTTGACGGTTCTTTCTTACTTTTGGAATTATTGGCCTTTCCTCGAAAGACATTACATTTACAGAGCCCATTTAACTCGGAGGTTTTTGTCATCTCTGATTCTCTCTTATATTTGTCATTATCTTCCACTATTTGCGTGTGTACCTCAGATCGATTATTACAACAGGATTCTATTTGTTTCTCTTCATGTGTCTCCTCTGGGTTGTTGACATTTAGCCCCTTGATGTTAACGTTTAATCTATTTTTGATGTTTTCTCGGATACTTTCGATTCTGTGTCAGGTATTCATTCTTTTTCTGATGGCTTCTGATGCCCGAGAAATTTTTATTGAAAATACGCGTTCTCCGAAAGGAACCACATAGCCTGACGTGCTTTACCGATTGAGCCACAGAGGAGCGTTTCGGTTAGCAAGGTCGATTTTATTGTTTTTAAATTACAATCTTCCAAGATTCTCTCACGTACATTCAAATCTGCTGGATGCGTATCCAAATGTAAACAAATGACGTCACACATTATGAAACGGACAAAGTCCGACAATTATTTTTTTAAGACATTCAGGCCGGTAAATGTCGTTAATACTGTTTATTATAAACAGAGCATTTATGTAAATATTTGTACCTATAAAAAGAACGTATAAACATAAAAAATGTCTTAAAATAATTGTATATCTTATAAATTCCAATTAACAACAAAGGAATCATCGATCGAATTGATTTCGCGAGACATACGTAAACTGAAAGCGTTCTTTAGCAAGGATTCTACTTCTGATAACTGTTTATTTGATATATATTTATTTTATAAAAATGCAAAATTGTGGCACAAGGCCGAAAGGGAAATGGGGAGAGGCTGGTCTTTATGTCCTAGTCTTAGTTAATGAGAATCAGGAGCCATCCATTCATTACAATATGCCTATTCACCACAAGAACTCATCCATCACCACTCAATCCTGCATACACCATAATACCGCATATTCACAGGGAACCACAGAACATCCAATGACGTAAAAATTTCATTTCATTGTCCATAAAATTTGTTTATATGAAAATTTCATGATTTATTAAATTATGGGGTACAATGAAACCAGAAAACAAACAAAGAAAAAAAATGAAACACAAAGAAATAAATATAACTGTCACTAGGCTACATTGTATACCTTATAAATCCAAATTAACAATAAAAAAAAAATATTAGATTAAACTGATTTCGCGCGACACGTCAGCTGAAAGCATCCTTTAGGAAAGATTTGGATTTCTGCTTCTGAGATTCAAAACACTATTCCTCATTGCTTGCCTTTGAGTAGGATTTTTGTTTTTACAAGTTTTAAAATTTTTCCTATTTGAATGGTTTCGGTAAATTTTATTTAATTTATTTTTTTGTTTAATTTGAATTTATAATGTATACAATTTAGTTTAATCACCGTTTCACTTATTTCTCAAGAATAATCTAGGATTTCAAAAGCCTTCCGAAATTACAACTTTATTCTCTTTCATTCAACTTCATCAATGGAACCAATCGTTTTTACAATTCTAGATTTGTGTAAAAAAAAACATTTAAACAATAACAATAAAAATGCAATTAGACCAGTAAATACCAATTATATAATATGTAGATCAATAACACAATAATAGTAATGATAGCAACGACACTAGCAATAAGAATAACTAATCAGTTACTTTTGAATGGTATAATAATTTAATAACGTCTTTAAAATTAAAAGATCATTAATTTAAAATATAATTTATAGCTATAAGCAAATTATTATATATATACATATTATGAAACGTACAAATTCCGACAATTATTTTAAGACATTTTTTTTTATACGTTCTTTTTATAGATACAAATATTTAAGTAAATGCACTGTTTATAATAAACAGTATTAACAACATTTACCGGCCTGAATGTTCGAGAAATTATATAGAAAATATGCGTCCTCCGTCAGGAATCGAACTTGTATCCTATACGGAACCATCATATAACCTGACATGCTTTTACCGATTTCGCCACAGAGGAGCGTTACGGTTAGCAAGGTCGATTTTACTGCTTTTAAACTACAATTCTCCATTATTTTCTCTCGTACATTCATATCTGCTCAAATCCAAATGTAAACAAATGACGTCACACATTATGAAACGGACAAAATCCAACAATGTCTTAAAATAATTAAAAAAATGTCTTAAAATAATTGCAGAGTATTTACTTAAATATTTGTATCTATAAAACGAACGTATAAATATAAAAATGTCTTAACATAAATATTTCAAATAATTTTTAAAGAACTATAATCCCTTTCGTTATAATTTTTTTCTTTTTTTTCTTTTGAATATTAACAATTTAAATAATTTATGAATTATAATCACATAGACTTAAATTAAAATTAGTTGGATATTTACGCTGAGTTATATTTACATGGAAGTATATTTTCATTGAATCCGTTATACTTTTTATCCGTTATCAATAACACATTAAAAAAAAAAAAACAGATTTCGGTTTGCATTATATTTTTCCGCCTCGGATGTTACCTGAATTTTACCAAAAACAAAATAATTTCCATGCCTGACGATGACTGGATATACAGTCGAAAGTACTTGCGCATTTAAGAAAGACTTTATACAGCCTATAATTTTAAAAAAAAACAAGGATCATAACATTCATCGAGTGATTTGTAAGTTAATGCATCTTTAAAATTTTGTTAGTGAAGGGATTTCGCGATTTTATATCATTAACTTTACTAATATACTTTTTATATGAATGATTCATTGTAATATAAATTAAATTGCACCACATATTTGATATATATATATATATATATATATATATATATATATATATATATATATATATATATATAAGAAAAACAAATACAATGCGTTTGTGTTCGAATGTTTTGTGAAATGATGACAATACTACATCTGGGAATATTAGACAACACTTGTCAAATCTGATAGGCAGATCTTTGTTCACAATCGATCTTCAATGGTTTGGTAAATAAAAATGAAATATCTAAAGTATAAATCGCCATCATAATGAGATGTTTGAAGTGTCAATGTGAATTTGGGATTAATCTGCAATACGACTTGTTGAAAGATGCTTGTGAGTCAAAATTAAATAGCATCTCATCGCATAACGAGCTTTAAGCGATGAAAATGTCGAGTGGTTGATCTGACGGGGGCGTAGATGGGCGCCATTCAAGGCAGATCGAATGACGAAAGGACTTATTGGGAAACTGTTGATAGAAAACAATTGACAACTCGATATATGCATATGTATGCATCTGTGTATTAAGAAACACTAATTAAATATTGCAACATATAACACATAGATATACATATATATATATACACATTGCCCACACTTGCATATACAAAATTATATATCGCAAAAGAAAAAGTTTTTATGATATATATATATGTGTGTGTGTGTGTTTTGTGTGTGTGTGTGTGGGTAATGATATATATTGTGTATTTAGGTAGCAATTCCTCTTTTATACATGTTTTATTAAAGATGACTAGCAAGGTATTGCAAACAAGCTTTTTGTTAAATGTTTCATGTCTTTGTATAAGTGATTTCTTTTCTGGGCATAAAGTGTATAAAAATTGTCCAGATATTCTATATATCCGATCACGTTCTTCTATTAGCCATTATCAAGGATGTTTTTTATATTTTAATTTTTAACTGAATGTGTACATTTTCACGTATCTTTATTGATAGGAATGTTTTCTTTTCTTTATTTCTTTTTTTTATGATATTCCAAAAACGGTCAGCAGTGTTCATAGTTGATGATACTGAATGTTGTGTTTTACCTTCACTTTAATTCGGCATAATCTTTCTTCGTATACACAATCGATCTGCATAGTTTGTTTATATTTATTTTGCGCACAATTTTCTTTTCTTTTAAAAATCATCATTCTTTATGATCCCTTCGCATAAAGTCACTCTTAAAGGACATCAGGGAACCCAAACTATGAAGTATTTCGAAAACGTCACAGTACGTGTGCTAGAAAATGAAAAAGGAACACCATATGAGCAATGTACCGTGCCCCGCATAAGTTTTAGTTACGGTTAATTAGACGATAATTGCGACGAAAAGTGAAAAGTTTAACCTATAATAAGAGTTGTTTATTTAAAACTTTTCGCTCTGTTCAATATTTAAATTTAATTTAAATGAGTTACTTATTTAATTTTTAATCACGTGTAACTACAGTAGTTACTACCTGTTACTTCACGATGCTTATTGTTATGGTCTGGTTCCTTGTACCACGGTGATAGTCCAAGGTAGAACCAATAAAGAAGAACTCGAACGCGGATATGGAATAACACAGATATATTACAAACAG
The DNA here is from genome assembly GCA_963932145.1 of Acanthosepion lycidas. NCBI lineage: Eukaryota > Metazoa > Mollusca > Cephalopoda > Sepiida > Sepiidae > Acanthosepion > Acanthosepion lycidas. Next base: position 9,709,154 of record OZ010589.1, on the reverse strand, counting down.
GAATATATACAGAGAAGTAGAAGTGTTAGTATGAACAATCAAGTTTAGTAGAGAGAACAATATAGTCTCGACCAGTATCACTATTCCAATGTCTTGCAGTAATTGTCTGAACGCGACTCTGTTTGGGACTGCCTCTGACACGACTCTTGACTCGACTTGAACTACTGACTGATTCGAACTACTGACTGACGATATTCAGTCAACCCCCACTGGGGCATCATGTGGCACAAGGCCGGTTATTTAATGTGGGATCTCCGAGCCCGAGGGATCGGCCCAAAAATATGCCCATTAAACCCGTATAAACGGGTTCAGGGCCGGTTTACCTCCCCGAAAGAGTCTCCGGCCTTCGGAGTAGTCTCCTTCCGGTTCCTCCCCGCCCGAAGGCAGAGAGTTCAACCGAACAGCCGGTCGAGAGGTGAACGACTGACAGACGATATTCAGTCACCAACTGGGGCAGCATGTGACACAAGGTCGGTTATTTATTGTAGGTTCTCTGAGGAGCCCGTGGGCTCGGCCCAAAAATATGCACATTGAACCCGTATAAACCGGCTCAGGGCCGGTATACCTCCTCGAACGAGACTCCGCCCTTCGGCGGAACCTCGTTCGGGTTCCTCTCCGCCCGAAGGCAGAGCGTTCAACCGAAGAGTCGGTTCAGAAGTGAACGACTGACTGACGATATTCAGTCACCCCCCACGAGGGCGTCATGTGGCACAAGGCCTTTTTTAACGTGGGATCGGCCCCAAAATATGCCCATTGAACCCGTATAAACGGGTCCAGGGCCGGTCTACCGCCCCAAAGGAGACTACGCCGAAGGGCGGAGTCTCCTTCGGGTTCCTCCAGTCCGTAGGAAGAGAGTACAACCGATCAGCCGGTCAGAAAGTGAACGACTGACTGACTATATTCAGTCACCCGCACGAGGGCGTCATGTGGCACAAGTACTTTTTAACGTGGACATTCCGAGCCCGTGGGCTCGGCCAAAAAATAGCCCATTGAACCCGCATAAACGGGTTCAGGGCCGGTCTACCTCCCCGAAGGAGACTCCACCTTTCGGCGTAGCCGCCTTCGTGTTCCTCCCGTCCGTAGGATGAGAGTATAACCGTACAGTCGGTAGTGAACTACGGACTGACTCCTTGCCTACACCTGAGGCGCAGTATTTATTAAGCATGGAATAGTCCATTATTATTATTATGGGTACGATTCCATAACACTTATGATACGCCAAGATCGGAAAACGGACGGACGGACGGACACTGCGCTTTATTAATATAAAAACATCCATATTTTTAGCCTTTTTTTTACATGTATTTTCTACGACTATGTTGCGAATGTCTTATGACAAGTTCCTATGTATGTTTAAATCAGTTCTAATTGAGCTATGATCCGAGAAATATAACGTGAGGCATGTATCGTGTAGGGATATTATTGTTATTATAAATAAATAAAAATAAAGTATAAAATAATAATAATGAAAATTGTAAATAAAATAAAACAATAATCTTTAAACCTTTTTTAAAATAAATTAAATAAAAAATAAAAAATATATTCCCAGCATGCAACAAAAACTGTTTCGGTCGGAAATACGGACATCCCGCCAAAAGACGTTAAATTCAATTTCTTCACCAAGAGACTTCAGGCAGGCAACACATGTATAAATTATATTCGTGATATAACTTGTAATACTACAGAGTATTTTTCCCTTTTATAACATGTACACTAACACAATTGCAACGTTAGAAATACACACACCTAGATACACAAGTATATAAATAAAATTGTATGAACTTAATATAAAATTAACCATACTTTTCATATGATTGTGTATGTTTATTTTCCTACTTTTATATTCGTAAACCATGTCTAAAATTGTAACTACCCTGGTGAAAGTGAATACCCCACAAGTGTTACAGTCAATATAATTATTCATGAATTTGTTTTGATTAGGGGCGGATTTCCTTAAAGCACATACGAATTCATAATTTATATTCATTCTCTGTAATTTGCATCTTGGTGAATTGTTGTGGCTATAAGATTAGCTGTTTTAAATTTGTTTATAGTAGATAATTAATATAATATGTATATATGTATGTGTGTAACAGATCAAAGTTGAGACGTTTCAAGTTGTGGACGTCCAATTGAACGCTTGGAGTTTGGTAGTTATCCATAAAACACCTTCTTTGGAAATCTATGCTCACCCATTCTCACGACAAGACCTGTCCACCTAAGTTATATGTTTACAGCAAACCGAAAGGGGTGGCGTAGACTGAAGCACCGTGATCAGCTTCGTCAAGCTCTGAAGCAGAGACGCCATCAAAATCCTACTTTAACAAATTTCATCTGTCAGTGTGGCTTTGTCGCCCGCAGGAAATCTGGGCTGGTATCACACTTAAGAAAGCACAAATGAAACGTTTCCTGTTACCTGATTTTCTCCCCAATAGCTCCCCCCTCCTGTTAGCATGAATAAGTGTAAAATGAAAGGCATCATCCATTGCTGACCCTCATTTATCATTTACAATAGGAGGGTCCACCATGTGTGTAACAATAGCTAATATTCTATTGGGCTTAGAAAGTGGGAAACCTGGGTATTCTTGAAAAATAACGTATTTAAAACAGTGCTTGCAATTACAGTCTTCAGTATCAAGAGATAGAGCATTAACAGGAACAAATTAAATATCCACTTATCTTGTTCCTATTCTTAGTTTCGCGGATATTCCATCCGCACGACAAGAGGCACTTGATTTTAAATCTCCAAAACGATAGATGTTATAGCAATAGGAACAAACAAATTGAACATTTAGTTTTATTTATTAATATACACAAACATATTTAAACTGTGTTTCCTTTCGTCCCAATTCATAGCTTCTACGACTAGATCGCCAAATGAGTTACACGCGCTTTCATCACATTCTTCAAACAGCTTATTTAAAAAGAATGTGTTGTTAAAACACCGTTTAAAAAATTTACTAACCTCACCAACTGTCACTACTTGCCCTGATGATGACTTAAAAATGTTTCCTGTTTTCTGTTTTCGAAATGAACGTCGGAGAATTTCTGATGGGATTTCCTCCTTGTCCGAGAAGGATTATTCTTAATTTTGAAAAGTCCATACGTTAAATTACTCGACACAAAATATCTGTTGTTTTTAATAGAATTTCCATTATATATATATATATATATATATATATATATATATATATATATATATATATATAATGGACTGTCATGTCAGTTTCGACGTATGAGGATCTGACAGCTTAATTGATTCAATTATGAAATTTTGTGCAGTAATCTTAAGTGGCACTTAAGACCCGCTAGTGATTTACAAAGGAGGCCACATATGGAGCAAGAGTGAGGATTGTGTGATAAGATCACTGTTAGATTGGCTGATATTTTAGATCTTGCTCTTGCTTCTTGAAGATGATTCAGGCAAGCAGATTGAAAACTGCTGAGTCCACTAAAACACGTTGATTTTCATTCTACCTGCTCCAAGGCTAAGTGCTCAAGGGTGTTATGTGGTATATTGACAATTGCTTTTCAGCTTGTCTTTGTATCTTAGCCATGGGCGTCCTACAATCCTGTAGCCCTGATCTAACTGGCTGTATATGAGGATCTTGGGTATCCTCTCATCAGACATTCTCAAGACATCAAGACCAGTCCACCGTAACTGAGACTGTATGAGAAAAGTCTCGATTCCTCCAAAAACTTGACATCATTTTGGCAATTCTTGTTGGAATAAACTCAAATTTTCACAGAATGTATGGAAACAGATCAAGATGTTTTATCTCATGTTTTATTTTTGTTATCCCAATGAGAATCTGCCAGAGAGATGGATCGGTCGTGGTGGAGATAAAGACAATTTTCTGATGAAATGGCCGCCGCGGTCACCGGACTTGTACCATCGTGATTTCTTTTTATGGGGATATGTGAAGGGACTGGTCTCTGTCCCCTGTTATCCAACTAGTATTGATGAACTCGAACAGAGAATCATTCCCGCACTGGATAATGTTACCGGACACATGCTACAACGTGTTTGACAAGAGCTTAACTACTGTCTTGACATGTGCCATATCACAGGCGGTGGATATATTGAACTTATAAAAACGGTCTCATAATAAACTTATGATATTCAACACATAAACTGTTCAATTTCATTGAGTAGACTAAGTAGTTTACAAGATAATTGCTTTTCAAATCATGTCAGTTTTTTTTTGGGGGGGGGGACCCTATATATTAGGAAAAAATATGACAACCAGGAAAAAGTTTTCGTGTAACGTGTTTCGTCCTTGAAGGCTTCATCTGACTTACATTGATGCGACTACTTCTGGGGGAGGGAAAGAAAGGGGAACGAAAAATTTTAAATTTAATTAAACAACAATAACATGTACTCACTTTTGTTCATTAGACATTAAATTACATCACTTAGAATCCTCCACCCATGACTTTTTTAGGTAGACTGAAGTATATTTAAGTTCTTAAATTGAAGAAGTTCTTACAACCAAGCGATAATTTTTACTTTTATTTATAAATAATTGTTGTGAAATAAAATCCTTGCATTTGTAATGTTAGAGCCCATCAGGAGCCCATCAAAGACCTAAACGCGAGGGCAAAGATAGGTTTTGGTTTATTCATATTGTCCTTTTACAGATACCTATGTGAAATTTTACATATATATACATATATATATATATTTAATTAGTTCATCGAGTCTGAAAGAAACGTCAACAGTATGCAGAAAGCACCGTCATATATTTGGGACTCATCAGCAGTGCGCATCCACTACCGAGAATTGAAACCCTTACAGTTAGGTTGTCAAGCAAACATCATACCAACTGTTCCAATGGGCCTCGGGGACGAAGAGATTGCAAATCAGACTCAATATAGCGCCGCTCGCTCACATATTCCGTGGTGGAACTCCACTGAGTTCTCGGTAACCACAGGACTGTGCCCCCTGGAGCCACGACTACTCTCACCAAGCCGCTTACTCTAGAGCATTAGAAGCCGGTTCAAGCAATGATATACATAGATGTAAATTCTTAGGAGGATTTGATAATTATATTTAATTAATTCATCGAGTCTGAAAGAAACCTCAACAGAATGCAGAAAGCACTGGACGGCCGTTTCGTCCTATATTTAGGACTCATCAGCATATATATATATATATATTAGGTTGGTGCAAAAATAATGACGTAATAATGTCGTTTTTTGACGTATAACATCAAAAAACGACATTATTACATTATTATTTTTGCACCAACCTAATGTATGCTTCGTTTATGAATGTTTCATTAAAACGACCAACAAGGTACTACGGTTAAGCATTTTATAAAATTCTTAATTTTTCTTGTGTTCCAACAAGTATTTTCTTTTTTGTGTGTGTAGAAACTGTCCAAACATTCTATAGTTCCTAGCACTTTCGGCTATTCTTTTAGCCATTATCAAGGATGATTTTATTTTTTCAGTCTAATTGAATGTGTAGAATATATGTAGTGTGTTGTAAAGATGTTTTATTTTCCGATCACGGTTAGCACATTGTGGCCCATAATATATATATATATATATATATATATATATATATATATATATATATTAGGTTGGTGCAAAAATAATGTCTAAATAATGTCGTTTTTTGACGTATTTTTTAACGTCAAAAAACGACATTATTACGTCATTATTTTTGCACCAACCTAATATATATATATATATATATATATATATATATATATATATATATATATATATATATTAAGACATTTTTATGTTTAAACATTCTTTTTATAGATACAAATATTTAAGTAAATGTTCTGTTTATCATAAACAGTATTAGACAACATTTACCACCTTGAAATTCAGAGAAATTTTCACACAAAAAATGTCTTAAAATAAGTGTCGAACTTTTTCCATTTCATAATATATATATATATATATATATATATATATATATATATATATATATATATATATATATATATATATGTATTGTCTGTTTAAATTTTGACAGATATGAACAATTTTTGAGAGAGAGAAATATAGAATTAGAAGCTAACATAGATAGATAGATAGATAGATAGATAGATAGATAGATAGATAGATAGATAGATAGATAGATATGAAATTGTGATAGATAGATAGATAGATAGATAGATAGATAGATAGATAGATAGATAGATAGATATGAAATTGTGATAGATAGATAGATAGATAGATAGATAGATAGATAGATAGATAGATAGATAGATAGATAGATAGATAGATATGAAATTGTGATAGGTAGATAGATAAATAGATAGGTAGATAGATAGATAGATAGATAGATAGATAGATAGATAGATTTGAACAGACTGAGATAGATAGATAGATAGATAGATAGATAGATAGATAGACTTGAACAGACTGAGATAGATAGATAGATAGATAAATAGATAGATAGATAGATAGATAGATAGACTTGAACAGACTGAGATAGATAGATAGATAGATAGATAGATAGATAGATAGATAGACTTGAACAGACTGAGATAGATAGATAGATAGATAGATAGATAGATAGATAGATAGATAGATAGATAGATATTACCAAAATGAGATCAACTCGATATATTAAGATAATAGAGGATAACTGAATAACAAATTGAATGTATTATTTATATTTCTACATCTATGTTTCCGAAGAGATTTCCCCTTTGCGTCATATATGAAAATAATGATCGTATTGGAAGAGTGTAAAAGTATTTTGCATGTATTTCTTTCCATGTAAATATAAATGGCTACAAATTCTTACAACTCTTAAACAGAATCCAATAATTATTGAGAAATTATTTTGTTATTAGTGTAAATATAACATTAATATTACATTCATGGTTGACATTAATTTTTGGTCATAATTCGTAATGTTAAGAAAAATATCAAGGCAAGATAAGGCATTGTCTGTTTGTCTTTCATAAGTAAATTCTTTCTTGTTTAGTTTATCGATATTATTGTCTTACAAGTTAGAAACAAAGAAAAGACTACTAAATGTAATATCATGATGTTTATATAGTATACGAATCTTGGTCAATCTCTTATTACATAATAACGATAATACAAAATTTAATAAATCGTGTAAAAGTTAACTCTTTCTCGCAAAAAAAAAAAATCTACACTAAATTAAAAAAATATTAAACGATCTCTCATTGATAATGACTTTCCTAATTACATTGTTGATCAAAATAAAACTAATTATACACAAAACTAAATTTGATGGAACCAACTTAAACGTCCGCAATAATTATTCTCAACCAACTAATATTTTGTAAGATACCAACATTGTATATCAATTCAAATGTACTTTGGAAGATTGTCTGTCTGACAAAAAAAGAAAATATATATTTATGACAACAACAGTATCAAGACATCTTCCTTAATGAATTTAATATCAACATTAAAATGTCGATCAGAGATTTCGAGAGAATTACAATATATATATACGATAGAATCCAGGTAGAACTCAATATCCAGGACAGAGCAAGAATATAATATAAAAGGCTGAAATACTAATATTTCATGGTTATAATTTATTACATTGGAATCGTAATCACGATCCAATTCATCAAACCATCTACAAATTCAAAAAGAAATCGGAAAATATAACTCCGGGTTTATATATATATATATATATATATATATATATATATATATATATATATATATATATATATATATATATATGTCTGTATGTGTGTGTGTGTGCGTGTATGGGTCTGTGCGTGTGCGCGCACGCATAAAGTAAAGAGATAATCATGCAATGAATCAATTAGTAATATTAATATAATTAATGGCGATCCATCTGA
>OZ010589.1:9691331-9696331 GCA_963932145.1 Acanthosepion lycidas | reverse complement strand
TATGTAGTATGTGTGTGCTTTTATATTTATATATACACATATATGTGTGTGTGTGTTCCGTATAGGATACAGGTTCAATTCTTGTCGGAGGACGCATAATTTCTATATAAATTTCTCGGACATTCAGGCCGGTAAATGTTATTAATACTGTTTATTATAAAACAGAGCATTTACTTAAATATTTGTACCTATAAAAAAAGAATGTATAAACATAAAAAATGTCTTAAATAATTGTCGGACTTTGTCCATTTCATAATATATATATATATATATATATATATATATATATATATATATATATATATATATATATATATAAAGAAATATAGTCTTAAGGTGTGCTATATTTATGGAATAAAGTGCTCAATATCAGAGATAGAGCGTGTGTAAATATAAAAGTGAACATAGAAGTCAACACTTAGAGGCGACAGTCTGTTTCATGCTATATGCAATCGTCAGGCCATATATATATATATATATATATGTGTGTGTGTGTGTGTGTGTGTATGTGTGTATGTGTGTGCGTGTGTGTGTCAATTTTACATACACTCACAGATACAAACACACACACACACACGCTCTCTTCTAGGAACTGTAACTAGGGTCGGCTCGGCATAGTTGCAATATTAACCACAGGTGGACTCTGTGTATGTTGAACAAACAAAAATGTGACTGAGCGGGCGTATGCTATATGATGGATGTTTCGTCCCTTTACGCGAACATGCCACATGTTGAAGGAGTATCAGCTTAGTATGAGTTCCTTAGTAACAAAAACTTACCTAACTACCAAATTACAGATATATGCCAATTAATAAATTTCATTTTAACACATAATAATTTTAAATTCAACAACAAACACTATTTACAGATTAGTGGCACAGCAATGGACCCCAAAATAGCACCTAGTTATGCTAATATCTTTATGCACATTCTAGAAAGGAAGATACTAGACAATTCAGAATATAAACCATCACATTACTTTACCTATATTGATGACATTTTCTTACTATGGACTCATGGATCAGAAAAATTAAAAACCTTTTCACTTTCTGCAACAACTTCCAAGATACAATTAAATTTACCATGGAGCAATCATACACATCCATCCCTTTCTTAGACGTTATGATAAAATTAAACAAACATGCACTTTCTACCAGTCTATACAACAAACCCACAAACCAACATAAATTCCTGCACTTTAACAGCTGTCATCACTTTAAATTATAAAAATCTATTGTATACAGCTGATTTCTAAGAATCAAACGCATATGCTCAGATCATTTAGATTTTCTATACAACATTAATAACTTAACAAAACAATTCCTAAAATGTAAATACCCAATAAAAATAATAAAAGAAACACTAAATAAAACTATCCTGATAAATCGTAACACACTTCTTACATACAAGAAAAATAAAAACAACAATCGGATTCCCATGGTTTTTAACCACAATCAATATTCCCACACACATATTCACAATTTAAAAAAGGATTACATCAAAGACATTTTCGATAAACCACCCATAAATGCAAAGAAACAATCACCTATCAGCTATCCTCACCTCTACCAAATATCTAAACAATAGAAACCAATCAGGAAATTACAAATGTAACAAACCTCGTTGCTTAGTTTGCAAACATTTAATAATAGCTAATATATTTTTTGTACCCAACACCAATATCAAGATACAGCCACCTAACCTCACCTGCGATAGCCATAACGTAATCTATTATTTAATTCTGCACCTTATGTCCTAATAGTGGATATATTGGTGAGTCTGGAAATAATTTTAGATTTCGTTTCAATAATCATAAACAAACCATACGTAAAAACAACCCTTATTCCCCCATAGCTAAACACTTTAATCAATGAGGACATTCATTAGAAAACTGCAAATGTTTATTGATAGATTCCGATTTTAGTTCCACATACACACCCAGAAAAAAAAGAAACATATTGGATTTTAAAATTAAATACACATAAACTAGGGTTGAATAGGGACATGTGTGTTTTAAATCTTTATAAATATTTCAATAGTTAAGCATTTTTTTTTTAAATATAGTTAAAAAAATTTTTTAAACAACATTTAAAATATTTATGACAGATTTAAGTTAGGAATATCCGAACTGTGACGTTCCATATCACGTGACATCCGCGTCTCGCGAAGGACGCTACTTGCTAACAAACAGTAATTTTAATTTATTTGTAACAAACAGTTATTTCTGATGAAAGATTGAGGACAATTTGAAATATCAAATGTATATATATAAATAAATAAATACTTTCATAAAATAAAACATAATATTTTAATCTGCAACTTTTTCTATATATACATATATATATATATGTGTGTGTGTGTGTGTGTGTGTGGCTGTCCACTCGTATTCAAGGATACTCGTTTACCACGCCGGCTAGCAATCGCTAATGCAGACGCCCGCTCAGTCACATTTGTATTTGTTCAACATCCCCAGAGCCAACCTATGCTTTATACTGCAACGGTACTAAGCGGAACTTAGTTGCAGTTTCTGGAAGAGAGCGCGTGATCACACGTGATCAACAATCTGAACAAGGCGAGCATGCTCAAACCCTCGGTCACGATGACTTTTGAGTTCATGCTATCGACGGCCACCAAGGGTACTGTCGACCCTATTTCACTCACAAACTTGGCTCAACCCGTGGTATGGTTTTCAGGCTCTTTCGAAAGGGGCTGCCCGACGACCCAGTACATCCCATTTCCTGATAATTCGAGCATGGTGAGATTCGAACCAGGGTCTGATGGTCAGAAAGAGAACGTTCTAACCACTCAGCCATATTTAGATAGCAACTCGCTTTGTACGAGAAACCAGCTTCTTCTTTGAATTATTCAAAAAACAAAGTAAAAAAAAAAAGAACATCAAAATCTGGTAGTGATATTTTGAACTACAAAAATAAAATTCTACTTTGTTAGTTTTTACTTTTATTTTTGAAATTATATTTTAAATGTAAACTTTATAAGAAGAAAAAATTATTGACGCTAAAAGTTTTAGAAAGAGAACCTCTTCATAAAACTTTCAGCATGAATAATTAGATTAAATTTCTTGTTCAGAAATTTAATCTAATTTTTAAAAAATTAGAAATGCTTCTAAATTTCTTCTTTTTTTCTTATTTCTCTTGATCGACGCTGAAACGATATTAAATAATATTTTCATAATCAAGAACTGACAGAATTCTTCAATGATTATGAATTGCTTTAAATGACAATATATAAATTCCACCTGTAGGGCGACACTGATACTCAGTACTATCTCCATTTTGTGCTGTTTGATATCATGAGGTATTACTGGGGAGCAATATGATTACATTGTGTTCTTTTATAAGAATAAAGCCAGCGTTAATCAATATGACATGCGATATTTTCCTGTGACTGGATTTCTTTTGTAGTTTAACGGCACATCAACACCATTAATGGGTCAGTTAATGTCGAAATTAAATTTTTATGGGAGCCTGGAAATAATAAAAATATAATATATGTTATTCTGCTTACACAGTTGGATACATGGTAGATAATAATTATTATTAGAGACAGTGATATGTATGTTGTATGTTTTAGTTTTGTTGAAGTAATATTTTAGAATACAGTTTGATTTCTTTAAGAAATTGTAGGCTATTATATGGACTAATGTTATGAAAGCTTCTTTTATGTCGGTTGGTTGATTATATTTAGCGGCCTATTAGCCTTTATGGGATACTTAATGCTGAAATCTAAATATTTTGAATAAAATTTCATGGCTTCAAATAAATATATTTTGGATAAATTGTATGCCTTCAAATACAGATGAAATTTATTCGTCAATTTATTCGCTATAAAATGTATTGTTGGTAATTTTACTAGAAATATGTAAAGTTGTTAATATTTTAATATGAAAATGCACTGCTGGCAATTTAACTATAGAAATATATTTTTACACTTTCATAGTATTTTGTTTTTGTTTGTGAGTTCGCTATTTAACCATAGCTGGGACCCTAACAGGTGCTACCACCTTGGGTTAGGGTCGACTTTGGAACAGCAGTTAAGACGTGGTTTCATGCTTCTTAAAACATCCTGATCAGAAACCTTGCTGCCAGATGTAGTTTATCGTCATACCAAGGACTATTTTCCTGCGCAGACTGGATGAATTCATATACGCGACACATGCTCGCTTTAGTTTTTGCGAAACGAACATGGAGGAGTGTCGTTTTCATCTGGGACCACCCGTTTTGTTGCAATTCTTATAATAGGTAACCATATTATAACTATCTCTGTACTTCTCTAAGGGTCGTGAGAACTGTGTCTCCGATTGTTATTTAGGAACTGTAAGATCTTAGACCGCTTAAAAAATCTCATTATGTCGTTGTACACTTACACCACTTTTCAAAATACTCTTCAAAATCAATTTTTGGGATTACGATCAGCTGCCTCGTCCCGTTCTCATTAATCTCGCCCACGGTGTTTCAGCGCTGATTATGAGGTCTTGATTTTATTTATCTAACCTCCTTTCTAAGGCATGATACAATGTCTTTTTTGTGCGTGGAGCATTTACGCATACATATGAGCCAATGAGAAAAAAAAGCCCAGTCCCCACACGCACTATCACGCTGGCGTTCCGATTCTTGATTGGTTTCGATAATGATCCACTGGTAACTTGTACAATGTAATGAAGAAACGGCATCAGCTGTTTCCATTTTCATCTTTTAGGTGTTCACTGTTTATCCCTTGTTGGGACCCTAACAAATGCTGCCCCTACCCCAGGTCAGGGTGAACGTGGAAATGACAGCAATTAAGATGTGGTGCCACGCTTCTCAAAACCATCCTGAAGCCTTGCTGCCGTATGCAGTTTTTCATCATACCCAGGAAAGCACACCATTCTTTTGGATAACTGCATCGCCTCAAATCTGTGAAAATATTCAATGCCAGATAAGAGATTCGATATTACATAGCAGTTTAGCATTCTCTCTTTCTTTCTCTCTCTCCATATCCAT
>OZ010589.1:9608831-9686331 GCA_963932145.1 Acanthosepion lycidas | reverse complement strand
TTGGAAAAGGTTCCGATAGACACAGTGAAGGAATCCCTAATAGCCCGGCATTAAAGAAATACAAAATTTGCACTCACAAGTACAGCTCACACCTTACGAGGGGCTTCATCTATGTAAAATTTATCTATGTGACCTTGCTTGTTTTTTTTTGTTTTTGTTTTTACAAAAATGTTCAGTGGAAAATGTAATAAAGCCATTTCTGACCTTAGGTCTCTGGTTGGGACCCGGAAGGAAATTCTATACAACAGAAATCAAAGGAAAATAATAATAATAATAATAATAATAATAATAATAATAATAATAATAATAATAATAATAAAGAAAATGTGGCATATGGGAACATCAACAATCCCTGTTGTAGTTGGAGCCCTAGGACTGGTTGGAAAAGATTGCAGTAGACTAATTGCAGGGATTCCTGGAAGCCCATGCCTCAAGGAGATACAAAAAATTGTTCTGACAAGTACAGCCCACACTTTACGAAGGGCTCTATCTATGTAATTTTTATTTTTTTTATTTTTTTTTTATTTTATTTATTTTTTTTTTTTTTTTTTGTCAGTGAAAAGTGTCATGATGCCATTTCTAACCTTAGGTCCCTGGGTGGGACCCGGAAAGAAATGTGTAAACGCCAGAAAGCAAAGAAAATAAAAAAAAATAATAATAGTCTATTTCATCGGATTTTCACATTTGCATTCTGTAAGAATTGAACGCAGACTAACTTCCTCAATTACACACACGCACCAATTTCATAAGCATTAAAACTTATAGCATTTAACCTATGATAGGGCAGGATTATTTTTCCACGTCTTTGACCTGATGAGCCACTCACAGATGAAACTATAGTTGCCGTAAATGGTTAACAAATATTCCATTTAATTCAATTTCTTATTCAACTTGTTTGAAAAGTAACATCAGGGACTTTTTAAAATCCCACCCTACAACAAGAATCAGTATAGCCATTTTGTTTCAACACCCTCGGTGTCTTATCAAGTGATGACATTGAATGTAAAATAAATGTTTCAAATTAATTAACAATGCTTCGCAAGGGGAAAACGTTGTTACAAAGGCTAGATGGACCAATCAAAATACAAGTATAGGAAAATTCAAAAAGCTTGACAACGAAGTCATGTTATAATATCTATTCAGATGTTTAAAATAAAAAAAGTTAATTTTTTTTTAAAATAAATAATTATATCTGCTCTACTGTGTATTAAGCACTCTTTTAAGAATAGTAATTGTTGGTTATTGGAATTCATTCCATATACACCAATCATATACTTGTCTGTATATATATATATATATATATATATATATATATATATGTGTGTGTGTGTGTGTGTGTGTGTGTGTGTGTGTGTGTGTGTGTGCGTGTGTGTGTAAATATATTAAATTGATTCTTGTTGAAACTCGTCACAAGAAAACATTTTACATTTTGTCTTACAGTTTCCCAAATACGACACAAGTCGAGTGGGAGATTTAGAATTTTTTTTTTATCTAGTCGAATTCATTTAGAGTCTTTTTTTTTTCTTTTTCTTTCCATCATTTTTGTGAGTAGGTATTCTACACTGTGATAATAGAAGATCTGCCAGGAATGGTAAAATGTTGAAAGAACCAGGGCACAAATTTACTCTGTTGCCCTACCAATGCCATTTACTTGTGATGCATGTCATCCTTCAGTACTTCATCGGACTAAATTTGTTTTGTTGGTGGTACTATCCATTGTGGTACTATCCATGGTGGTACTATCCATGCATATAACAGATGGGTGCTGAGAATTTCAGATTTTTCTCTTTTTTTATCCAGTTGAATTCATTTAGAGTCTTTTCCTTTCCATCACTTTTGTAAGTAGGTATTCCACATTGTAATATTAAAAGATTTGCCAGGAATGATGAAATGCTGTGAGAGCCAGGTCGCAAATACACTGCAGATGACCTTACGATTAAGGCAATGTCTAGACATTTATGTCGTAGTGAATTATTTTCTCCTTTGACCAGAGTCGGAATTTTATGTCAAATGGTCAGTCACATTACAGTGTTTTGTAGAATGTCCCTTTCGAGTTAATATAATCTTTTATTTAGATTTCTTGAGATTTCTCTTGTGACAATTATTACAGGCAATGGAGTATTCCCCTCTTTTAGCTTATTGTTTGGTTTAATATTGACTTAGACTTTTAAAGTTTTGGATGTAGTGGTTATTTTTAGTCGATACCCGTATTTGTGTAGACGACCTGCTTATTTATTACACAATGTAATTATTTGTTTTCGTCCACAAATTTTAAAGAAAAACATGCATTCTCCGACAGACACGAAACTGAACAGATATGAAGATATGAAAATTTCATTGCACAGAATATTCTCAACTCTCTTCTGGGATATGCTAATAGCAATGGCTATTTAATTTATAGTCAATCATCTGTCATTCATCAAGATGAGGTGAACATGATCAGTATTTTCCTTAGTGGTAACAGTTGCAGAATGACCAGACCTTGGGACATGTTCAAGATTCTGCACATCTCTTTAATTCACCCGCCCAAATTTGAATTGTTGATAAAGTCTAATCTTAATGTATGTCCTTGGGAGCTAAACCCTGGATGACAGCGCGATGCAAAATTTCATCTGTTTTCATGAGAAGTCGATATTAGTTACATTTCAGTTTACCTGGAAAGAAACAACGCACGTATTAATAAGAAGAGTTGAAATGAATGCATGCAATATTTCACAGCTCTAGCATTACTCCTTCAAATTCAGCCTATGAACCTTTTAGCCCACCCTTGTACCTGGAAAGAAACAATGCACTTATTAATAAGAAGCGTTGAGATTAATGCATGCAAGATTTCACAGCTCTAGCATTACTCCTTCAAATTCAGCCTATGAACCTTTTAGCCCACCCTTGTATCTGGAAAGAAACAATGCAGTTATTAATAAGAAGCGTTGAGATTAATGCATGCAAGATTTCACAGCTCTAGCATCACTCCTTCATAGCCAGCCTATGAACTTTTCAGCCCATCTCGTACATATATCTATGGAAGTTTAATGTACGTGTATGTAAAACTTAGTCGATATCATTCAACAATTTAGCGATTTTATTTATATTTTTTAATTATCATGCATTGTATTAAAAATAGGTTTATGACAAAAGGAGAGATATTTTATCATTTTAGACGCAATGTTACCAGAGAGGATTCCGATATTAATGCACTTTCAATAGATTTTATCCTTAATAAATTTGTTTCTCTTTAAATCAAAACCACAATCAGCCGAATTTCTGTTCAGATCGATTACAATGAACGACTAATTAACTGAATGCATTGTTTTGTAAAATAGACGTTTTTTGATTTCTTTATTATTTTATCTAAATTATCATTCAAGACAAATTTCTAAAATCTATTTTCTATCTTTCTGTTTTAGGTTTATTTTTGTTATTATTTGGAATTGTTTTGACTAAACCACACATTGTTCTGGAAGTAGTTGTGACAAAGTTTAGTTAAATTATTTTACTTATCAGTATTGAGTTTGTAGTTCCGTCGTTTTATGAAAATTATTCATATTTTTATTTTATTTTTTTATTTTTATTTTGTAAGCTTTCATCTTCGCGTTATATAGGAAATAGCATATTGGATGAGCTCAAATATATTTTCAATATTTTCTTCATTGTCATGTAGGTATGAAAGGCCGGAATCTATCTATCTATCTATCTATTTACCTAATATGCATAGAGGAAAAATTAAAAAAAAAATAGTTTTAAAAACTAAAAACAAGAAAACTGAAGTAATTAGTAAATTAAGCCAGATAGATAAATACTTACTTTGCCATATATGCACTAATTAAAAGTAAAACAAATAAATTAAATTAAATTAATTAAACAAATAGATATAAATAAAATAAATATAATATAAACTTACTTTATTAAGAAATAAATAAACGAACAAATATTAAACGTACACACTTTACGCGTGTGCATACATGTCCATATAAATATATATATGTATAGCTAGCAAATTGTATTCAAGGATAGCCATCTACGAGAGCGGCTAGCCAATCTCTGTTGCAGACGCTTGCTCAGGCACATTTGTGTTTATTCAAAGCCCACAGAGCTCACCTGAAAAGACGATAGACATAACAGAAAGACTAATCAAAACAAAATAACTGAAATTTTTAAGATCATCGTTCCGTTTCACGTTGACTTGAATATCGTCTAATGTTAATTATGTTTTAATAACTATGTCCTGAAGAAGGTCTCCTAGACCGAAACGTCTGACGTCGACATTGAAATAACATTAAAACAGCATATTTGCATATTCGGATTTTTGTTTTTCCATATATTTTTCTTCATACTATCGGATCTATATCCATATATTTGCTTACATATATATATATATATATATATATATATATATATATATATATATATATATATATATTTCAATTAAAAGGTGCAATTATAATTTATAAATTCCTGAATCATTCATACAAAAAACAAATATAGAGGTTAATGATTTAAATGGCGAGAATACATCGTCGCAAACAATATAAATAAGATACATCAACCCCGAACCTATATATGAATGATATGATCCCCGTTTATAAATTCCAGTTGCATAAGTTATTTTTAATTTTTTACAAGCTTTCGTCTGTTCCTACAGACATCATCAGGTATGGAAGTAGATCTTGTTCTTGTTTTTACTTCTCGGTAATAAGAGGACAACGAAAATAGAGATGTAATCCGAAAAAATGCTGAGAAATGTGTTATTGTTTTGGAACGTGCGGTCGCAACGCTGAGTTTAAACTTAAATTTTAAGGTTGTGCGTTTTTGTACAAATATAGCAATAAGATGTATCTTATTTATATTGTTTGCGAAGATGTATTCTCGCCATTTATATCATTAACCTCTATATTTGTTTTTTGTCTGAATGATTCATGAATTTATACACACACACACACACACACACACATATATATATATATATATATAGATAGATAGATAGATAGATAGATAGATAGATAGATAGATACATAGATAGATAGATAGATGTGTGTGTGTGTGTGTGTAATCCACACAACAAATCCTATTTATTAACTCACCCATATATAATAATACCCTAAAAATAGAAAAAGAAATGACTTCATCATTTTAACACAAGTTTGTTAATACCAAAGCACGGATATAAGATAACATGTATCCTTGTATGCACGTTTATGTGTGTATATATGCGCGTACGTAGCCTATATACGTTGGTGCATGGATGTATACTTGTGCCTATACATAAGCGTATAAACACAAACATATGCACATAAATTCAAATAATAATAAATAAATCTAATTATAAATCTAACCTCCTACAATTAATGCTTATAATACCACCAAACTAAATACAAAAACAAAAATAAAAAAAAACAAAATAATATCCCAGTGAAGACATATAAGTATAAGTATATGTTTATTTGTGCTTTCATATTTGACGGGTGTATTCGCACATAAGTACTTAGGTAACATGTATGATACATCAAAGAAAAAATCCTGATAATCAAATATGAAAACACCAACGAACTACTTAATCGACGAAACGAACTTGTCTTTAAATGCAGACATAAGAATTGCTTCGGTTTTCTAAAATAACATCAATTTTAAAGAAAATTAACTCAAACTTGAGTTTTCGGATGTATTTGTATATATACATATGTATATGAATTGGTATATGTGTATATTCATTCCTAAATATATATATATATATATATATATATATATATATATATATATATATATATATATATATATATAACCCTTTCGTATATATAAAATACTAATGGTAATAAATCACATAGAATTTCCACCTATGATTTTTCATTTAATTCCTCTTCCTTCATCGCACGTGACCTCACTTTAAAAAAAACCCCTTTTACTTGGGCATTTAGCGCTTACGCATCTCTCATGTATGTGTATGCACAAGCATAATATTGTACTTCTTTGCTTTTGCATCTGTTTTGGAATATATTTTTGTATATGCAAACATTTGTGCCTCGATTTGTGTAGATAGGTACAGGTATGTATTCGTGTGCTATATGTTGTATTCTCTCATGGGTAGGTGTATAGATTACGCGTTGTGTGTATATCTAGGTACACTTGATGGAAAACACTCTTAAGTACTCCTTTAAAGTTATATGGTTAGTAATGTATTTGAGAACATCTTACATGTTATGTAAATACTTATTTAGGAATGTAGTTGTCAAATATGTGCATAAGTGCTTAGGAATATAAATGAATACAAATAGATAAATATGTGAGTATGTGTGTATATATGTGTGTGTGAGCACGTTTATGTGAAAACATATATGTGTAGATGGATGTGAATATGTGTACGGATGTAGGCACATATGTGTATGTGTATTCATATGTGTATATAGAAGAATCTGTATGTATGTAGGTATATGGATTTGTGTACGTTCTCTGGGTTTTCTTTCCTTTCTCCTGATGCTTTCTTTTCCCGTTTTCTTTTTTTCCTTTGTTCCCTTCTTGTCCGGTAAATAAGAGGTCAGCACTACTACTATCGCATCTCCTAGAGACATAGACCTCTCTACTTCTCTCCTTTCTTTTTGGAACTATTTTAAAACACAACTTCCGTTAATCCTGTTTTTCGTTTTTTGGTTGATTCCCGGAAGAATTTTTCTATCCATTCATTGTTTTGAAACCGCAAAGTCTGACGAAGCGAAATCGAATTATCGATTTTGCGAAATAAAATATTACCATGGCTTTCTGAAGTCTCCGATTTGTTAATTATATATATATATATATATATATATATATATATATATATATATATATTGACTTTCAATAAAGGTACAATTAATTTACAAATTCATGAATTATTCATACATAAAACAAATACAAAGTTTAATGATTTAAATGGCGAGAAATCCATCTTCACGAACAATTCAAATAATATACAAAAACCCCGAACCTGTTTATGAATGAAAAGATCCTGTTTTATAAATTTCAGTTGCAATAGGTCATTTTATTTTTACAAGCTTTCGTCTGTTCCTTTGAAATTAAAATAACTGACCCAAGTGCAACTTTCGGATAATAAGTAATTACTGTAATTATTGAACAATATATTTCATGCCACTTTGACGGAAAATCTACCAGTAAAAAAGAATTCTCTCATCACTACATTTGTACATAAACGCAGAACCTTAAAATTTAAATTCAAACTCAGCGTTGCGACTGCACGTTCCAAAGCTATAACACACATTTCTTATAGCATTTTTCGGATTACAACCTTGTTTTCGTTTGTCCACTTATTACTGAAAGTATAAACAAGAACACAATATTTCATACCTGAGGATGTCTGTAGGAACAGACGAAAGCTTGTAAAATAAAAAGATCTAATGCGACGGAAATTTATAAAACAGGATCTTTTCATTCATAAACAGATTCGCAGTTTTTGTATATTATTGAATTGGTCGCGAAGATGGATTTCTCGCCATTTAAATCATTAACCTTTGTATTTGTCTTATGTATGAATAATTCATGAATTTGTAAATTGATTGCACCTTTATTGAAATATATATATATATATATATATATATATATATATATATATATATATATATGTATATATATATAATAAAAAAGGTCATACACTAATATTCCACGGTTATAATTTATTACATTTAGAATTGTAATCACGATCAAATTCATCAGACCTACAAATTCAAAAAGCTTTTTGAAATTGTAGTGATTACGATTCCAATGTAATAAATTCTAACCATGGAATATTAGTGTTTGAGCCTTTTATATTATATTTTTACTCTGTCCTAGACATTGAATTCTATCTGGATTCTATTTTTTTGGAAATTTATATACATATATATCCGTATGAATAGAGCAACCAACAAATTAGCCAGGTATGAATCACACCAGGAATATATTAGGATATGCCTGAAGGATCAATTAGTACCAACCAATTTCAGGATTGATTTGGAACCTTCAATAGGTAACCACAATGATGCGTTTCTAACATCATGGTACCGTAAATTAGAAGATTTCTCCAGGATACCATGCAGTTCTGCCAGGAAAGCATGACGGCAACAACAGCAGAAATTAACCTGCTCGATGAGAAAATAAAAAGACAAACGGACACGGAAGAATATACCAACATAAAGAACGTCATAAAAGCTCACACAGACCAAACAGTGAGGGAACTACAAAAAACAAAAACTGAAAAACAAAGAAAATTAAAATGGAATATTTCCTCCAGACAGAGGAACAAAGGAGAAATGAAGGCAAAATTTGAAAAATATGAACGATCGTACCCCAAAAGAAAACAACAAAACACCGCAACTACACTGACGAGGAATCTAAATGAAATAATAATAAAAAAACGAAAGGATATAAATCTACAACCCAGTGTGTCTGAAGATTTTAATTTTTTAATATTTTCTTATCGTTCAAAATATATATATATATATATATATATATATATATATATATATATATATATATATATATATATAAACCTAAAGAGCCAGGTAAACCTATCTAGGTTTTACCCAAACGGATCGTTAGGGTTTTTTTCTTTGGACTCTGGACGATTGTTTTCGCCTCAATTGCATGTTCTTACTTCTTTCTTTTTTTATCCCTTATTTTCCCTTGGGCATTTGTTTGTTCAACTACAAGCCTAAATACCTAAGATTTTTCCAAGTGAGTACCACTATATATATATATATATATATATATATATATATATATATATATATATATATATATATATATATATATTCTGTTTAGGCAAAACATATTGATTAAGTCAAATATTATTAAACACAGCGGACATTTTGTGGAGATTAATTTTAATGATCGATTTTTCCAAGTTACGAATAATCCTCCTCAGACAAACAAGAAGGAAATTTCCTCGAGAAATGATTTGAAGTTTGAATATACTCCATACTTTCGACATTCTTAAGTTAAGAGTCAGTGTAGTTAGAGACAATTGATGAATCTCTCATAGAACTAGTGTGATTTTCTTTAAACATTTAAGGATGCGGAAAAATTTAACCTTGCTAACCAGACGCTTCCTCTGTAGCTAAATAGTATGGCACGTCAGGCTCTATGACGATTCCGTGGAGGATCCAGGTTCAATTCTTGTCGGACGACAAATATTTTGTTAGAGTTTTCTCTAACATTCAGGTCGGTAAATGTTGTTAATACTGTTTATTATAAAACAGGGCATTTACTTAAATATTTGTATCTATAAAAAGAACGTATAAACAGAAAATATATTAAAATAATTGTCGGACTTAGTCCATTTCCTAATATATGAAGTCATTTGCTTATATATATATATACATATATATATAAAGAGAGGGAGACAGAGACAAAGATTGTGTGAGTAAGAGAAAAAGTGAAAGAATGTTGTTGTATAGATCAATTTAATATTATCAAAAAGACAATAATGTCTTAATAACTTTGAATTTTCTCCTCTTGGGTTCTCAAACACGTATCCTAGAATCATAATTTCCAATACACTATCTCGGCAGGTGTTCATTAATCTCGTCCACGAGCAATTTAATTTTAATAAAATTCGTTGATTTGAAAATTGTTTGGTGATTGGAATTTAGGTCTGTTTTTTTCGTTCTTGCTTTTTTTCTAGCATGGATGCTAACCAAATAATGTTTATCCGGTTTAAGCTACACTTTAACCCATAGCTGGAGAAACTCATAGAGAAATAACACGAAGGAAAAAGTCTCTCCGAATATTCCTATAGGGTTCTATGTTTCGTACTATAACGCTATACGCACATCCGTTATCAAGTAGCGCTTTCGGATAGGCGTCCTACCTACGGTATTTGAAGTGGACTAAATATTCGCCGAGATTAACTTATTTGCAGACAAAGCTATAATTCTGAAATACTCAGTAAGAATCGAACATTCTACCTGAATGAATGTCTTGTTTGACGAGCTCAATGGCACTTTCATTATATATGGATTTTATAAAATTAATAAAAAACAAACACCTGCATTTTTTTAAATATTCCATGCTAAAGAATACGTCCATATATATATATATATATATATGTTTATTATTCTGAATATCACAATCTCTTTACGATATCGCATCTCAAGTACCTGTCCTCCCAACCCTGACTGCGAATAATTCAATGTTGAGATTGTAAAAGCCTCGGCCATTTATTTATTGTTACTCTCATCTGATTAAAGCTGATTACATATTGACACAAATGGAAAAATGATTCATATGAACTGACAAGTCTTTAGCAACCTCTGTTTGAATTGGTCTTTTCATATCGTATTTAAAGTTAGAAAATCTTGCTTTTCATATCTTTATTTACACTGGGTGTGGACTTATTTTTTATATTTTATTTGCTTTTTCTAGCTTCTCTTTTTAAATAGCCAACATTCAGTCCTATCGCCCGCAGTCTATTTCATCCCACTCATGACTTGTGCAACACCCACTCTCTCTCTCTCTCTCTCTCTCTCTCTCTCTCTCTCTGTCTCTGTCTCTCTTTCTCTCTATATATAAAATATATATGTTCGTGTTCATCTATCTTCTTGTCCTTAGCGATAAATAGTTTTCGTTTTCTATTTCTCTATACCTCTCCGATTTTCTAACGTTTTATCTCACCTTATATTTCTCTCTTCTCAGAAACATTAGTATGAAGTGACTGAGATAGATAGAGAGATATGAACAGAATGAGATAGATATAAACAGATTGAGATAGATATATATATATATATATATATATGTGTGTGTGTGTGTGTGTGTGTGTGTCTATTACTTTCTCTCTCTTCATATGTTAGATCTTTTCTCTCCATCTATCTATCTATCTATCTATCTATCTATCTATCTATCTATCTCTATATATATGTGAACAGACCACTTTAAGGTTCCATTGTAATAATTTATTTCACCAGAGCCCTTTTAAAGGACGCTGGATCATTACACACCAATTAAACAAGGTGAAACGAAACATCAAATGAAAATTCACACTTTTGATCGGTAGTATTAAGTTTATGTAATTTAGCTGAGAGGATAGCGAGTAGTGTTGTGAGAGACATGGTCGAGTTTAGAGAGGGTTTATTTTAATATTTCTTTCAATCATACTTAGCATTGAGAGAGGAGGGACTAGACACTGGCCTATTTAATCGGTTAACTTAACGGAAATAATATATTGAAAGGGAAGGGGAGAAGAGAGAAAAAGAAAAAAGAAAGAAGGGTAAGTAAAGAGAAAGAAGCTGTAATTAGGTTTTACGGAGGAAGAAGAGGGGTGGCATAGTTTTAGCAATTTATGTAAAAAAACAGATTGTAATGTTTAATAGTAATTTTAATGATTAAAAAATCCACGAAGAAATTAATGGGTTAATGTAATCAATATCAAGGATAGAGCGTATGTATATATCAAAATATAAAAGTGTACATAGAAGTTAACACCGAGCGGCAATTTCATATTAGCATGGAACAAACTATCGCCTATGCCTGTTGACTTTGTTGTTCACTTGTTGTTATATATATATATACATATATATATATATATATATATATATATATATATATATATATATATATATATATATAAATTGATCTCTATTTATTATATATATATGAATTGATCTCTATTATATATATATATATATATATATATAATGATTACAGAATCCTTAAAAATCCATTCGGTCAGGTGATAATTTATTTCGTCAATTCAGACGTCCATCCTTTCAGACCAATTTTTACAAAATAAATGGAGTTCATTTCATTCAGACACAAGGAAATGAAAAAAAGAAAAAAAAGTGGGAGAGAGAAAAGAGAAAAAAAAGAAAAGGTTTTAATATTAAAAGGGGTAAAAAAAGAAAGATGGAGAAAGACGGAAATGTCAAGACAATTTTTTTCCACGGGGGAAAAGAAAGAGAAACTGATATATTATCTATTCTTCACGATGAAATTTTGCAGTCTTTGTCTATCTCTCTTTTATTTTTCGTCTTCGGACATCGCCTCTATATTCTTGCTGGTTTTTCATTCTCTCTTTCCTTATCACGCCCTCCTACTCTCTCGTTACTGATTCTCATCATTTACGCCCTCTCACTCTTCTCCTCTACTCTCTTTTCCATATCATTTTTTTCTCCTCTCTATACCTTTATAATAATTGTTTTATTCACTCATCTCTCTCTCGCTCTTACTCCTTAGTTATCTTCCAGCCATTAACTCTCTCACTTTTTCTTCTTTTCTTGACCTTCTCTCATTCAATTTTTTCTTTATCGATTTCTTTTCTTCTTCTTCGTTTCTTTCACAAATCTTTTTCTTCTTATTCTACTCACAGATCGCTTAACATTTAATGTCATTTTAACGATGACTTTCACTATAACTTTCGCAATTCCAATCCATTCTCCTTTTCTTTCCCATCAGTTGCAGAATTTGTGTGACATTTCCCTTGTGTTCCTGATCTTTTCTTTCTATCAAATGATTCCATTAGAAATTATATATCTTTAGTTCATATAAAGTGCATCAGAAATCAAAAAAGTAATGGCTGACCGCTCATATCCGAGTATGACTGTTTCAATCACACACTCTCTCTCTCTCTCTCTCTCTCTATATATATATATATATATATATATATATAGATATATATATATATATATATATATATATATATATATATATATATATATATATATGAAAATTTATTTGAAAACGACTGAAGTTGTGGTGTTAGAGTTAGAAAAATCGCACAGATGCAGGTCTGAAGCCCAAAGAAAAAACCCCGATACGAGTAAACTAACTAACAAAAGATATATATACATATATTATAATACAAATCTTTATGATAGCTAGGAATAAGCAAAATTTTATGGCATTTTTAAAAAAAGCTAAAAAAAACAACCGGTTTCGTCCCAGCTTTATCAAGTTTATTTCGATGATTTAAAAAGCGTGTAAATTTAATTAATGTTAATGATAATGAATGAAGAAAAATATATATATATATGTATGTATAGGGTATTAGTTTATAATATATAATTTATTCTTTTAAAGCATTTTTAAATTACTATAGGAACGCATTTTAATGATTTTACTATAGAAATGCATTGCAATGAGAAAAATGTCTATTGTTAGAAATTAATGTAAAATTAATGTTGGTATTGGTGATACATAAGGTTATAATATGTATAATAAATTCCCCCCTTTTTTGTCTTTTGAACAGGAGTAGAGGTTAGGTTAGTATAGAGGTTTATCACTTATTTGTTGTTTAGAATTGGGATACCGTCTCCTTTAATTGTAGACTTTAACTCTTCTAACGTCTTCTAAAACTCTGAATTTTTATTTTCTATCGAATTATTTTTTCTTTTCTCAATACGTATAGATACGTTTGCCTATTGACCAGTTCACTCTCCTCCCCAGTCTATTGAAAAGTGGTAGAGTTTTATAACTGATTTCCTGTTTATATCGTCCAGTTCTCACCCCTTTTCCGATCTTTTGAACAGGTTTAAAAGTTTACTCTTGTTTCCCTGTTAAAGATTGACTTGATTCTAAAATCTCATTCTTTTTAATTCTCTTTGCGTCTTAGTGGCATTATCGCCTTCTTTGGGATGAAAGGATTAAAGAAAAGATTGCTTTTTTTAGTTGCATTTATTTGCAATCATTATTTAATCATTTTTTTTCTGATATAATTTTTTTCTTTTTTCGACTTGTAGTTTCCATTTTATATCGTCATCTGCATTGCTTCGTTTGTCTCGATTGAGTCTGAATCGACATTTTTTCTCCCCTCTTTCTTTCCATTTTTCTATTCTCCTTTTGATTATCGGTTAATCCCTGTCATAATCTAGTAATTCTCTCTAAACATCTTTATTTTCCCGAATATCTGACGACAAAATTCAAATAGATAATCCCAAAGAATTGCCATCATTCAATATGGATCACCAATAAATATACTTCATTTCCCGGCCGCCAAATTGTAATGGAAATATTTAACGGGTCTGTTTAGCAGATTATGACTATTGCCTACTGAGTTCGATTTCTCTCACCCCCGTTTTTTTTCTTTCATTTTTTTCTACTGTAAAGTTCATCCTGTCCAAGACGCGAGGTAGAGGGTTATATTACAGTTTATATGGATAGGCGAGGAAAATAGAGTTTAACCCTAGACTTGAAAAGGTTAAGATTGTATTGATTAGGGAAAGTAGGTTCCACAGAGCAGTTCATTGCGGGAAGAATTTCCTCGTGTGGAACTTACTTCTAACCAATGGAATAAGAAGGGAATGTTAGTGGTTTGCTACAATCTAAGTGGTGGGTCCTAGCCGTGAATGTTATACCTGGCCGAACCAAGGAACGTAGTTATTCCGAGCACTTTCCATAGAAATAGCGATAGAGAGATGAGAGACTTGCCAAGTCCCACCTGTGAGAGATAAGGTGAGGTTGAAGGATGAAAAATAATGCGTCAACCACAAAAAGACTGGAAAGTGAGTACTGAGCAGCTCCTGCCCAAATATGACACCATTACTCTATTTTCGGCCTGATCTGGCTCTTGTAAAGGCACAGGGTAGCAGAGGAGTCAAGTATTTCCTAGATTGGTACAGGGAGCTGACCATTCTCTCTGAATTTTTAGTGTTATACTTATGAACGACTCGAGGTCAAGTGTGATTTTAAGGTCCAATAAGTTCTCAAAGCGCGGTGTCTCCCTGAGGAGACATCCGTTTATAGTGACTGGAGGTAATCCGAGGTCTGATGAACTAGTTTTTCAAGGCATTGAATATAACCAGTTTTTTCACCACTGGAAAGTTAAAATAAGATCGGACGAGAGAATAGCTGTCAGTCTCTCATCAGCAAGAATTTTATCGGCGCATCTCTATATAGTCGTATAATCGGCAAAAGATGTTTACAGATGGTATGAGTATATTCTTAGGCAGATAATTTATATAAATCAAAAAGGGGGTTCAATATGCATCCTTGTGCTAAACTGTATTGATGTTACAGAAGAATTAAGACTAAATGATTTCGAAATGCAAAACAAATTCCTACTACGGTACCTCCAACCGACTCCATATTGAAAAACTTCACTTTAAAAAGGAAACAAAACATACATAAAAAATAATAACAAATATATAAAAATATTAATATCATTAAAAATATATAAATAAATATTTATTGTATAAAAATAAAAAAGTTCAGAATGATTATAGAAAACTTTCGCCATCCTGGATTTAGATGATAATAAGAGGAGCGAAACATTACGAGAATCTCAGTCAATTTTCGATAATTATCGCGCGCTTTTAATATTTTTTATACAATAATTATTGCTGTAGATATCGACTGAAAGTTCTATTGGCAAAATGCTCTTAATTTTGGCATACGAGGGTGGGCTGAAAACTTCTGAGGCTGGCTAGGAAGGAGTGGTGCTAGTGTTATGAAATTAACTCAAATATAATAACTTCATCCACTTGTTTAAAAAGATTAAAAATAATGGAAGCTTTAATAATAAAAAAGAAAAAGCCAACTCTTAACAATATTAACTACGAACAATGCCACAATGTGATAACCGTATTCGGAAATTAAAAACATCTCTACAACACGCTAAAGCATACACATAATGTACACACTCAATTAAGCTGAAAAATTGAATCATCCTTGATAATGGATAAAGTTATAGCCGAAAGCGCTCGGAACTATAAAACATTTGGACAGTTTTTACACACTCTTCGTCCAGAAAAGTAAGCTCTTGTTCGAACACAAGAAAAATTAAAGGAAAAACTTAACCGTAGTACATTGTCTGTCGTTTTTAATGAAACATGCATAAACGAAGGATTGCTGCCTAAATATACAACTCTCTCTCTCTCTCTCTCTCTCTCTCTATATATATATATATATATATATATATATATATATATATATCGAGATAGAGAGAGAGAGAGAGAGAGAAAGAGCGAGATAGATAGATAGATAGATAGATAGATAGATAGATAATATTAGTGGTCAATATATATATATATATATATGTATTTGTGTGTGTGTGTATATATATATATATATATATATATATATATATATATATATATATATATATATATCCAAGACGATAGAATCCAGGTAGAGCTTAATATCCAGGACAGAGCAAGAATATAATATAAAAGTTTCAAACACTAATATTCCATGATTATAATTTAGTACATTGGAATCGTAATCACGATTCAATTCATCAGACCTGCAAATTCAAAAACAATTTGTATTCCAATGTAATCATTTTAATCATGGAATATTACTGTTAGATCCTTTTATAATATATATATATATATATATATATATATATATATATATATATATATATATATATATATATATAGTGATTGACAGCTACAGAGCCTAAGCGATCTGGAGACCTTGTAGTAAATAGATAGATAGATATAAGTGTATATAAAAACAAAATAATGAGATGTTAGCAACTGTAAAGGCGTGCGATAGTGTGCATACGTAGATAAGCAAATAAATGCTCAATGTAGTTAAATAGATTTATGAAATAATAATAAATACACATATACCTACGTTTGTAGTGCAAATTCATGTTTCATGATTTCCCTAGTCGTCAGGCACATATGGCAATTTCGGCGCTTATTACAGTTGTTTTTTTTTTAAACATACTTGCCCTCAATCTAAATTTTTACCTCTCTCTCTCGCTCTCTCGCTCTTTCTCTCTCAATATCTATCTATCTATCTATCTATCTATCTATCTATCTATTTATATATATATATATATATAATTGTGTATTTGGGCAGCAACCCTTTTGTATATAAGTTTAATTAAAAACGACTGACAACATACTGGTTAATTTTTTTTATGTTCTTGTCCAGATGTTTTTTATGTCCAAGCTCTTTCGGCTGTTCTTTTAGCTATTATATATATTTTCTGTTTATTAACCTTTTCCAGTAGCTTGTTTGCCGCATATGCTTCTCTATTACATGTTACACGCAGAAAACAAGGTATTTATTATATGTATCTGCTTGTTTCTGTATATATATATATATATATATATATATATATATATATATATATATATATATATATGATTAAGTTATAAGGAACTTGGTAAACCGAATTGGTAAATCCAAAGAGGATGAAATCCTGAGAGCTCAATGTTAGGACAGAGCTAATATGGAATGAAAAACAAACCACTTTAATGTACCATTACGATAACTTATTTCACCTAAAATTTTTTTTTTTTTTCGTTGTTGGAAGATTTACCTGATGATCCTGAATCCTTAAAAAAGGATTTAGCTGAAATAAATTATCGTAATGGTTCATTAAAGTGATTTGTTTTTCATTCTATATATATATATATATATATATATATATATATATATATATAATAGCTGACCACTCGTATCAGAGGATACCCGTCTACTAGAGCGGCTAGCCAATCTCTATTACAGACGCTTGCTCAGGCACACTTGTGCTTGTTCAACACCCACAGAGCGTAGTTACATTTTCTGGGAGAGAGCGTGCAATCTAGAATTATCAACTCTGAACAAGGCCAGCACACTCAAATCATCGGTCACGATGACTTAGTGCTAGCACAACTATCGACTGTCCCCAAAGTGTTCCATCTACCCAATTTAACTCACAAGGCTTGGTATGGTGTTCAAACACTTTCCAAAAGTGCTGGACGCTGGGATCGTCCGCACTATAGACCGACCACGTCTCATAAATCAATCACTAAGCCCCACGCCAACATATTTATATATATACGCACACATATGTTTTTATATATATATACGCAAACAGATATATATATATATATATATATATATATCAATAATATATATATAAAAATTGCATATATATATATATAAGGTTGGTGCAAAAATAATGACGTTTTTTCTCACATAGTAACATATGTGAGAAAACGTCATTTGCAGGTTTTGTGGGTTCCTTATTTGTATTCTCAGTTTCAGCTCTCTCCATAAATTTTCAATCGGATTGAGATCTGGAGATTGACTTGGCCATTTTAGAACGTCTATTCTATTTGAAATTAACTATGATTTTGTAAGCTTTGCAGTATGTTTAGGGTCGTTATCATATTGAAAGCCCAAACACGATTTCAAGGTCAGTGAATGTGCACACTGTCCTAAATTTCTCTCCAAAATAGCCCTATAATATGATCCATTCATCCTACCTTCTTTTATTTTAATGTTCCCTAGACGTTGGGCAATAAGGTAACCTCAGAACATGATTGATCAGCCTCCAAATTTGTCTGTTGGGATAGTATTCTTTGGCAAATATTCAATACACTTCTTTCTCCAGACGTTTGCCACGGCATTTCTGCCTAAAAAGTTCAATATGACCAAAGTCCATTTTCGTCTGACCAAAGTACATTTTCCCAAAATGCCGCAGGTTTGATACAATGCTCGTTTCCAAAATCCAGTCTAGCAAGAACGTATTTTCGCTTTTGAAATGTTTTCTTTTTTGCCTTGGAGTCCACGAAAAGATGTCATATGGATGAAGAGAACAACTAATTGTATTCATATTCACATTTACTTTACTTACTTCTAGTCCTTCCTTGTTTGACTGAATACCTAAATATATGTTCTACGAGCAGTAAAAGTTTACTTAATCTGACTGTATTAGAAATACCTAAAAAACATTTTTGTAATGTGCTGTAAAATTTTACGTGGCACTGTAAATAAAATATATCTGTAAATAGTTAAATATGAATAAAAGACAAAGACAAAACTTCGGTTTACCATCGGGTTACGACTGCTGAGGAACTTTATCTCTTACGTTAAGAAAGTCCTTCAGCGGATGAATGGCGTTGGTAAAGAAAATAATTCCTCATATATATATATATATATATATATATATATATATATATATATATATATATATATATATTACAAAGTTTAGTTAAAAAGTGTGAGGCTATCACTGGTAATTTTCTAAATTGACATCAAAAACAGATGTTTTGTATTTAAAAAAAAAAGAGAAAATTGCTATACATGGTTAAAAAGAGTGAAACATATTTTCTATCACAAACTTTATTATAACAAAAAGAAAAAGTATATAATTTTATGATTATTTTTCTCTCGTCAAAATATCCTCCATAGGCGTTGATTACTACAGCATAAATTTTTGGCATTCGTTGCAAAAGTTTCTCAAATTATAAGATTGAAAACTGATTCCATTCTTTTTTTAATGACTCTAAAAACTGTTTTTCATTTCATTTTTCACTCTTCTATAAAGAAGAGACAATTCTTGGGGTGACTTCAAACTGTAGTGTGTCTGTATATATATATATATATATATATATATATATATATATATATATATATATATATATATATATATATATATATATATATATATATATATATATATATATATATATGAACTGGACAAAGTCCGATAATAACTTTAAGACATTTTTATGTTAATACATTATTTTTATAGATACAAATATTTAAGTAAATGCTCTGCTTTTTAATAAACAGTAAATGTTATTAATAGTTTTTATTATAAAACAGAGCATTTACTTAAATATTTGTATCTATAAAAAGAATGTATAAACATAAAAATGTCTCTCTCTCTCTCTCTCTCTCTATATATATATATATATATATATATATATATATATATAGTACAGGTAATCGATCCGTTGGTACATAATTTTTGTTTTTTGCTGTAATATATATATATATATATATATATATATATATATTTGAAGAAATATAGTCTTAAGATGTGTTATATTTATGGGATAAAGTGCTCAGTATCAGAGATAGACCGTGTGTAAATATTAAAGTGAACATAGAAGTCAACACTTAGAGGCGACTGTCTGTTTCATGCTAGACGCAATCGTCAGGCCACGTATATATATATATATATATATATATATATATATATATATATATGTATATATATATATATATATATATGCATGTGTGTGTGCATATATATATATATATATATATATATAAATATATATATATATATATATATATATATATATATATATATATATATATATGTAAACACATACACAGACACTGTTACGATGTAGCACTGCTTTATACAACTTTTACGATCAAAACATTTGATACAGTAAAAGGGACGCTAACTTACATCGCTTGGTCTTGTTTTCTGCTATTTTTAGAGTTGTTTTTGTATTTTTTTTTAATCTGGCGTAGATTACTGTAGTAATTCCAGTTCTCCGTTGTAATAATCGTCCCGAAGTGAAATAGACATATGGACCTAACAAATATTAGACCTCGGTTGAAAATTACTTCCTTAAATGTTTGTTTTTGTTATTATTCTATAAAGAACTCCCAACTTCATACCAATGCCAGTGAGGCCAGTATGGCACTGCGGAAGCTTACTGGCATACGCTACGAGACTTATTCCTCTGATCTCTCGCCTACTGACTATTTACATTATTCGGACTATTGTCCGAATCTTTGTCACCATATTTATTACAACGCTTCTTCAGGTGGTTGGAATGTTGAATTGAATCCTTATTCCGCTCACTGGGGTAGACTGCTCTAGTTCCACATGCCATGTCTAATGGATGTCAGTTATCAGTTATCTCCTGTTATTTCCAAGTTCTCCACTGCTTTAACCGGGTATTGAACTCACACTCTTTCGGTCCTGGATCTAACTAACGCCTTTGTCCACTGTGTCATATGTCCTTGAGGACATCTGTGTATGAATTTCTGGGTATTATAAAACTAATGTATTCAGCAACCATTTTTTTACCAGTGTTCATATTGCAATTTTTGCTGTTATCGTATTTTTTCCCTTTTTTTTTACCAGAGCTCATATTTCAATTTTTTTGTTATTATTGCTTTTCTCTTGCAGTCCTTATTACTGGTTCCCATATTGTATTCATTTCTATGCTTGGTCGGCTCAGGAGGTTTTTGTGGCCTAGCATATGTGCTGATTCCTTAAATTCACGAATTTTTTCTTATGGTGTTCTTTGTCTATGATCTCAACCTGATCCCACAGAGGGCGGTGATCTCCCTTCTCACTCCATATGTGGTCAGCCACGCCTGATTTTTCCACTTCCCCTCATGTTACAGCTTTCTGGTGTTATTGAAGACTTACCTTGAGGGGGCGGCCTGTCTCCCCTTTATATTTCTTTCCGCAGCTGCACGGGATAGCGTACACACAGTCTTTAGTCATGTTCTCCTCCGTGTAAAGACAGATAATGGATTTTTTAGGTATCAAGACAATTGTTTAAGGCAAATGATATTCTGTTGCAAAGAAGTTCTAGAAACGGCATTCAAAGATTTCATGGCGTACAAACCTTTCGAGTTTTATCGTAAAGGCATGAATAAATTTGCAATTCTGGAATAAAAGTTTATTCTAAAATCGCTTAATATTTTCAGAACCTAATATTTTCTCTGTCGCCAAATTGACCACACTTTCTAAAGGTTGTCAAAACCTTGTAGTAACTTTGCGGGGTGAAGTCGCTGAAAATTCCGCACTGGTCATTTTGGACATCAGAATAATTTTTCTTCACTTGAACTTAAGAGGCAGGGGCAGAGAATATGACACTCGGTAAAGTTGTCAAAAAATATCAATGTTGATGCAATCCACCATATGATTTTGGATGACATACGTCTTACTGTCCAGCAGATAGCTAAGTCTATAGGAATTAGTTCTGGTCAAAGCAGTACAGGTTCGATTCCTACCAAAGAGCACAAAAATCTCAACCACTAATGAACAAGTTGATGTCATTCACCATATGATTTGGGATGACAGACGACTTACTGTCCAGCAGATAGCTAAGTCCATAGGCATTAGTTCTGATTAAGTCTATGCTGTTTTAACTAAGCCTCAATTTCTATCTTTCCCTGCCCTCCATACTGGGCTAAACAGTAGCTCCCTCTCCCCAAAGCATCACCGGTTCGATTCCTACCAAAGAGCACAAAAATCTCAACCACTGATGAACAAGTTGATGTCATTCACCATATGATTTTGGATGATATACGTCTTACTGCCCATCAGATAGCTAAGTCCATAGACATTAGTTCTGGTTCTGTTTTAACTGAGATCTTGGGGATATGCAAGCTGTCCGCAAGATGGGGGCCAAGAATGCTGAAACCAGCGCAGAAGGTGAAAAAGGTTGACATTTCGAGGATTTACCTTCTTTTTAATATTTAGTTGTTCACAAATTTACTCATAAATTACTTACCCAGGACGCTTAATAGAACTATTAATAAATCAATAGCAAAGTTAGTCAAAGTTATAATGTATTAATTGGGTCATCAATTCCTGTGTTATTTGAATTTTTGCTATTATTAAAGAAACATTCTCCAAGTAATATAAAACATAAACAGCATCGATTAATGGAAACAATTTTTAAAATGATTCAACATGAATTAAATTTCTCTCAATTTAGAAAGATTCATATTAAATATTGCTTTTTTTTTTAATTGAGAACTAGCAAACTGATTGACGGCACGCAACACAAAACAAACGTGAACGTGTGATATTTAAAACTAATAGGTAATATAATGCCTAAAGTAGATTCAAAACACCGAGCGCATTTTTAATGAAATGAATATAATCTTCCTTTAACAACGGCTTACAAAAACCAGAAACACTCAAAATTTTAACTATATATATATATATATATATATATATATATTTTTTCTCTTTACAAATACATCCTTTCTGTAAATATCTGCATGATCTTATTTAAATGAATTTGTAAAGAGAAAATGAATAAAAAAAAGACAAGAGGAAAAATTATATGGACGAAACGCGTTGCCTAAATAATATTTCTCCCTTTCTAATTTTATTCATATATATATATATATATATATATATATATATATACATATATATATATATATATATATATATATATATATATATATATATATATATATATATACCCAAGTATATGATTGGTGTATATGGAATGAATTCCAATAACCAACAATTACTATTCTTAAAAGAGTGCTCAATACAAAGTAGAGCAGATATAATTATTTATTATTAAAAAAATTTATAACATAAATATGTTATAAAATCACTACAATAATAATCATTTTGTTTCAACACCCTCGGTGTCTTATCAAGTGATGACGTTGAATGTTTAGTGCTACCATCAAGCAGAAATATTTCTACTCCTGACTTGGCCATTTTGGACGAAACTAGTCGAGGAATCTAAATGAAATAATAATAAAAACAAAGGAATATTAATATACAACCCAGTGTGTTTGATGGTTTTAATTTTTTAATAATTTTTATTGTTCATTATATATATATATATATATATATATATATATTTAAAAAAAATTAAATAAAGATTTTTTGAATTTCAATAGAAAACATTACTAGATTCTCATTCAATGAATGTCAAATGTTTCGTTATAAGGAAACGGCTATTCTTACCATTAACATTATCATAGGCAACGTTATGAATAATGCCTGAATAAGACAGATATTAATCAAAGAAGGAAATGACGAAAAACTACATCTGGTCTCATGGCCCCTGATCGGGAAATTGGAGGTTTTGAGGAACGTAGAACTGTTGTTGTTTCCAGATGTAGCCTGACCCGGTGTGGTAGCACCTGTTACAAGACTACTAACATTACCTATTTATAGTAAAGTGACCAGCAGCAAATTTTATCTGTAGTTGAAGGCATTCAATTGCGTTCAATATATTTAGATTTCGATATTAAATAACCCATAGAGGTGTTGATATGTCGCCAAACAAAATCAACCAACATGAAAGATATCTTTCATGATATTAGTACATATAATATCCTACAATTTCTTAAATCAAACTGATTTCCAAAATAAAACTTTAACAAAAGTTTGTTACCCCCAACCAAAAATTTATGAGAACAATACACTGACAAGTAATACAAAGCACATGTCCTAGATTCAATTTATTCACTTCCATTAATGCTGTCAAACATCGAGAAGGTCTGCATGAACGCCATCATTTTTCTGGCACAAAATGATGTGGCGCCATGTACATTGTAATATTTTACGAAACTGTACTTTGTTAATTGCTGCAAAGGCTCTCCAAATGGCGTCCTTCAACTAATGGGTATTCTGGTATCTTTCATGGGATAATATCCCACATATACTGTTTAAATATAAAATTACATTATGTACAGACCACCCTGTATGTGTACAAAAGCTGAGTATCATCTACCATGCATTCAATTGTGAAAACAGAATGATATATTTTTATTACTTATTAAATGACCCATAAGGAGTTGATATGCCGTTAAACAAAATATCTGTGGGTAGGGCTTCATTTTTTTCTGGCATCATATTGGAGAGATTTTGAAAAATATTGCTTTGAAGATAATTTCAGTAAAAAATATTATTTTAAATTTATTTTCTTTTAATTCCAAAATGCCTGCACGAAATCAAACGTTTTACCCCAAACCTATTCTTAGAATTCTTTTACCTGAGCTCGATGGTTAGCGGAAACCAGCAAAGTTTGTTTCTTTTCTTTTCACCTATCCGGTCATCGTTTGTGTAAAAAAAAAAAAAAAAAAAAAAACACGCTTAACTCGACGCTTCCATCTTGTCGCTGAGAAAAATCCAAGGAAGGATTAGTTGTTGACAAACTTAAATGAACTTTTAAGTCCCCCTCTCCCCACATCGACTCACCGCCTGTCGGAACTAAGCACCGGTCGATAATTCGGTCCGGGATCAAATTATGCCGCCTGTCCAATTCGTCACACACGCCGATCCACCGAAACTAATTCCAACTCGGCTCCTCATTGGTCCATTTTGCGTTTCGGTAGAGAATTTTCCTTTCTTTCCTTCTTTTTATTCTTTCTTTTTCATATCTTTTTCCCGTCTGTCTATCTTTCTCCCTATTTCTTTTCTTTCTTTTCTCGTTTGATTTTAGTTATGTTTTTTTTCTGTTTTTTTTTTTCATTCCATAAAATTTCGGTTGTAAAACCGTTTTTCCGTTTGATTAATTTTTAGATTTCTTTTTTTTTTTCATTTTATTTCCCGCGTATTTTCTGCAATTTTTCAGTCGTTCGAACTTGGTGTTTTCCTCCTCTTTTTTCTTTCTTTGCTCGTTTTTTTCTCCGTTGTCTCATTGTTCTCTCGTTTCTCTACTTCTTTTTTTCTTTCTTCTTGTTTCTCTTCTTTTTTCTCTTTCCTCACGTTTTTCTCATTCCTTTTTCTTTCCTCTCTTGTTTTTCTTCTTTTTTCTCTCTTGTTTTTCTTCTTTTTTTTCTCTTGTTTTTCTCCTTTTTCTTCTCTTGGTTTTCTTCTTTTTTCTCTCTTGTTTTTCTTCTTTTTTCACTCTTGTTTTTCTCCTTTTTTCTCTCTTGTTTTTCTTCTTTCTCTCTTGTTTTTCTCCTTTTTTTCTCTCTTGTTTTTCTCCTTTTTCCACTCTTGTTTTTCTCCTTTTTCTCTCTTGTTTTTCTCCTTTTTCTCTCTTGTTTTTCTTCTTTTTTCTCTCTTGTTTTTCTCCTTTTTCTCTCTTGTTTTTCTTCTTTTTTCTCTCTCGTTTTTCTCTTTTTTCCTCTCTTGTTTTTCTTCTTTTTTCTTTCTGATTTTTCTCCTTTTTTTTCCTGTCTCATTTTTCTTCTTTTTCACTCTTGTTCTTCTTCTTTCTTCTCATGCTTCTTTCCTTTTTTCTTCCTTCTTTCATTTTTCTCCTTTCTCTGTTTCTTCTCTCGCGTCTCTCATTTTTCATTTTCGCTCGTGTCTCTCCTTTTTTCTTTCTTTTCTCCGTTTTCTCCTTTTTTCTTTCCACTCTCTCGTTTTTCTCCTTCTTTTTTTCTCTCTCCTTTTTCATTATCATTCTTGTTAATAACGTCATTATATTTTTAATCATTTAAAAAAGAACTTTTTTATTTCAATGTATAAATACTTGATACAAATTAAAATCTTTGCATTTACCTTGATAATATCCATCAGAGGACGAAACACATCATTTCATTTAGCCTTTAGTGTTTGAGCCTTTTATATTAGATTCTTACTATGTACTGGACATTGAGTTCTGCAGAAACTCTATACTCTTGGGAATACACACAGATATATATATATATATATATATATATATATATATTGACCAATATTATTATCAATATATATTATCAATATATATATATATATATATATATATATATATATATATATATATATATTGCAATGAATAAATCATACAAAAAGTAAATTAGTGAATTTAATGATATAAAATAGGGAAATTTCTTTCGCTAAATTTTTTTTCTGTCTTGTTTTCCTAACTTTTTTCTCTCTTGTTTTTCTTCTTTTTTCTCTTGTTTTACTCTTTTATTAATGTTATGATCCTTGTTTTTTTATTATAAGCTGTATAAGGTCTTTCTTAAATGTGCAAGTACTTTCGACTGTATATTCAGTCATCTTCAGACATGGAAATTATTTTGTTTTTAGTAACATTCAGGTAGCATCCGAGACGGAAATAATACAGCTTATAATTTTTTAAAAATGATCATAACATTCATCGAGTGATTGGTAGATTAAGGCATCTTTAAAATTTTGCTAGCGAAAGGGATTTTGCTATTTTATATCTTTACTAATTTACTTTTTGTATGAATGATTCATTGTAATATATTTATATATATATATATATATATATATATATATATATATATATATATATATATATATATATATATATAAGAGCCCACTTCGAAGACATTAGAGAGGAAACAATGATCTAGATTATATGTAGGTCTTGATATTGTAGAAGGATGTAAGTCAACAGAAGAAAAGAATTTAGCACATGCAGTAGTGAAAAGGGATTTGAGGAAAGGTTTTACCAGGTCCTTGGATGAAAGCACTGCAAGCTGGAAATGCGAGACATGTGGTTGTATCCTTATGTCAAAAGCTGGGTATGTTATTCATCTGAAATCCCATGAGAGACGACCTAATGGTGGTATACAAGGATGACCTAACACAGCAACATTCGCTTAACCCTGTAAATAGTCTGGAGCACATGTCTCATCTATGATAAAGGCCTTGCAAATCCGCTACTGCTTTGAAGAGCTAACTTAGAAGATAGATAGATAGATAGATAGATAGATAGATAGATAGATAGATAGATAGATATGAAAATATTAATGAACCACTTACGCGGACTTGTGTATGGGTGGGGTGGCTTATTTTACACCCATAGATGCAACGTCAAAAACCTATCGCTATTTCTATGGAAAATGTTCTGGCGAGCTCTATTCCATAATTTTACAAATTCGTACAAGCTAAGACCCTCGAGGCCATGTAACACGGGCGAACCACATCAACTCCCTTCGTATTCATGTGGAAAGAAGTGGGTCCCATTTGGATAGCGTCTACCCAAGAGCTGCTTCTTTGTGGTTGTTCCCCTGACTGCTACAATCTTAAATTCTCCATATCTAATGTTTACTTTTATCTATGCACTATATACTCATAATATACAATTTTTACTTCCTCATTTATAAACTCATAGAGTAACACTTCGGCCTTGAATTTGGTGAACAATGGAGTAATATATTATATATATATATATATATATATATATATATATATATATATATATATATGTGTGTGTGTGTGTGTGTGAAAATATTGTAGAAAATAGGAAAGAAACTGGTTTGGTAAATGATCCAGAGTTCCTTAGTATTTTTGTAATTATTTTTAAAAAATAGTGCTTGATACGAAAGTAGAGCATAAATATAATTGAGCTCTGTTCCATCTTCAAGCGAAATTTTTTGGCTCCCAAAAAATTTCGCTTGAAGATGGAACAGTGCTTGGTACTTTAACTCAAGTTAATTCAAATATTATTTTGAAGTTTTCGGCTCTTGTTTTGAAACATGATACCTCTTATGTAGCGAGTTGGAATCATATTTTTAAATAAATAATTATATATATATATAATTTAAACGAAAACTATAACATAAATATGGTATAAAATCACTACAAAAATAGCTATTTTTTTTCAACACTTCCGGTGGTTTATCAAGTGATGGTGTTGAATGTAGCATAAAGAATTTTTAATTTTAGAATTTATAAGTATTTTAATTTTAAGTAATTTAGAGTATTTAAAATGGTTTCTATTTTACTTTAACTCTAACATTAAGACATTAATAATTACAACCAATGTTCGTTGTCAGGTTTTGAGAATTCTCATATCCTTATATTTTAATTGGTCATTGCAGCTTATGTAACAGCGTTTCCCCTATCATGGCGTGTCTAGTCGATTTGAACCATTTTTACTTTTCTTTATTAAATCTTGTTGCAAAATAAAATCCTCACGTGTGCCTTGATAAAGTCTATCCAAAGACGAAACGTGTTGGCAAAGTTTGAAAATTTTTAGGTCAAGGAGTACAAATGACACTCACTGTGTTACTGGCCCTAAGAACATGCTGATATTTCTTTTAATGAACTATGATTGAACAGTTCAAAAGTGAACCGCCCCCTTTGAAGGGAAAGGTAGAAATGGGACTGGACCTTAGCAGCAGTTTGAAACGAGACCGCTTAAAACAGGAGGTTTGGTTTTTTCTCCCTGCTGAAAAGGCGGGCAGCGTTTGTCCATAAATAAAGGATTCATGGGTAACAAATTGCTGAGGGCAAGTTACGTCTTCAGAGAAAGTTTTGAGAAGTCCTCTGGAAGAAGCCCCTGAAAAGAAAGTTTGAAAACAAGTCAATAAGTAGAGTTTGGAGCTAAAGCCGTTTGAGAAGAAGAAAGAGCAAACACGTGCGTTTTCAAAAAGTGATTTAGCGTGTGTTTAAGTAATTTCTCACCTTTTACGGCCGTAAAAGAAAGGCAATATCCCGGCTGACTGGAGGAAAATAAGTGAAGAAAGAAAAGAGTTTGGTCACCAAGAAGAGAACTTTGTTTACACAAGAGAGAAAAGACAAAAGATAAAAACTTTTGAACCTTGAAAGGACTGAAAGGGTACTTTAGAGTTAAGGCTGTCTCACCTTTTATCATTGGCACAGCAGGTGGATGCAATTCTTTTGTTTTGTGTGCATTGTAATTTTTAATTTTGTTTTCTGCTATGCTTTTATTCATTATGTTACTCAAAAAATAGGTTATCTTATTCTCATCAAAAAGGGACGAATTTTCGCAAGAACCCTTATTTAGCTGGCTAGAAATAAATAAATATTTTTTCTTTGTAATTGAATCTAATTTGCAATTGTTTTCTTTCCTTTTCGTTATTAATTCGGGCAATAGTGAAAATACTGTTGTAGCAGGTTTTATTTACTTTCAGAAAATAAAATTTCCGAAACTAAGGTCTCCTTTTCTTTTTATTTATATTGCCCTTTGACGGATATAAATTATATATAGCTAAATTTGAAATTTCTTTGTAACTATAGATTCGACCTGATGAATCAGGAAAAATATATTTTCTGGGAAAATAAAGTATAGTCATGGAACCTTAAGATCGTGTCTTAATTATTTAATTTGTACATATATATATATATATATATATATATATATATATATATATATATATATATATATATATATATATATATATATATATATTCGAGGGTTATATTGGATCAAGTTTGGTTTGTGTCTTGTTTTTTCTAATGTTCTGTCATTAACTTATCTTCCAAAGAAATAGTCGAATTAAATAAAGAGGTTAGAAAACTTTTGAAACATTGTAAAGAATGAAAAAAATCGATAAAAGAAAATTAGCGGAAATTTATGTCGTTTGAAATTTACTGTGTGATGTCTTATCGAATGTTCTTGTTGAAATAATTTCGATTTTCGATAACAAAAGAGACGCATTGTCTATCGATCAACTTTTATATAAATTCGCAAGAGTTTTAAATTATGGTTTTCAGGGGAAAAAAACGATATTTGATAAGATTCAAATTTTTAATCATAATTTGAACAAAAATCCTGTTAAAAAAAATCGATCCTATGTACTGAGCGATTAATTTCATTACAAGTTAACATTTTTTTTCTGTATTCATTTTATCGTATCTGTCTATATTTCTGAGATGAGGTATTATGTACACTATTTACATTATTCGGACTATTGTCCTCATCTTTGTCGCCATATTTATTACAACGTTTCGGACGTTGTACGCTCCGGCCTTCTTCAGGTGGTTGGAATGTCGAACTGAACCGTTTATTTCGCTCACTGGGGTAGACTGTTCTAGTTCCACGTGCCAAGTGTAATGGATGTC
The DNA here is from genome assembly GCA_963932145.1 of Acanthosepion lycidas. Lineage (NCBI taxonomy): Eukaryota > Metazoa > Mollusca > Cephalopoda > Sepiida > Sepiidae > Acanthosepion > Acanthosepion lycidas. The sequence goes on along the minus strand of OZ010589.1, from coordinate 9,656,195 downwards.
AGTTATCAGTTATCTCCTGTTAATTCCCCTCTCCAAGTACTCCACTGCCTTAACCGGGTATTGAACTCACACTCTTTTGATCCTGACACTGGGTCTAACCAACGACTTTATCCACCGTGACACGTGTCCTTGAGGACATTTGTGTATGAATTAATTTCTGGGTATTATAAACCTAATGTCTTCAGCAACGATTTTTTACCAGTGCTCATATTGCAATTTTTGCTGTTATCATTATATGTTTTTACCAAAGCTCATATTGCAACTTTTTGTTGTTATTGCTTTTCTCTGGCAATCCTTATTACTCGTTCACATATTTTATTAATTTCTATCCTTGGTCGGCTCAGGAGATTTTTGTGGCCTAGCATATGTGCTGATTCCTGACTTCAATTTATCGTATGTATATATATATATATATATATATATATATATATATATATATATACGATATCTCTCTATATCTCTCTCTCTCTCTCTCTCTATATATATATATATATATATAGGTAACTACATTCGTCTCGGAAAACCTTCGGTTTCTTGATTTGCTAATGATCAAATCAATATCGAAGGAAAAAAAGAAAGAGCTAGGAACATGAACGTCTGTCGAAAATAATCGGACAGCATACAGGTTCAAAGCCTAAAGAAAAAAAACCCCGACACGAGTAATCAACTAACTAAAAATTGCTCAATACAAAAGTAGATCAGACTAATCATTGTCTGGCTCTCTAGGTTTGACTACATATATATATATATATATATATATATATATATATATATATATATATATATGTATTATTTTTACAAAATAGTGCTCAATGTAAATTTACAGAGCATTAATATTATAAATTAATTGATTTGAAATACGTTTTTTCCGCTAACCATGTTTCAAAAATGGAAGGTCCGAATTTAATTTTGTATTACAAAATTAAATTCAGACCTTCTATTTTTGAAACATGGTTAGAACTGTGTAGCGGAAAAACATATTTTAAATAAATTAATTTATAATATATATATATATATATATATATATATATATATATATATAGAAAGAGAGAGAGACAGACAGAGAGAGAGGTAGTAATCTGTTGGTATAATCCAGGCTAGTCCTATTAATACAACATAGAATTTGAAATCTGTTAAACCTGACTAACAAAAGAGCACTCCATGTTTATTCACAATAAACAAAGCCAATTTTCTTTTACAATTGGAATTACGATACCTTTAGCAAATGACTATTTTCATCTACGAATTTTAATTTTAAAATTCGCAGGATTTATCAAACTGTTTCTGGTATCGGCTTGTAGTGTACTGTTTATTTGGAGAAAGAAAGAGAGAGGGTGTGTAATTGGATACCTATTGGGAAGTGAGTTGGAGAAGGCGGCATCGTTATTGGAATCATATTGAGGTAAGAGAATCTAGGTAGAGGGAGAGCTTAATTCGCCGAGAATTCGCGGAAATTAACGAAAACGGATGCATTTGTCCACGTCAATGATACCTCTCTGTACAGCTGACTGCCCCAACCCACAATTAGATATCTTCATTTAAGTACATATATATTTACGCTAGCTGTAAGTGACCCTTTAGTCTCTACCTATTAAAATCTTGGATTTACTTATGTACTCTATATTAAGAATTTGGAGGTCTTCTTATAGCAGTAGATTACCTAAGATTGCATATGCTGAATCATATATAATGAATATATAGGGAGACCTATATACCTAGATATGAGTGTATCTCCTCACGCATACCTACCTTATATATATATATATATATATATATATATATATATATATATATATATATATATATATATATATATATATAAATGAATGATAGAAATTCTTAGGAGGATTTGAATTAATAATAAAATATATAATGCCTTCCACATACAGGCCTGTTTCGCTCTATCACAGCTCATCAGTGCGGCTAGATATCCGATTGCTTCAAGCAGGGATCGAAACCCGACTGATTTGGCATTAGCTGTCAGTGGATGGGAACAGGAAAGGCAAATTGAAGCGCATTATTTTTTACGAATGTAAACAAAACCAGATAGCAATAGTACTCGATTCATTTCTAATGTTGCATCAGTGGAAACGACTGATGCTCAGAATTTCTCTCTCTCTCTCTCTCTCTCTCTCTCTCTCTCTCTCTCTCTCTCTCTCTGTCAACAGTGCTCAACCGAAATTTTCAATATAACTCTTGAAGATCCTTGTTAAAATCAAAGTTCAAGAAAGACATTTGGGTCACTAACACACGAAAAGAAGAATGTCTAATATCGGGAATATTTAACATCGATGAACCTAAGAAAAAATTATTCCTTTTAATATGAGGAAATATCCACTCTTTCCCTGATGAAGGTCGCGAAACCGAAAACCCATGTACCAAAATTATGGAAATAAAGCATAATATATATCTTAAAAAAAAATCCACATTACAATCAAAAACGTCTGTATTTTCTCTATTCTTTTTATTATATATATATATATATATATATATATATATATATATATATATATATATATATATATATATATAGAAAAAGTTACAAATTAAAAAAAATTATGTTTTATTTTATGAAAGTATTTATTTATTTATATATATATTTGATATTTCAAACTGTCCTCAATCTTTCACCAGAAATAACTATTTGTTACAAATAAATTAAAATTACTGTTTGTTAGCAAGTAGCGTCCTTCGCGAGACGCGGACGTCACGTGATATGGAACGTCACTGTTCGGATATTCCTAACTTAAATCTGTCATAAATATTTTAAATGTTGTTTAAAAAATCTTTTAACTATATCTAAAAAGAAAAAAAAAAAAACTATTGAAATATTTATAAAGATTTAAAACACCCAAGACCCTATTCAGCCCTAGTTCATGTGTATTTAATTTTAAAATCCAATATGTTTCTTTTTTTCTGCGTGTATATGTGGAACTTAAATCGGAATCTATCAATAAACATTTGCAGTTTTCTAATGACTGTCATGATTGATTAAAGTGTTTAGCTATGGGGGAATATATATATATATATATATATATATATATATATATATATATATATATATTTGGTTGGATTGATGTGAGTTTGTGACCCTGGGTTTCACGCTTTTGCGATCATCAGTGTCTGACGATCGCAAAATCGTCAAACCTAGAGTCACAAACTCACATCAATCCAACCAAATATGTTAGCTCTATCTCTGATATATATATACAGGAACGACTTATCAATAACTCATAGCTTTAATCTAATAAACAGGTTTTGAGAGTTTTATGCTATTTGAATATATTTTTTCTTAAATGACGTTTTCTGTAGGAAGCATTCCTTTTCCTGGAACCATTTATCATTTGTGTAGATTTTTAACGTTATTTTAACGAGTCTAGACATAGGAAGAGCCTGACATAGGTTGATAAATAAATAGATAGATTGATTTAAACATGATATATATATATATATATATATATATATATATATATATTATAATAATATTTTTTGTTTAAAAATATTTTTTGTTTAAAAATATTATTATAATATTAAAATATTAATATTTAAAATATTATTATAATATTTAATTATAATATTATTATAATATTATAATATTTAAAATATTATTATAATATTAGCTCTACTTCTGTATGGAGCACTGTTTTTTAAAAATAAAAACAAAAATACTAAGGAACCCCAGATTATGCACCCAACGTGTTCTTTTCTATTTTCTGCATACCTGCACAAGGATACATATATATATATATATATATATATATATATATATATATATATATATATAGATAGATAGATAGATAGATAGGATGAAACTTTTGATCGGTAAATCGTTGTTGCTTCTGTGACTGATATACCAGATATCATTCTACCAAACACAGTGCTTTGTATGCCCATGTTGTTATCATTATTATTATTATTATTATTATTATTATTATTATATTTCGATTTCTGCTATGATCACAGTCCCTACCAAGTCTGCGGGAAGACCTAAGGCAGGTAGTGGTATGTAGTTATGGCTACATTTCATGATTTGTTTTTCAAACTCCCACGACATGTTCTTCCTGTGTGGGTTGTAATTGTCAAGACATATTTTGTATTTCTCGGGATTTAGAAGGAATTTTTCAATGTGTTGTTGAGTTTCTTTTTTTATCATTTCAAGCGCACCTACTATGTTTGATATCATTCTTGTTTTCAATTTCCCCATTTTTTTTTTCTATTTCAATTTCCAGGTCTTCCATATTTTGATTTCCAGGTTTTGCTATTATTATTATTATTATTATTATTATTATTATTATTTTATTTTCTTTACTTTCTGGCGTTTACACATTTCTTTCCGGGTCCCACCCAGGGACCTAAGGTTAGAAATGGCATCATGGCACTTTTCACTGACAAAAAAAAAAAAAAAATTACATAGATAGAGCCCTTCGTAAAGTGTGGGCTGTACTTGTCAGAACAATTTTTTGTATCTCCTTGAGGCATGGGCTTCCAGGAATCCCTGCAATTAGTCTACTGCAATCTTTTCCAACCAGTCCTTGGGCTCCAACTACAACAGGGATTGTTGATGTCCCCATATGCCACATTTTCGAGACCTCTATTTCAAGGTCCTTGTATTTTGACAGCTTTTTGAATATCTTCAAAGATACATTGCAGTCAGCAGGAACTGCCATATCAATAAGGAGGCACCGTTTTTGTTTGTGGTCTTTAATAACAATATCTGGGCGGATATTATTATTATTATTATTATTATTATTATTATTTATTGATTGATTGATTTACTTATTTATTTAATCATTTTGTTGATTCAATCTATACTTGTTACAAAAACAAAGTTTTTCATCAAAATTTTGTTTTGTTCAAATTAACCATTGCATTGCACATATTCCCATTTCTCTATCGATCCATAAAAACGTGCATGCTTACACATGTAAAGAAAGAATAACAGAATGAAGGAATGAAGGATTAGAGGAATGCCAGCCTGAAAGAATGAATTGCAACTAATGAATGAATGTGAGCAATCAAAAATAAAAGAAAGAATGGTCGAAAAGTAGAAAGCAATCATGGATGAGAGACTGAATGGAAGTAAATAATTTAATAATTAACCCTTTAAGCCCTGCGTTCCTAAACAATTTTAACACTTCTTCCTGAGCTCCTGAGTCAAAATTCTCAAAAAATGTTTATAATGTTTCACGGTAGATATAAAAATAATTACAAGTTTTTACACACCGTCCAACCGGTAGCTGAATATTAAGACATTTTTCTCTACCACTGTTCAACTGGTGGCTGGGCATTACGTCATTTTTCCTACCACGTTCAACCGGTGGCTGGGCCCTACGTCATTTTTCTCTACCATTGTTCAACGGGTGGCTGGCTTTACGTATTTTCTCTCTTCCGCGGGTAAAGTGGTGGTCAAGCCTCCAAGGTTTTAAAGCAAACTAACAGGCACGATTGAATATCGGGAAGAAAGCAAGAATAATGGTAGGAATGAATTAATGGAATGAAAAAAATGATTGGATCAAAGTAAACAAGGAAGAACGAAATAGATGAAGAAAATTTAAAGAATGAAAGCAAAACAAAATCAAGCAAAAAAGAAATAAAAAAAATGAATGATAGAACGCCAGAATGAAGGAAAATAAAAGAATGTCTTCATGAATGAAATCAACGAAAACAGAAGAGAAAACAAGTAAGATGGCGAAAGTATGGAAGCAGCTAAGCAAGAAGGCAAGAATTAGTGAAAAAGTATGAATTAAGATAAAAGAAAGGAAAGAGTTTGAAAAGATAGAAAGAAAAAAATGAAAGAAAAAATGAAAGCAAGAAATAATGATAAAAAGTGAAGGAATGAATTAAACGAAGAAAAAGTAAAAAAGAAAGTATGAATGCAAGAATGAATAGAATAAGGAGAATAAAGAAAGAAAGACAGAAAGAAAAATGAAATCCGAAAAAATAAAAATATAAAACGAATGAAAAGAAAGAATTAAAACAATCCAGAATAAAAAGAAAAAAAAAACAATGAATGAATGAAGGAAAGAAAAAAATGAAATGAAAGCAAAGGATTTAAACAACGAAAGAATCGAAAAATGAAATCAAAAAAAGAAAAAAAGAATAAGAATTAAGGAAAGAAAGGACGAATGAAAGAAGGAATGAAAGAAAGAAGGAAAGAAAGAATGAATGAAATAAGGAAAGAAAGGACGGATGAAAGAAGGAATGAAAGAAAGAAGGAAAGAAAGAATGAATGAAATAAGGAAAGAAAGGACGGATGAAAGAAGGAATGAAAGAAAGAAGGAAAGAAAGAATGAATGAAATAAGGAAAGAAAGGACGAATGAAAGAAGGAAAGAAAGAAAGAAGGAAAGAAAGAATGAATGAAATAAGGAAAGAAAGGACGGATGAAAGAAGGAATGAAAGAAAGAAGGAAAGAAAGAATGAATGAAATAAGGAAAGAAAGGACGAATGAAAGAAGGAAAGAAAGAATGAATGAATGAAATAACGAAAGAATGAATGAATGAAATAAGGAAAGAAAGGACGAATGAAAGAAATAAGGAAAGAAAGAATAAATGAAAGAAGGAAAGAAAAAGAACGAAAGAAAGAATGAATGAAAGAAAGAAGGAAAGAAAGAAAGAAGGAAAGAAAGAAGGAAAGAAATAATAAATGAAAGAACGAAAGAAAAAGAACGAAAGAAAGAAAAGAAAGAATGGATGAAAAAAGGAAAAGAAGGAAAGTAAGAAAGAAGGAAAAAAAGAAGGAAAGAAAGAAGGAAAGAAAGAATAGATGAAAGAAAGAAGGAAAGAAATAATAAATGAAAGAAGGAAAGAAAAAGAACGAAAGAAAGGAAAGAAAGAAGGAAAGAAAGAAAGAAAGAAAGAAAGAATGAAAGAAAAAAGGAAAGAAAGAATAAATGAAAGAATAAATGAAATAATAAAGAAAAAGAACGAAAGAAAGGAAAGAAAGAATGAATGAAAGAAAGAAGGAAAGAAAGAATAAATGAAAGCATGCAAACAAGAATGTAAGTAAGACAAGAATGAAAGTAAGCAAGGAAAGAAATATATAAAGAAAGAAAGAATAAATATTAAGAAAAGAAAATACAAAAGAAGGAAAGAAAGAAAGAAAGAAAGCAAATAAAAATGAATGAAAGCAAGCAAGCAAACAAGAATTTAAAGAAAGACTAGAATAATGAAAGAAAATAAAGAAGAAGGTAAAGAACAATAGAAAGAAAATAGAAAGAAAGAAACAACCAAACAAACCAAAGATCAACTTTTTTTTCTTTGTGCTATTAGTGTTTATGCTATTTTGTCATTGTAAAAAAAAAAAAAAAATATCATTTGTTGCTTTCCCATGAGAACTGATGACTACAAGTCCCACTCCAGTTAAAGATGGAATAATCTAACGGAGGAAAACATTTCTAGTTTAAGACATTTTTTCAGCTCTGGACACGAAAACGGAAATGAAAACAAAACACGTGACCAACTCATATTATTTTCTTTTCAGCTTTATTTTTTGAGAATTCTTTCAAAATTAATCTCAAATCCCATAAAACAACCAGCATAAATGACAGAATATATATATATATATATATATATATATATATATATATATATATATATATATATATATATATATATACAAATAATCGAAAAATTGTATAATATGATTTCCAGTTAAATAAACTGTATATTAAAGTTTAATATATATATATATATATATATATATATATATATATATATATATATTAAAGATAACAGACAATGAATGTCTGTTATGTCTGCTCATGAGCCGTTCTAAACTTTGTATAGTTGTTTTAATTCCGGGCGAAACTAAAGACAAAAATTGTCCAACATTTAGATACTTTTTATTATTTGTTTCTTGATCTAGTCTTTCGGCTCGCATGAGTCATCTTCAGAATGGTTATATGGACATTTAAACAAAGATATTCACCATCAAAGATGAAACTCTGTTGAAGTAGTAGATTGCTATGCGACGATAAAGGTCGTGGAATAGGAATTTTTGTTTTTATTTTCACCCGAAATTAAAGCAACCATACGAAGCTTAGAACGGCTCCTGATCAGACATAATAGACATTCATTGGATGTTACATTTAACAATATATATTTAAATAATCATCTGCAGCCCCAATACACTAAACACACACACACACATATATATATATATATATATATATATATATATATATATATATATATATATATATATGGTGGATTCTCCTGTTGTGAACAATAAATAAAGGTCAGCATTGGATGGCGCCTTTTACACTTATGCATGCTCCCAAGGACTATTGTGGAGAAAATCAGTCAAGGGAAAGACATATTTCATTTGTGCTTTCTTAAGTGTGATACTAGCCCAGTCTTACTGTGGGTGACAAAGTCACACTGAAATATATATACAGCGAGCGGCTGGTATTTGAGGACATATTTTATGGATTAGTAAAAAACAAGTGAATATACTTATATTTGGTTACAAACATTTAAACATGAAATTTAGCTAACAATTATTTAATTTTATTCAATAAAACAACCACAAGCATCAATAACTGCCTCTACACGAGGTCGAAATCGGCTGCAAGCTCTGATTAATTAGTCCTTATTTATATCAGACATTACTCGAAATATTACAGCTTTTAGAGAGTCTTTGTTGGTATGGGGCTGTTTATTAACCTCCTTCTCAACAACGCTCCACACATAATAATCTAATGGATTGAGGTTTGGAGAGTTAGGAGGCCAAATGTTCGGTGTGATGTGGTCGTACAAATGGTCAGCCATTTTTGAGTTCGTAGAGACTTGTGGGATGGAGCCGAGTCTTGCTGAAATAAGTAAGGCCTGCCGTTGCCTGTGTTGTCAATCTAGGGCTTGACAACTGTTTCTAGAACCTCAATGTAAGCAGCAGTATTTACTAAGACCTTGTGGAAAAAGAGGTGGTGGCATAACATGCCCGTCATCGCTAACAACACCCAATATCATAACACTTGATGGAAATTTTGTGCACATCACTCTTGGCACCTCAGAATGATCTTAAGAAAGCCATCTGTCATTTCTTCTTTGAAGTTTTTGATCTTGATCAAAATTTTTCTCATCTGAGAAAAACTAAATCACACCAGCTTCTGAAGGATATTTAAGTTTGTTTAAAAGCTTTTGGAATCTGTTTAAACGGTTTTCGTTGGGTTTTTTCAGACATAAATTGACTACTCTTCATCACGTAGGACCTGTATTGAATGTCTTCATGAACACTCCTTCTGATTGATTTTTCAGACACATGCAGCTTTTTGTCAATTGACCTCATTGATTGACCTCGGTTTTCGTCAATTGTCTGCTTGACTTCGTGAATAAATTCGGTTGTTCTCACTTTATCAGAACGTGCAGAATGCCTTTTACGTTTTGATACAGACATTAGGGAACTGTCAGCGTCTTCTGACTCTTTTCGTATCTTGTGGACAAACGATCTTGCAACTCTGAAGAAACGTGCAACATCCAAATCGCTGTGATCAGCATTTCATCCCCCAATCACAGCATGCCTTTTTATTTCATTTGTTATCATAGGGCTTGCCATTCTTGGTTTCTGAAAAATAAAAGCATTAGTAGTTAGTGGGAAGCAGTATTATTCTTAAATCTGCATGTCCTCAAATACCAGACCCCCCTTATATATATATATATATATATATATATATATATATATATATATATATTGTCTGATACTTACGAATCAAGTTGATAAACATTAAGCTTTTGTTATTGAAAGTGTTTATATTCGGACTATTGTTCTCGTCTTTGTTGTTATTGCAATGTTTCGGCGTTTTGTCCTCCATCTTTCCTCAGGAAATAAAACAGACCTACCACAAAAAATAGATCCATTTAGTTCAATAACATTCGTAAAACTAATATTTTTGAAATCATTTCACCCCAAGCAAGCAAATAAAGCGACAAAGATACAAGGGCTTACAAAGTGCAAGAGTATATGAGGAAAAAAAACTACTATTAAGAAAAGAGGACAATAAAGAATTAAGAAGAGAGAATTTAAAGATTGACATTACATATAAATATTTGAAGATTAAAGATGTCTGCAAAAGAAAGCGGAAGAAAGTTACATGAGTGAAAAATTCCAAATCGTTAGCGTAGATCTTAAAGTTATATCTAGCTTTTTCAAATGAAAAATATTGAAACCATTCTGCCAATCTAGTACTGCGCTTAAAACCTTAGTCTCAGAGAGGAAAGTTCATCAGAGCAATTACCATGAAAGTATTTATAGAAAAGGTACAAGAGAAGATATATTATGATGGCTGAGAAGTGACTGAAGACGAAATGATAGGTCAGGATCAATAATATTACAGATTCTTCTTTGGATTTTATCAAGAATCTCTAAATATATAGCAGAATCACCAGACGAGATGTGGCAGCAATATTCAATGCATGGATGAATGGTAGACTTATAAATATGCAAGATAGATTCTTATTTGAATTTTGTCAAGAATCTCTAAATATATAGCAGAAGCACTAGACCAGATGTGGCAGCAATATTCAATTCATGTATGAATGTTAGACTTAAAATATCTAACATTGATTCCGGCGAGAAAATTGTCTAGACTGACACAGTGAACCAACTTTCTTAGCTGCAGACTTAGCAAATGGTTCAATATAATCTTTACACTTCATGTCAGCTGAAAAATATTTTGAGTACTCTTTTGAATTGTTTTAATATTATTATTATTATTATTATTATTATTATTATTTCCTTTGCTTTCTGGTGTATACTGATTTTTTTCCGGGTCCCAACCAGAGACTTATTGTCAGAAATGGCATCATGACTTTTTCCACTGAGCAGTTTAAAAACAATCACACTTATTTTACATAGATAAAGCCCTTCGTAAGGTCTGCAACATTTTGTGAGAATAGTTCGCTGGTATTCCTTCAGTGAGACTATTGGTATATTTTCCAATCAATCCGAGGGTTCCTACTACAACTGGAATTGTTATTGTCCCTATATACCTCATTTTTGAGATTTTAAGGTCCATGCATTTTGATAGTTTTTTTTTTTTTTTTGAAGACCTTCAAAAGATACATTGCAGCCTACGGGAACTGGCATGACAATAAGGAGGCATATTTTCTGTTTGCGGTCTCTAATCACAATATCTGCGCGACTAGCTTTGATTGTTCTTTCTGTGTGTATTGTAAAGCCCTATAAAATTGTAACTGGTCCTATCTCTTTAACTGAATCTGGGTGATGTTCATACCAATTTCTTACTGTTTTCTTTCCGTAAAATTTGCAGATTTTCCAGTGCAGATATTGACCGATTTTGTCATACTGTGTTTTATATTCAGTGGGTGCCAATACCTCGCAACCTGATAGAAAAATTGTTTCTGGATATTTATCACAGAATCTACGTTTTGGGCTAATACAATTTTGTTATATCTCGTGCAAGATATAATAAACAAAGTAACCCGAGTGTAGGTTTTCAATAATAGATTTATAATCGGATGTATATGTGACAAGTACAGAGACAGAGTCGAGAGTATCCTAACCTCAATAGGTGTTAACAAACGAAGTCCCCCTTGATTGTCCACTGTGGTCGTACTTAATCGGCAACCAGTCCGTCCATTATCGTGAATGGGGAAGTTGGGTTATATCATCACAACACCTCCCCCCGAAGCTGAAATTCTCACTTTTGAAAATGTCTGCTTCTAATGTCGTCTTCTTTTTGGATCCGGGCTAAAACGCTCCACTGGTTTTCTTTCCCGTGTGCTCCTTCTTTTAGTCGTCACAATTAGATCCTTTTTTTGGCGAAGATAATTTTCGCTTTTCAGCCCGTAAGGCTGGTCCACGAGATACAGGTTCATATACACTATTGGGTAGTGTCATGTTAAGAGTATCGCATAGCACTTCCATCGGAATTTCTTCTTCGCTTTTTTCACTTTCTTCACCATATCGTGGTCTAATCTGATTGATGTGTCTTTTACACGTCAATTTTTTACTTTTAATCGTGTAGATCACTTTACCAATCCTTTTCGGGATTATGCCATCCATCCAATAGCTTTTTCCACTTTGAAAATTTAAAAAAAAACTTTGTCTCCTGAAGTGTATTTTTTTATGTTGACTTATTCCTCTTTCTTAGCAACTTTTTTGTTTTGATAGGGTAACAATCTATCGAAAATTGATCTAATTTTCCTTGCGAACATAATTTCCGCCGGTGACATTTTCGCATCGTTGTTCTCATTAGGAGTTACCCTATAGATTGCTAAGAACTTCTGAATAGTTCTTTCTTCCGTGTCCACACCTTGATTTTTACGTAAAGCACGTTTAAAAGTGTCAACAAATTTCTCGGCTTGACCGTTCGACCTGGGATGACACACTGGTGTAGTTATGTGTTCAATGTCTAAGGCAGTACAGAAATCCTTAAACTCCATACTTGTGAACGCCGTACCATTGTCGCTAACCAATGTCCTGGGAACCCCGAAACGACTGAAAATTTCATCCAATGCACTGATGGTGTTCCTAGATGTAGGATGCTTGCACTTGACTACCTCAGGCCATTTCGATAGAGTCCACCAATATCAAATAATAGTACCCATTAATTGGTCCAGCATAGTCTATATGTAGACGTGCCCACGGCAAATCCGTTTTCGGCCAAGGATTCACTTTGACTGGAGGTGCCCTTGCAGCCAATTGACAACCTCTACATAGTCTTACAAAACCATCAATATCCTTGTCCATTCCTGTCCAGTATACGTAACCACGCCTGAGTGATTTCATCCGAGACATTCCAGGATGACCGGTATGAAATTCTTTCAGCATATCTGTACGTAGAGATTGAGGTATAATAACTCTATCTGCGTACATCAACGTGTTGTCGCAAATTGAGAAAGGTGAAATCTGAGTTCCCTTTTTCTGTCTTTTGTTCAATCTCGTCTGGTTCTTTGAATTCACAATATAGTGATCTTTTCCGCTTCTTTTTTTATTTGGTCCAAAGTTACCGGCAATTCCCTGATTGTATTCAACAAGAGACCTGATATTTCTTTTTCCTCAGTTAATGCTGCTATAACCGTCTCTTCTAAAATTTCTTCATTTTTTGGAATCAGCCTTGACAGTCCATCCGCATGCCCATGTTCTTTAGATTTGACGTATTCCATCCTAAAATGGTAATTAAGCAGGGTTACACCCCATCGCTGTAAACGATTAGCTGTATGCGTAGGAATGCCTTTTTTACCTCCAAATATTGTAAGTAACGGTTTATGGTCCGTTTGAAGTACAAATGATCTACCATGTAAAAAGCGATGGTATTTTTTAACCCCAAACATAATCGACAAAGCCTCTTTCTCGATCTGACTATAATTTTTTTCAGCCGGAAGAAGAGTCCTCGACGCGTGCGCGATCGGTTTAGTAGTGCCATATCTTCATATTTGTGTAGCAGTGCAGCACCCACTCTGTACAAACTTGCATCAGTTGCCAGGATGATCTCTTTCTCAGGATCATAATGTGCTAAGGCGAGATCTGAGAGTAGGCATTTTTTTTATTTTCTGAAAAGCCGTCTCGCAATCTTTTGACCAAAACCATTTCTTGTCTTTTTTCAACAATTCGTTAAGGGGGGCTCTTAAATCATGCATTTTAGGTATGTAGATTGCATAATATTGGGCCAACCCCAGAGACGATTCTAGTTTCGCAACTGTGTCGGGTGCAGGCATGTTCTTAATTGCATCGGCTCTCTGTGGGTCCGGTTTCCTGCCTTCACTGTCTATCACCTGTCCGAGGTATGTAATTCTTTCCATGAAGAATTTACACTTCTCGTAGCTTAATTTAAAGACAAAATCTTCTAGTCTTTTGAATATCGCTCTGATGTGCGTTTTATATTCTTGAACATTCTTACTTTTGACTAGAATGTCATCTAAATAGGCGGTACCAAACTCCAGGCCTGCCAGCATAGTGTCCATCACCTGTTGGAACAAAGCTGGGGCGACCTTTAAGCCGAAAGGAAGCCTATTTAGCTTATAAATACCTTTATGTGTATTTATACACGAATATTTTGAGCATTCGTCACTCACTTTAATCTGCAATATGCGTCAGACAAGTCGATTTTTGAAAAAATCTTACCACCATTCAACTTTGAAAAAATATCTTCTGGTGAAGGTAGTGGATAACTGTGATTTTTAAGGCAATCGTTTAACCCTGTTGAAAAATCTGCGCACACTCTTATTTTTCCGTTTTTCTTCTTAACGTAAACTGTGGGCGAGGCCCAATCCGCATGGTCAACCTTAGATATCACTCCCATTTTTTCTAGCCTTTCCAATTCCTTATTAATTGTGTCTAAGGAGGAAAAAGGAACGTTTCTCTTAGGTTTAAAAATTGGTTTCACATTTTCCTTGAGTTCAAATTTGACTTCCGTCTTAGTACATAAACCCAATCCCTCAGAAAAAACTCTGGGATATTCTTCTTTTAATTCATTCATGAATTTTTCATTTTTAATACTTTTTTGTTTTTCTGCACTGTTTATTAACGTTGCAAAACAAGTTAATCGGGAGTTCAAACAAATCAAAGAGTACTATCCAGTCTACTCCAAAAAGACATGAATTAATCCCTTGGATTACATACACTTTCGTTTTTGCAGTCTTGCCACATAACGAAATATCGCACTTTAATTCTCCCTTAAAATTTAATTTCTTTCCTGAAACCCCTCTAGCGGTTTTTTTGGTTTCAGATAATTTGGGTCTTCCAATATTTTTCCATGTTTGTTCATCAATGATGCTTATGTCTGAACCAGAATCCAATAGGAAAGTAATTGTATGATTATTCATACGTACATCTACGTACTTTCTATTTTTACTGTTCTGAATTTCTTTTTCTGATAATACCAACCTTACATCTTGTAATTTCCTTTTCTTGCGGCAAACCGAATATTTATGCCCTTTATTTCCGCACGATTGGCAGAATTTATTTTTGTACCAACACACGTCTTTGGTATGGTTATTTTTTTCACACGTCTCACATTTTTCTGTCTTTTTTACTTTTGGAGTTTTTTGTGTTTTACGTGTCGAACATTAGCAATACTTTTTTTCTCAATTTGTGTATTATCCCTTTTTACGTTTATGAGACGTTGGCATTCTTCGGTCACACTTTGTAATGTTATGTTCGAGTCTTGCTCAACCATTATTAATATTCTCGACCTAATTTCTTTATATTTAGGATCAGTTAGTCCTAGAAGAAAAATTAGGCACTTGAATACATCTTTGGGAATTTCTTCTAACTTGAATTGTTCAACCAGAGAGTTCACTGTTCCCGTGTATGTCAGAAAATCCTCGTTAGCTGCTTTAACGATGTTTAGACATCTGTATCGCGTGTGGAACAGACTATTCCTTTCGTCAAATATTTTTGACAGAATACTTATAGTTTCTTCAAACGAAACTTCTTCTGGTTTTCTGGGCAATATCAAGTTTGAGTACTTCCTGTTCTAGTTTGTCCCTAGTTTCTGGACTAATAATGTTACTCGTTCCTCATCGGACTAATGTTGACATCTCTTGGTAAATATAGTTTCGAAACGTTTAAAGTATGCTGGAAATGTAATGCCCAAATCAGGTTCATATATAAATTCGGATAATGAATTTGCTATTCCTTCGGCAGAAAAAACAGCATTTTTTCTTTCTCCAGTCGACTGTTTCAAGACTTTTTTTCGAGACTTTTTTGCTGTTGTAATATTTGTTGTTGTAACTCCTGGTGCTGTTGTTGTTGCTGTTGTTGTAACTCTTGGTGCTGTTGTTGTTGCTGTTGTTGTTGCTGTTGCAAGCTTGTACACAGCATTTAGTGTTACAAACGAAGTTCCCCCTGATTGTCTGCTGTGGTCGTACTTAATCGGCAACCAGTCCGTGAATGGGGAAGTTGGGTTATATCATCACAACAAATTTTAAGTATGCGTGCTTGGTAATTTCAGGTTAGCACGCATTGGTCCTGTGCAGCAAGAATAAAACCTTTGGTTTCACCTTTTAACCCTGCACTACGTAACCAATGATGAGTATGGGGTTTGCCCACATCATCTTGTTTCGTATGGACAGAGTATTGACCAGGAAATGGCTTATCTGGCCATCGTTTCTACATTTGGTACATTGCTTTGTTTTGGTTAGTTTTTTGGTTGCTGAAGTAGGTGTGTTATGGTGCATTTACACTTCTTCACCCACTTGAAATTAACTTTTGCATTTGTTGGCTTCCTTTATTACTAAATAAAGTTTCATGTCTCTTTCATGTTCTTTGACACAGATTGACATGAAGTAGTTTCCAGGTATCTTTGAAGACCGATTGCTGGTGTTTTGTAAGATAGTTCTAGTTGAACTAATCCTCTGCCTCTTTCGGATCTGGACACATAAAGATGATCAATATCAGCCTTAAGTGAGAAGCTCCTACGTTCAACCCTGCACTACGTAGCCACTGATGAGTATGGGGGTTTGTTTGGAATGGGCAGAATATTGACCAGGAATTTGTCTTAACCTGCCATCGTTTCTGCATTTGGTACATTGTACATGTTTTTGATTTCTTTTTTTGGTTTATTGCCGCTACAGTAAGTGTATTATAGTTTACTATGTGGCATCCAACCGTTACGTCAAATTGTGACGTCAGCCGATCCCGGGTCTTGTCCTGGTCACGGCGCCAGTTGTGGCATCCAACCGTTACGTCCAATTGTGACGTCAGCCGATCCCGGGTCTTGTCCTGGTCACGGCGCCAGTTGTGGCATCCAACCGTTACGTCCAATTGTGACGTCAGCCGATCCCGGGTCTTGTCCTGGTCACGGCGCCAGTTGTGGCATCCAACCGTTACGTCAAATTGTGACGTCAGCCGATCCCGGGTCTTGTCCTGGTCACGGCGCCAGTTGTGGCATCCAACCGTTACGTCCAATTGTGACGTCAGCCGATCCCGGGTCTTGTCCTGGTCACGGCGCCAGTTGTGGCATCCAACCGTTACGTCCAATTGTGACGTCAGCCGATCCCGGGTCTTGTCCTGGTCACGGCGCCAGTTGTGGCATCCAACCGTTACGTCAAATTGTGACGTCAGCCGATCCCGGGTCTTGTCCTGGTCACGGCGCCAGTTGTGGCATCCAACCGTTACGTCAAATTGTGACGTCAGCCGATCCCGGGTCTTGTCCTGGTCACGGCGCCAGTTGTGGCATCCAACCGTTACGTCCAATTGTGACGTCAGCCGATCCCGGGTCTTGTCCTGGTCACGGCGCCAGTTGTGGCATCCAACCGTTACGTCAAATTGTGACGTCAGCCGATCCCGGGTCTTGTCCTGGTCACGGCGCCAGTTGTGGCATCCAACCGTTACGTCAAATTGTGACGTCAGCCGATCCCGGGTCTTGTCCTGGTCACGGCGCCAGTTGTGGCATCCAACCGTTACGTCCAATTGTGACGTCAGCCGATCCCGGGTCTTGTCCTGGTCACGGCGCCAGTTGTGGCATCCAACCGTTACGTCCAATTGTGACGTCAGCCGATCCCGGGTCTTGTCCTGGTCACGGCGCCAGTTGTGGCATCCAACCGTTACGTCAAATTGTGACGTCAGCCGATCCCGGGTCTTGTCCTGGTCACGGCGCCAGTTGTGGCATCCAACCGTTACGTCAAATTGTGACGTCAGGCGATCCCGGGTCTTGTCCTGGTCACGGCGCCAGTTGTGGCATCCAACCGTTACGTCCAATTGTGACGTCAGCCGATCCCGGGTCTTATCCTCGTCGCGGCGCCAATGGTCGCATCCAAAACCGATCCAGAGTCTTATCCCGGTTGCGGCGCCAATTGTGATGATCTAACCTTTAAGTGATTCGGATGGGAATCTGGTTAGATTCGATATCAGCCTCGTCGTTCCCAACTCGCTTCCAACGTCTGGTTACCGAAGTAACTACTTTGATCTCCAGTCTGCCTACCCACGTTGTGAATTGATCTTAGGCAGACGAAATCAATCAGCGCTGGGGCCGTACTGCAAGCTCGAGTTCGAATGAGGGCGGTATCGCACAAGTACGGGCAAAAGAAAAGAAAATAATAAGTCGAAAATGGTATCAAAAAAAGGATAACAATACTTTATATCTGGTTGCTGGATACATAGGACTGCGTCTATCTCCCGACCCGCTATATGGATTGTGACACGTGGTTTTCAGGCGAAATTCACAAAGCTTATTTTGGTGGTGTGAGTCTAAGTCGTCCTTCAAAAAATAAATTGTTCTTGGTTTGAAGATGAGTTCGGAAGTTGCGCGAATCTTGGTCAGCTCTTCGTAGCGGGGCTTCAGAGCTCTCAACTGGAACTCTCTCTCGAACTCAAAACTAAACTCAACTGAAACTCTAACTGATTTTTGCTCGCTGCGAATTTGCTTATATGGACGCCGATTCAAAACCGGGGGTGGGCTCGTCGGGGTTTGAGGTTCCTTGATAAGTCTAAATCCATAAACCCCTTCTTTTGTCTTCGGTCAGGAAAAATTCATTATTTCCATTTTTGGAAGTCTTCTCTTACCCCCACCTTCTCTTATTTTCATATGGACATCTTCCCACTTCTTCGTAGTAATCCCTCATACTTTTACTCACTGCGGCTGCCTCTTTGCGTCACATGATCACCTCCGCCTGGCTGGTTAGCGTTCAACCAATGGTCGATCAACAATGTGGGCGTGACTAGACTAGCCTTGTTCTTAAAAAAATATATATTTTGTTCAAAGAAAAAAAAAATTATATTTTTCTTTTCCTTTTCTTTCTTTTGTTTCTCTCTTCTTCTCTGGCCGCCAAGAAGACAATACGACCCGTAGAGTGACAATCTCAATTCTTACCCTAACGTCACGGCATATGGAATTCTTCAATCAGATTTTCGCCAGCACCAAGAGGCTAGTCAACCAGACACACTCATTCTTCGGCGCCAACGAAATATTGTTTCGCTGTCATATTCAAATTCCAACACAGCCCAGATGTGTTTTCTCTCGATGACACCTCCCATCGACAAACACCCAACCTAGAGATGACTCTCTCTGTGTGTGGTCAACAGATGACCTATTAAATTGTTTTCAGACAGCATCATGACACAAGTAAACCTTTATATATTTAAAACTCTGTATCACCTGGTGTTTGTCAATTAGCTTTATGACAATGGCCATAAGAATTTTCACCATTCTTCATTTATCAAAACAACATTTTCAAATGTCTCTTCTCGTAGGTGACTTTATCTTTAAAATTTTCCTCGCGGGGAACCCCACCACCCCCCGACAATCCGCCTGTCACAAAGACACAGTTAATTTTTTATCTATCTAAACAAAACAATGTATTAACCTGGACCCTGCCAGCCAGCCCCAATACAATGGCCGACAGAACCCTCACCAGTGTCTTCCATTATCAAAATAACATTTTCAAATGGTATTTCTCGTGGGTGGCCACCTGTTATCATATAAGTTAAGTCTCGCCTTTCTTCATCTCTCTTTTCCTTCTCTTTTTCCTTTCCTTCTTTTTGCGCCCCAAAATGGTGTCACAACTAGCAACATGGCCCGGCCTTGCCCGTGCTTGATTAAAAAATCGTACGACTCATAGAGCAATCGCTATCACTTGACTTAAAATATTTTTGCCCTTCCTTGCCTTTAAAGGAGTGCCCTTTGCCGTGCTGATGTTACTACTTAGGCATTTAACGATTCAACGGACTTACCTTTTAAGGCGCATTACGAGAGTCCGGCTGCGGCAAACGAAGGCCTTCGAAAATTGGCACTAGTTAAATGTACTGGTCCGACCGACCACTGCCGAGGCGCACGACGCGGCGTCTGGCTACGGGAAACGAGGGCCTTCAACGAACTTAGGCATTTAACGATTCGACGGATCTACGCACTTAGCTTCTGAGGCGCATTACGGGAGTCCGGCTACGGCAAACGAAGGCCTTCGACGAACTTGAGCATTTAACCATTCGACATACTTACGCACTTACCTTCTGAGGCGCATTACGGGAATCCGGCTACGGCAAACGAAGGCCTTCGACGAACTTAGGCATTTAACGATTCGACGGATTTACGTACTTACCTTCTGAGGCGCATTACGGGAATCCGGCTACGGCAAACGAAGGCCTTCGAAAAGTGTCACTAGTGAAATGTACTGGTCCGACCGACCGACACTGCCGGCCTGTGACCCTCTGTCCACTCTGGAGAGTCGAAGTGTGTTCGTGTAACAAGCTTTGCTTTTGACAGTTTCCTACTAGTCGACGCGGAAAGTGTGCAGAAAGCTCGCGAACGACACGCTGACAACACTCGATAGGTTCAGTTTGATTTTTGCAATTTTTTCTCGAAACTCGGCACTCCGTTCAGAAAGTAACGTCGCCGCCGACCACTGCCGAGGCGGGCGACGCGCGTCCGGCGACGGTGAACGAAGACGGAGACGACGACGACGGCTGGTAGTCTGGAAACGGAACGAAAGCGCTGCTGCTCCGGCAGACATCGTCACGTAGCCAGCCTGGCCGATCGCGTTGAACAGGCGCGGGTAAGCGGATCGTTCCGTCGCGCAAGTTTTCTCTTCGCCAGAAAAAACGTTTTCTTCACTGTTGGAACGGAAAAACCAAAAATAAAACCGATATCGTCATGCAGAAGACGAACAATCGAACCATTTCGGAACAAGTTCGTCCTGTTTTCTTTGAACGAAGTTTAGGTCGTCCCTCTGGGAGGACGAATCGAGTCGGTCGAGGGCTTAGTCTCAATAGATCGCAGTGTGGTGGCTGCTCTACTAAGTACGACACCCCGAGCCTGAAGTCAAGTGGTCTAGGAGCGATCCCTCGTCTCACGCTCCACGGGGGGTTCGAAATAAGACGGCGACGGCAAAATCCCGTCTGTCGCGGATGGCGAATCGGGTGGCCCGTTTGCGGACGCCGCCGCGTGCGAAGCGACATCAGCCGAAGTAGCGGACGCGCACCGCGACGACGAGCGCCACCGACGCGGACCACGACGACAGCAGCCGCCCCTAGCGACGACGACGCCCGCTATGGCAGGCTCCAGCGGAACGAAAAGAGACGCCTTTCGTAATACCGTGACGGCACCGGTCGCGGTTCCGGCTTAGAGACTTTCAGTCGTTATCGCGCGGAGGCAGCGTGGCACCGCCGCTCGTTCGAGCGAGCACGCGAACCGTTGCTCCGATCCCGCGGTTCCTCTCGTACTGGACACGTGCCGATCGGTAGGATAAAACTAACCTGTCTCACAACGGTCTAAACCCAGCTCACGTTCCTTGTCAGTGGGTGAACAATCCAACGCTTGGCGAATTCTGCTTCGCAATGATAGGAAGAGCCGACATCGAAGGATCAAAAAGCGACGTCGCTACGAACGCTTGGCCGCCACAAGCCAGTTATCTCTGTGGTAACTTTTCTGACACCTGTCGGCGCCTACCCCAACCCTGCGACCCTGCGACCCCGCCACCCCGAGCACGCGCGCGACGGCGACGCCACGACGCTGAAACGCCGACGGACCGCTACGACACCTTGAACCCGCGCCGCAAAGCGCGAACGGAGCGAACGCTACAGCTCCGTACCGGTTTCTCGCTTCGCGCGGGCACGGCCCGACCGACCCGGTCCTCGGAGCCAATCCTTCTTCCGAAGGTACGGATCCATTTTGCCGACTTCCCTTACCTACATTGATGCCATCGACGAGAGGCTGTACACCTTGGAGACCTGCTGCGGATGGTTGGTACGGACCGACTCGAGAGCTGCGAAAACCAGACCCGGATTTTCCAGGGCCGTCGAAAGCGCACCAGACGCCGCCCGAGACGCGGCGCTCTACAGGTACCTTTTCTGTATCTCCGGACGAGCCGATTCCACGAACACGGTCCTTTACGAAGAAGAGAGAACTCTTCGCGGGGCTCTCGGCGACGTCTCCGGGCTCGCTTGCGTCACCGCGGTTTCGCCCGAGAAGCGACGAGACGCCACCAACATCGCTGCCAGCAGCGCCGCCAACCCCAGGCACTCTTCGAGTCCTGGTTCGGGAATATTAACCCGATTCCCTTTCGACAGAAGGCTGGCCGCTTGTTACGTTTTTTTTGTTTGCGCGACTTACGGATCCGGCGCTTTTCGGGAAGACTTTCGCCTGCGTCTTAGGACCGACTGACCCGTGCTCGACCGCCGTTGGCACGAAACCCTTCTCAACTTCGGTCTTCGAAGGTCTCGTTCGAATATTTGCTACTACCACCGAGATCTGCACCCGCGGTCGGCTCCACCCGGGCTCGCGCCCTAGGCTTCCGTGCTCACCGCGGCGCGCATCGTTTTTCCAGCGCAAGCGCTCCTCGCCGCGACGGTCCGGCATCGGTCCGTCGCACCAGCGCCATCTATTTTCGGGGCCGGTCGATTCGGCAGGTGACTTGTTACACACTCCTTAGCGGATTCCGACTTCCGTAGCCACCGTCCTGCTGTCTATTTCGACCGACACCCTTTCGGGGATCTCATGGGCGTCGCGTTAGGCACCTTAGCCGGACGTTTGGTTCATCCCACAGCGCCAGTTCTGCTTACCAAAAGTGGCCCACTTGGCACTCGGATTCGTTTCTGCCGCCTCCGAGACGACGACGACGACGACGACGACAGAGAAGTGGGACGGCTCCGTATTCGGGAGAATCGACCCGTTCCACCTGTTCCGAGTTCGAGAGTAGGTCGAGGCCGTGAACGGCCCCGTGGCCTCCAATCGTTCGCTTTACCGGATGGAATTGCGACGATCGAACGCCAGCTATCCTGAGGATAACTTCGGAGGGAACCAGCTACTAGACGGCTCGATTAGTCTTTCGCCCCTACACCCGGTTCCGAAGATCGATTTGCACGTCAGAGGCGCTTCGGACTTCCACCAGAGTTTCCTCTGGCTTCATCCCGACCGGGCGTGGATCGCCATCTTTCGGGTCCCTGGCCGCTTGCTACGCCAGAGTCGGCCGAGTCGTACTCGGAGAAAAAATTACCGACCCGGGGGTGATGCGCCCGCGCGCAGCGCCTAAACTCGACGACCTAAATCGTGACAAGTTCAAGCCGCGGGATCTCACTGGTGGGTGGTGGGAGGAAAGTTTGAGGCTGCAACCCCGCGAAAGGCCCCCGTGAGTTTTCCCCGGCCACAAGCGCCCGAGCCTCCTGCGTCATCTCCCGGCGACGGGAAAATTGTGGAGGAACCGATATGGGATGGACGGAGGAAAAAGGGTGCGACGACGGGACGAAGACGACGAGTGAACGCCGCTGGCCGCCGCCGACAGGGGGGTTGGGGAAATAGAAATGCCGCGTTTGACCGCAACCGCCTTTAGACCGCGGCGCGCGCCGAAACGGAACGATCCCGGCGCCGCTGCACCGCGGACGGCGAAGCTGCACCGCAGATGGCGAAGCTGCACCACGGACGGCGACGCTCGCTGGACCCGCCCCCCACGCAACCTCCACGGCAAACCTGTCGGAAAAACACCTGCTACTCCCCCGCGTAACTTCGCTGGCAGGACCGCGTGGCGGATGTGCAAGCGGTTGACACCGCCGGAAAGGGCCGGGAATGCGCACGGACGACCAAAGTCAACGATGGACGATGGCGCCGCCGCCCCGGGGCCGCAAACGCGACCACGAACCCGAGTTCGGACTACTAGCTTTTTAACCGCAACAACTTTAATATACGCTACCGGAGCTGGAATTACCGCGGCTGCTGGCACCAGACTTGCCCTCCGGTTGGTCCTCGTTAACGGATTTGAAGTGTACTCATTCCGATCGCGGGGCCTCGACAGAGTCCCGCGTCGTTATTTTTCGTCACTACCTCCCCGTGCCGCGAGTGGGTAATTTGCGCGCCTGCTGCCTTCCTTGGATGTGGTAGCCGTTTCGCATGCTCCCTCTCCGGAATGATAGACTCTAAGTGGGTGTCAAATTTGGTTGAAATGCGATCATTCCTTCTGTAAGCAGATTTTTTCGATTATCGATTTTTTCGGAACCTGAGTCCGAACTCAAAAATCGGCCTCCGTCATGTCCTTACAGCAGCCATTTACAAACTTGTGGTGAAAACCGCATCGAAATCGGGTGAGAAATGCGGCCTGGGCGAGGTAACAACGCCCACGACAGACACACAGACAGACAACAAGAGAAATATAGATAGTAGATTTGAACTTATTTACTTACTTGAAATTCCCCTTTGAAATTGTTGGCTTTCTTTATTACTGAATAAAGTTTTTAATTTCGTTCATGTTTTTTGACACAGATCATCATCCCGTCTTCTGTAGTTTAAAGGTATCTTTGAAGATAGATTCTTTTAGTTTTATAAGACAGTTCTAGTTGAACTAATCCTCTGCCTCCTTCTGATCTGAGCCGACGTACGGGATTTGGCTACGGCAGCTTGTTTGTTATGGGCAGAGTATTATCTTGCCATCCTTTCTGCATCTGGTCGGTTGCATTCGCCTTTGCTTTCTTTTATTATTATTATTATTATTATTATTATTCATCATAGAAAATAGCTTTCAATAGCTATTTAAAAATATTTTAGATTTAACGTCGAAGGATGCGAATTGCTCCCATTTGAGTAAAGGCCACCAAAGAGCCTCTTGTACGCGAATTAAGTTTAATCAAACGTGAATGTTTAGCTACCATTTTTAACTTTATTTAACAGACCAATGCATTAAATTTACAAAACAAACGTTATTACTTAAATAAAGAACGCAATGTTTCTTCATTCGCCATGAAAAATATTGTTTTTCTTTGCCATTTTTATCGAAACAGATTTGGATTCTGGCTTTTGGTGCTATGAAACGCCGTTTCTCGTACGATCACCAAAGTTAAGCAAGGTTGAGTCTTTTTAATACCTAGATGGGTAACCGCTTGGAAATCCAAGGTACTCCAAGTTTGGATGTGCGGGTGGTGTAATGGATAATGGCGTGGAATTTCTAATCGGAGAGTTTCAATTCCAGTTGGCATTATTATATTCACTTACGCGCAAATAACCTTCGGAAAGTTATGAATCCATCTCTTCTCCCCCCAGCTATGGGTTAATTAGTAAGATTTTTATCATTAAATCATTATCTCAAAAAAGAAAAAATTCTAAAAGTATGTTTGGCTTTAAATAAGTTGCAAACCGTAAAAAACGAATCAATCAAAAAGTTTGGCTCGAGTTAATATGGACGACAATAACTTTTTGATTATCTATGGATCCGTTTTCAGCAAAACTACTTTTTTCCGTGTCCCTACAAAATGTTGGTGATCATGGATCTCTACAACTTCCTATCTTGTATTCTTTAGCAACATTTGTCTCTTTGCCAAGTCTCTAACACACATCGTTCTGCTATCTATTCACACAATCCCGACAGTAGGTGACACTCTGTCCCACCCTGTCTCATTTGCCTTTGATATGTCCGATTAATTTGTCGAATTGTCATCATTATGTGCCCAAGAAAGTTTCATTCTGAGCAATTGAGTCTCAGAAAGTACCTTTTTTCTGTCAATTTCCCTTAAAATTTCACAGTTTCTTACACACTCCGTTAATAGGTATTCTTAATATCTGTTGTAGTGTCTTTTCTCTAATGAGGCTATTGTGGACTCTTCCACTTTATAGTAAGTAGTAGGAAAGTAAGCATCGGGGGAACAGTGATATAGACTGTTCTACCGAGGCTGTGCTAAAGGGCATAGTATCGTCCAGGGAGGAAGACAGACACGAATCCGTTTAAGCGGGTTCTACGGTGATTTTTTGGCCAACCCTACCGGATCTGATGACCCACGTTAAACTCGGCCTTGTACCACAAATATACCTCGGGACGGGGAGGGGGGATGTTAAATATTAACAGTGATATAGATTGTTCTACCGAAGCTGTGGCTGTTCGCAGCTTCTGTCGAACTCTCTGCCATGGTCAGCGAGGAATCCGGACGAGCCTGTGCCGAAGGTCAAAGATTCGTCCGGAGAGATAGACACACACAAACCCGTTTATGCGGGTTCTATGGGGTTTTTAGCTGAGCCTACGGGCTCAGAGAACTCACGGTAAACTCGGCCTTGTGCTACATACATTCCTCGTGGGGGTGGGGTCTGTTAAATATTAACAGTGATCCACTGTTCTACAAAGGCTGTGACTGTTCACAGCTCCTGTCGAACTCTCTGCCTTTTGGCAGACAGGAATCCAGACGAGCCTGTTCCGAAGGGCAGGGTGTTGTCCGGGGAGGTAGACAGACTCGAACCTGATTATGCGGGTTCTACGGAGATTTTTGGCCGAGCCTACAGGCTCGGATGACCCACGGCAAACTCGGCCTCGTGCCACATATAATCCTCCTGGGGAAATGTTAAATATTAACATTAAATATTTCCAAACAATATCGTTTTACAAAAATGCTCTTACAACCCAAAATATGTTTCGGATTTAAATAATCCGCGAAGGGTTGATAAGCCGTAAAAAATCAATCAATCATTTGGAGTCAAAAATTTAGTAGTAAATTAAAGTGACTCATTGCGCCTACTCGGGCTCACGTTCTCAGCTGCTATGTCATGGAAAGACTATATTGAATCTATTGTTAGGTCAGCTGCTAAAAAAGTTGGTTCACTGTGCCGTGATAGACAATTTGTCTCTTCAGAATCTATATTGCATATCTATAAGTCTATTTTTCGCCCATGCTTAGAATGTTGATGCTACATATGGTCCGGTGCCTTTGATATTTATCCTGTTAAGATACTGGATAAGATCCAAGTAAGATCTGCAATATTATCGGTCCTGATCTGGCAGCTCGGCTTCAGTCATTTTCCTCTTTTGCCTTAAAGTTGCCTCCCTGTGTCTTTTCTGTAAATACTTTCATGGTACTTGTTTGAATGAGATCTTCCCTATGCATGCTCATTGGTCCCCTTTTATTTCTTTCCCTTTTTTTCTTTAAGTTTAATTCCCCATCCCCTCTCTCGTTAGGTGGTCAGTGATGTCAGTTCGATAGGGGCGCCTTTCGTTTCGCGTAAGTGATTTTTCGTATGTGTTGCTGTGTTTAAATGAGTGCATGTCAGTGTGAGTGCTTGGGATGAATGAATGTTTTATACTATTTCTGCCACATTTAGTGATTGTCGGGGTTTTATTATATATTATTTTCTTTAGTTTCTTGCAAATAGTTTTTGCTTTCGTATTGTAAATACTAATTTGGGCTAGTTTTTAGAATTTGTTTCCCTACCCACATAGACAATAAATTGTAAATCTGGGGACTAGTTAGTATTTTCATAGAGACAAAGAGGTATTATGGTGATTGTAGTAAGAAAGGTACGTATGAATCTTTTGTTTTGGTGTAAGGAATATTGTTTGTACGATTGGGTCAGCGTTTGTGGCTAGCTAAGTTATAGTTAAGACAGAAGAAGACCGTCCTTTCCCCAATCCCCCCTTAGGCATTGTGTCATATTTCTGTGTATTTAACAGAATAAATATTACTCTTCGTTATGGTACCTAGACTTTTTAAAAAAATTTAAGCGCAGTAATAGAAAGGTGTCGAGATTTCATCAATTTACATTTGAGTTGGTTAGATATTAGGTTTTAAGCTCCATGCTAGCAATATGTTTTCTCATACTTCTCGCTTGCGAACCTCTTTTCACACTCAATGCTTTCCAGCCAACTTTAGTCTGTAAAAATTTAAATGCAATGTCAATTGTGAGTCTTAGTGGCTTTACTGCCTTTCATAGGGTGATAACGATTAAAAAAAGAAAAAAAGTAAGATTGATATTTAGTAAAATTGTTCATCTTCCAAAGTGTTTCCATTTTTTTGTTTCTCTCTCTTTCTCAGATTCGTCCGGAGAGACAGACACACACAATATTCTCAGAGATGAGACGTGCAATAATGTTTTAAATGTTCTTTCATTAATCGCCTCTGTCTATCAATTGACTCTTCATTCGCCTGGAGCCGAAACAGGTGCAAACCAGACGTTGGACATATAGAACAGATATATCTAGAGGCTTCCCTTACCTGTCTTCTCACCACTGGCTATCGATCGTCAAGTGGCTGCAAAAGCCTCTCCCCTTTATTTAATTAACTCTCTCTCTCTCTCTCTCTCTCTTTCTCTCCGGTTTATTTGTTTTACATCCTTATTCCTTTCTCCATTCCTTTCTCCATATCGTTTTTCATATCTGTATTGGGTCATTAGTTTCCCATTTGATCAGTTTTGTTGTGTCTGGCACAGGATACTTATAGGGGTCAAACGTCTAAGGTAGATGAGAAAATTCGGCGTTATTTACTTTCGGAGAACAGGAATGAACTGTTGCTTGCACTGTTACTTGACTGTAATCTACATTTAAAAAAAATCATTTTACCCCAAGCAAGGCGATAAAGTCACTAAGACGCAAGGAGGGTAACTGAGTGTGAAAGAATACGAGAAAAAGAAAAACATCATTAGGGAGAAAGGACAATAAAAGAACGGGTGTTAAGAAGGCATAACGATTCACATTGCATTTAAATTTTTGAAGATCAAACTTGATTGAAAAGCAAGAAGCTGGAAGAGAGTTCCACAAGCGAGAAGTGCGATAGAAGTAGCTTTTTGCACAGAATTTAAGGTTACATCTAGCCATTTCAACTATAAAATGATGAGACCTATCTGCCAATCTAGTACTTCGCTTAGATTAATATGCTATGTGTACCAAAAAGGGAAGATAACCAGAACAATTATGATTAAAAGATTTATAGAAAAGGTACAGGGAAGCTACGTTATGGTGCTTGGAAATGTGACAGAGACCGAGATGCCAGGTCATAATCAATAACATTGCAGATTCTTCTTTAGATTCTCTCAAGAATCTCTAAATGCATTACAAAAACCTCAGACTATATGTAACAGGAATATTCAATGCATGGACGAAAAGTGTGAAAGATAGATTCTGTCGAAAAAATAGTCTTGCACGTGATAGTGATCTAGTTTTCCTAAAAGTAGGCCTAGCACCGATTCAATATAATCTTTGCGCATAATGTCAACGGAAAACATTAGCCCGAGAAGGCGTAAAGAGTCACTCACCTGGAGGTTAGCATCAGTCATGCTGATGGAAGGCAAAATGTGTTCTCTTAGATTATTAAGAGAGAGCAGCTTCGTTTTGGAGCGTTTAAATCAACAAACTATTTACTAACATATTGTAGGACATTTTTTTTTATTATCAGCTGCCAATTTGAGCTTATCGAAGTCATCTGACATAGCATTAAGACAGGAAAAAATACTTTTCTTGGTCAAGTTTAGGAGCTCACTGTTTCTACCTTTAGAAGCAATCTAGTCTAAAGATAGTGTCTGCAACTGAGAAATCCGGACACGGATTGCCGGAGCCATGGCAAAGATGGCCAGAATATGGAGGAGAGAAATGAGCTTTCAAACAAAGTAGAAACTGTACAAATCGCTGGTAGTCTCCATTTTCCTATATGGATGTAAAACGTGGACATTGTTGACAGAAACAGAGAGAAGGACCCCAAGCGATTGAGAACAAATGCATAAAAAACCTCCTTGACATCTTCTATGGTGAACATTAAACCAATGAGCTTGTGCAAAGAAGGGCTGAAAGTTTTTGGTCCGCCATTAACCTCTTCTCGTCAGTGTCAAACGGAGAAAAATGGCGTGGTTCGGAGACGTTACAAAGTACGACATCCTATGCATGACCATCAAGCAAGGTACCGTAGAAGGTTGACATAGGAGAGGACGCCAACGAAAAAACTCGTTGGACAATGTCAAACAATGGACATATATGACTGTACCAGAATTGCTGATGGCTGCCGTTGATAGACCGTTGTGGAAAAGAGTGGGCGTGGCTTCTCCGTTCGGAACTGACCTACGATTACAAAAGTCAAGGAGATGATGAGGATGATGATGATGATAGTTTTGTCATCACCATAGATACTTAAATGAGAACTGAAGACATCAGGTTGCTCTTTGATGGGAATTAGGTAGGTTCAAGTATCGTGACCTGCGAGACATCCTTAAAGAAGATCTTGAAGAGTGTCTTTCATTTATTGATACTGGTATTTATTTGGTATGTTATTTTCAACGGAGGTCACGTGGTTATTTTCGAATCCACATCTCCAGTTTTATTTCACACAATCTCTTCCTATTTTCATCTTTCGTTCATTCTTTAACATTTTCAATATTTTTTCTGCATAACTCTTTTCTAATTCATTGTCCATAAACTATTCCTCCATCTTTCTATCAAATCATGTTCAACACTTTTTTCTCATTAAAAATAGGTCATTTCCTCCACACTCTTTTCCCCTATAATATCTCCTCTTCTTTTTTATATTTACTTCTTCATGGTCCTCCTCTATTTCCTAATAAGCAGTTCTTTTTTCTTTTTTATTTCTTGCCTGTAACGACTTCCTTACATCACATTGCCACTCTCTCTCTCTCTCTCTCTCTATATATATATATATATATAAATATATATATATATATATATATATATATAATCTATCCTCATTCTTTTCATCGGCTGTCTCTCTTTTCACTTCTCCTTTACGCCATATTGCCCCCTCTCTCACCCTTTACCTTAAATCTCTCCCCCCTCTCTTCTTTTTCATCGGCTGTCTCTCTTTTCACTTCTCCTTTACGCCATATCGCCCCCTCTCTCACCATTTACCTTAAATCTCTCCCTTCACCTCTCTTCTTTTTCATCAGCTGTCTCTCTTTTCACTTCTTCTTTACACCATAACGCCCCCATCTCTCACCCTTTACCTTAAATCTCTCCTCCTCCTCTCTTCTTTTTCATCGGCTGTCTCTCTTTTCTCCTCTCCTTTACGCCATATCACAACCTCTCTCTCTTTAGCTATACACTCTTCGCTTTCTCCTCTTCTTTTTCCTTACACGTAACGTTTATTATTACATTTACATCACTCTTTCTATTGACTTATAATCTTCCCTCATTTTTCTCTTCTTTTTCATTAGCTGTCAGTATTTTTCCTTGACCGTTAGTCATATCGCCTCCCTCTCACTCCTTCGCTGTGACCTCTACTCTCTTTCATTAGCTGTAACTCTTCGTTTCAGCTTTACATCATATCGCACCCCTCTCTCTCTCTCTTTACCTTTAATCTTTTCCCTTCTTTTTCATTGGCTGTCTTTATTTTCCATTCAACTTTACGTCATATCACCCCCTCATTCTTTCCCTATAAGCTCTACACTCTATTTTCTTCTTTTTCATTAGCTGTATCGCTTTTCGTTTCTGCTTTACGTCATATCGTCCCCATCTCTCTCTCTCTCTCTTTAACTTTAAACTCTTCTTTTTATCCTCTTCTTTTTCTTTGCCTGTAACGCGCTTATCGTCACCTTTACATCACATCACCCCTCTCTCTATTTATTTATAATCTTATCTCTTTTTTCTTTTCTTTCTCATCGACCGTATCCCTTTTCTATTCTCCTATACATCATATCGCCTCCTCCCTCTTTAGTGTATATCCTCTTAATATTCTTCTCCTAGATTCCTTTTCTTTCCTCTTTCGTTTCTTTCAGTCTGCCTCTCGCCTTTTTCACGTATTCTCTACCCAGATCTCACCGTCTTCTTCACATTTATCGCCTGAGTTTTATTGTTTAATACCCTCTAATTTCTTTTCTTTCTCCTGATGGTTTTCTCTCTCCTCGCCTCTTTCATCTGAGGCAGCCATATTAGCAATATTCCCGCCGTAAGCCAAACAAGCAGGGTTTCGCCTGGGGTTTTACCGATTCGCCACGATTTCTTCCTACACATCGATTAACTGAAGCGTCATTAACACCAAATGAAAAGAGTGTCACATCGGCCGAGCTAAGACAAAAGGTCGCTATTAATTGTAATTGAAATTAAGTCTTCACCATTGGATAATTAATCATCCGCTCTTGGCTATTATTACCAAGGTTTATGCTGAACCATAACGTGCGTCGTGGATCATGAATACCTACTCTATAGGGGTTCGTAGTTTAACGGATAAAAAAAGTTTGGGATTTTGCGCATTAGATTGAATTAACCCTTTTTGTTTCTCCGCTAGTTTGGCAAAACGCTATGAGTAGGGAGATCTTCACGAGGATTGAACCTCTAATTAAATGGTCTCTAAGTTCCGCTAGATTGTACATTGTAGTGTGATATATATCGGCTCGAAGTGAGTTCAGTCCTCGCGATGAGCTGAGTTCGAATTCTAGTCGAGTTATTTGGATTCGCTTACGCACAAAAAAATGGGAAAAGTATGACTCCATCTCTTTTACCCCCAGCTATGGGTTGAATAGCAAGACAAACTAAGTTCTTTACTCTTGGTTGGCAGCCAGTTTACTGCAGAAAGAAATGGCAACCTTCTGCAGGAAAAAATCTGCATCGTCAGTCATATATCGAAAGATACATGATCGCTCTAGCGTGTATCACTTATGGCACTTAATTGAATGATTGAGTCCCTAACGCTAATCCTTGCACCATGAATAGAATTTGTCTTAAATGTCTCTAAATACAACATGTATACTCAAATACGTGTACCCACTGAATATAATTTTCAAAGTAAGAAGTAATATTCGTATTTGATTAAACGCTCCGTTTATCTATTAAACAGTAAATTTTTTTTTTTTTTTGGCTATTATTTGCCGGCCGGAAGAATTCGGGAAACCTTATGCCCCCGTCCAAGGGGGATTCGAAACTGCGTTACTCTAGAACATTAAGTGCGAGGATGACCAAGCAAACTCCTTTAAAAGCAGATTTTTCTCTGAGTCTTAATGTTGATATATCTGCCTAGTTTAATATCGTTACATAAACAAAGCAATTTGTAAAGAAAGTAGATGGATTATATATTTATTAATCCAACATAAATAAATCTGCTGGATTAATAAAAAAAAAACATCCCCTTTCTTTAAGAAATAATATATGAAATATAAAAATCAATTACTTTTTTTTAATCATTTTACCCAAGCTATGCAATAAAGCCACTAAGTCGCAAGAGGTTAATTAATGTTAAGGAATATGATAAAAACTACTATTAAGGAGACAGGACAATAAAAGAACAAGAATTAAGAAAACAACAGATAGCGATTGATATTACATTTAAATTTTTTGAAGATCAAAGGTAGTAAAGCCACTATGACGCAAGAGATTACTGAGTGTTAGAGAATATGAAGAAAACTTCTATTAAGGAGAGAATAAAGTAAGAGGAATTAAAGAGAGAGAAGATAACGATTGAAATTGCATTCAAATTTTTGAAGGTCAAATTTAACTTGAAGTATTTATAGAAAGGGCAGAGTGAAGCAACATTATAGTGGTAGGAAAGTGTCTGAAGCTGAGATGCCAAGTGAGGACCATAGAACGTGTGAACGCACGTGCGATACCCTGCCCTCGTCATCCGCCAACCTGGGAAGGTAACACAATTTCGGTGTCCAAGGCGGTAATGCCACCCCTGGAGCCACCAGCAGCTGTTATCACCGGTCAAGATATTGTTTTGTGTAGACATGACAATCTCTTGCTATTTTTTCGATGTCAGAACCAATAATATTACAGATTCTTCCCTGGATTTTATCAAGAATCTCTAAATTCATAGCAGAATCATCAAACTAAATGCGGTAGTATATTTCAAAGAAAGAACGAAGAGTAGGTAAATAAATATGCAAAATAGATTCTGGTGAGAAAAACTGTCTAGCACGTTTCAGTGCGCCAACTTTCTTAGCTGCAGACTTAGAATTTTGTTCAATATCATCTTTCTACTTCATGTCAGCTGAAAACTATTTTGAGTACAATTTTGAATTTGTTTTATTATTATTATTATTATTATTATTATTATTATTATTATTATTATTATTATTATTATTATTTCCTTTGCTTTCTGATGTATACTGATTTCTTTCTGGGTCCCAACCAGAGACTTAAGGTCATAGATGGCATCATGAAATTTTCCAACTGAGCAGTTAAAAAAATAATCATACTTTTTTACATAGATAAAGCCTTTCGTAAGGTGGGGACTGTATTCGTGAGGACAATTTTTGTATTTCTTTAAAGCCTGGGCTGCCAGGAATCTCTTCAGTGAGCCTATTGAAATTTTTTCCAACCAATCCGAGGGCTCCAACTACAACTAGAATTCTTAATGTCCCTATGCACCACATTTTTGAGATTTCGATTTCAAGTTCCTTGTATTTCGATAGTTTTTTTGAAGACCTTCAAAAGATACATTACAGTCTTTACCACATCAATAAAGAGGCACACATTTTGTCATGGTTGTCTCTAATCGCAATATCTGGTCGATTAGCTTTGATTGTTCTGTGCCCCATAAAATTGTTACAGGTCCTATCGCCTTAACTGGGTCTGGGTGATGTTCATACTAATATCTTGCAGTTTCCTTTCCGCAAAATTTGCAGATTTTCCAATGCAGATATTAGCCTACTCTATCATGCTAAGTTTTATATTCATTGGGTGCCAATACTGCGCAACCTGATACAAGATGGTTGTTTCTGGATATTTATCACAGAATCTGCGTTTTGGGCCAACACAGTTTGCCAGTAAGTGTTTTAAATAGTTCTGAGAAAGGTCAAATTGTAGACTTATAAATATGACAGATAGATTCTGGCGAGAAAAATTGTCTAGTAAGACAGGGTCAATCAACTATCTTAGCTGCAGACTTAGCAATTGATTAATTAATTTCTTAGAAAATATACATATATATATATATATATATATATATATATATATATATATATATATATATATATACATGGTTAGAATAATAAAACGCAGGCTGGTAATGAACGATATTATTAAGTTGGTGCAAAAATAATGACGTAATAATGTCGTTTTCTGACGTATTTTTAACGTCAAAAAACGACATTATTACGTCATTATTTCTGCACCAACCTAATACTTAGGGCAGGAACAACACATATAAGATTCGCAAACGGCACTTAGAAGAAATAATCAACTTCTAGAAGTGATTCAAGTGAATTCCTCATTGAATCTCTAACTGCAAAAAATCTACCAACCAACCCACGCGGTCAGATGTGGCACAAGGCCGAATTTAATGAGGTATATCTGAGCCCGTATTTTCCGCCAAAACTTCCTTGTAAACCCCGTATAAAACGGTGTCGAGAAACTGTTTCCCGACACGAGACTCTGCCCTTTGACAGAGCCTCGTCTTGAGATCCTCTCTGCCCTAGGCATAGAGTTTGATCAGCACAGCTGGAGACAAATCTCCAACTGCAGGATATCTACCATCCTCCCCACGCAGTCAGTAGACCCCGTATAATTTGGAATCGGGTAGCTGTTTCCCAAACGAGACTATTCACTTCGATATAGATTACCAACACCGCTGAAGACGAATCTGCAACTGCAGATCAACATACAGTATTTACTACTGTCTTTATGTGAATGGTATGCCCCATACCTATTATCGTCTGTAGGTTTGCTGCAACATGTACATATATGCATATAGACATATATTACCCATGCACGTATGTGGAATAGTGGGGTGCTGAATATTATTTTTTATCTTTGTCCATTTAATGTTTATCGGTTATTCTAAATTATTAAACACAACCTATAATTTCGGACGCTCATAGGAATAACGTAATATGCCGCCCAGAAACTAAGCGCAGTATTAAGAGATCGGAAAATTCTGTTTAAAAGAAACAAGCTACGTAATATCTAATCACATAGCCTGGATTTTTACTAGCAGGTGTAGCTTTGAAGTGTGAGTGTTCCAAATCATAGACAGTTCATGTGAGCCATGAAGCTTTAAGAAAAATCGAAACAAAGAAAATGATATATAAGAAAGAAATAGATGGACATTCTAAGACACATAATGAGGAATGAGAGCTTGGAGACTTTAACACTTACAGAACATTAAAACAAAAGAAGTAGTTGGAAAGAGGACATCCTATCTTTTTTCTGTGAATGGATGGCAAATCAGGAATAAAGATGGCTGGCTGATGGTCAAAAGTTTATATTAGTAACAAAATACAGAATAATGTAGAAACTCATGTTATATAATAAGTGACATATGAGAAATTTTAGAGTAAATTTATATAAGGTTATTTTAAAAAGAAAAAGAAAAAATAAGAAATGAAGGAATTTTAGTAAACATTATTACATTAAAAGCCTTTTAAAGACAACACCTCAGTGAAAAATGTCAACACAGCTAGAAGGGACACGCCAGACTTTCATGTGTCAATACAATCGGCCACTGCTAGTTATAACTGTTCCGTTAAATAAATAAATAAATAACGAAGGACTTCCGATTCAAGATAGTTCGGAGAAATCTGGTCCTTTCTAGAAGACCCTCCGTAATGCTAGAAGCATCTCGGGACGGATCCGCTAGTGCCCTACTACAAAAAAAAAAGGCGAAAATGTAAAGAAGAGTTTTGATATGAATCGGAAACAAGAAAGTTTCCTGGCGAATTTTTCGCTGAGATCATCAAACTGGGAGGAGGAAGATTGTGAGCGAAGCATGAGATCTGACCCGTGGGTCGGCCGGTTGCGGACTGAATTATGATGTCACCCTTCTAGAGGGAAGTGAATAACGTGCCGCTTGGACAGAATCGCTAGTCGCATTTCTCTCTTTTACATGGTAATCCGCACGAGCGAAAAAAGAAGTCCATTGACGTAATCAACAAATTTGCGTCCAAGCTGGAATAGAATTCTTCAGGTATCATGTTTTTTAGAAAAATGTGTGGTATTTATTACAAGTTGTATCCTGAAAGAGAAGCTAACACTTCGGTGTGGTGTAATGGTAAACAAGCTTGTCACGCTAAAAGAGTTACGACTGAATAATGAGTTCGAACCTTAGAAAATCAGAGAGAGAGAGAGAGAGAGAGAGAGAGAGATCTGAACAAAATATAGTCATTTGGTAAATAGAGTAATTGAAAATTGTCTAGCTGCAAAAGTCTGCTGTGGTTGAGCAGTAATTTTGTCTTCAAGGGGTACGCAGTAATGCTAGTATCTATATAATATTCTGTTCGATATAATATGAGGTATCGATTTTTTTTCTGGTTATAATGTAATAAATCGATCCCCAATAATTACCGCGTATTAATATAACAAATAGAAAATATATATTGGGTGTAACATCAAAATTGTTCAAATTGTGTAACTGTAAATTTGTCTAATTGTAAGATTAAGCTTTAAACTGTTGTATCTTAGAAACGATTAAAGATATTTTACTGGATATCTCCGAGGTTTTTATAAGAAATATAGGACTCCACTATATGCAATAAGAACGTATAATTACTCTCCAAGTTTAACAGAAGAACTGTAATGAAATCCGTCATGTTCATCATTAATTAATCACAGCTAGGGATGGAAAGCTCATAAAAGATTGAAATAAACCTGATATATATATATATATATATATATATATATATATATATATATATATATATATATATACAGAGAGAGAGAGAGAGAGAGCAGTCAGTACTGCTTTCGGCTAAAATTGATAAAAAAATTTCATGGAAATAAGTTTCTCCAGTTCAGTAGCTGTTATCGCTCATTATAGTATTGACGAGGGATCCCTTGCTAACCATTTATGTGAAGACATATGGACTGCCAACATCTTGATTATGTTATTATTTTCTCTTTGAGTTACATGTGATATCCGTTGTAGTTGTTGCTGCTGTTGAAAGTCCTCAAGTGATGTGGTTTCTGTTATTTGGTACAGTTCTTTGTTTGTGATTCTGTAGTACCAGTCCACAAGGTTCAAAGAAGGATGATCTTTGCCAAGACACTCAGGCTTCATTATTTTCTCTTTGAGTTACATGTGATATCCATTTTAGTTGTTGCTGCTGTTGAAAGTCCTCAAGTGATGTGGTTTCTGTTATTTGGTACAGTTCTTTGTTTGTGATTCTGTAGTACCAGTCCACAAGGTTCAAAGAAGGATGATCTTTGCCAAGACACTCAGGCTTCATTATTTTCTCTTTGAGTTACCTGTGATATCCATTTTAGTTGTTGCTGCTGTTGAAAGTCCTCAAGTGATGTGGTTTCTGTTATTTGGTACAGTTCTTTGTTTGTGATTCTGTAGCACCAGTCCACAAGGTTCAAAGAAGGATGATCTTTGCCAAGACACTCAGGCTTCATTATTTTCTCTTTGAGTTACCTGTGATATCCATTTTAGTTGTTGCTGCTGTTGAAAGTCCTCAAGTGATGTGGTTTCTGTTATTTGGTACAGTTCTTTGTTTGTGATTCTGTAGCACCAGTCCACAAGGTTCAAAGAAGGATGATCTTTGCCAAGACACTCAGGCTTCATTATTTTCTCTTTGAGTTACCTGTGATATCCATTTTAGTTGTTGCTGCTGTTGAAAGTCCTCAAGTGATGTGGTTTCTGTTATTTCGTACAGTTCTTTGTTTGTGATTCTGTAGCACCAGTCAACAAGGTTCAAAGAAGGATGATCTTTGCCAAGACGCTCAGGCTTCATTATTTTCTCTTTGAGTTACATGTGATATCCATTTTAGTTCTTGCTGCTGTTGAAAGTCCTCAAATGATGTGGTTTCCGTTATTTGGTACAGTTCTTTGTTTGTGATTCTGTAGCACTAGTTCTCAATGTTCACCAGACGAGTCTACTTAAGAACATGACTCGAATTTCCAGGTCAATGTTTTAATCTGTTTTAAGACAGTGTTTTGGTTCGAAACTACCTCTGGCACAGTCTAGTCTATATTCTATCGGGATTTATTTTCTCTTGTTTTTAATTAACTGATCTCCCATGAAGTGTTCTATAGTGATATAATAATTGTAGAAAATCTATTTAAAATCTCGCATGAGTAAATCTAGTAATAAGAAGAAATATATTTGACGGGTTTGTTCCGAAAAATATCGATAAACTCAAAGACCTGAAGAAACTTGATATTATGGAATTGACAGAAGATTTTGGAGAAATTATTCAGGGAATACTGAAGTAAAAGCAAGGAAGAGAGGGAGGAAGAGAAACAAACAAATAAAAGAGAGACGGAAATCTAGGTATTTAAAAAGGAAAAAAAAACAATAAGCTTAAAGAATGAAAGAAAGAAAGAAAATAGAAAGAAAGAAAGAAAAAATGAAGAGAAAGATATCGAGATATACAAAGAAAGAAATGAAAAAATAGAATTAAAGTAATTAATAAAGAAAGGAAAAATAAAAAAAAAGATACAAAAAATTGAACGAAAGAATGAAAGAAGAAGAGACAGACAGAAAGAAAGAAAACAAAAAAATATCGTAGGAAAAAAAAAAACAGAAAGAAAGAATGAATGAAAATCAAAGTGACGGGGGGAAAAAAAGAAAATACAGTAAATAAAGAAAGAAATAGTAAATAAAAAGAAGGAAATAGAAAAAAGAAAGAAAGAATGAATGAATGAAAAAAAAAAGAAAAAAAACAGACGGAAAGACAGAAAGAAAAAATTAAACAAAAAAGCAAAGAAAAATAAGGAAGGATAAACAAACAAGAAAGAAAGAAAGAAAGAAAGAAAGAAAAAAGAACGAAAGAAAGAAAGAAAGAACGAAAGAAAGAAATAAACAAAGAAAGAAAGACATCGAAGGGAGAGAAGAAGGAAATAAGGAATTACCAAGAGATATTCCTTTCATTCTAAAATAAACAATTTATACAAAGAAATGAAGAAGACAATGACAAAAATAATAAAGAAGAAAAGTGACATTGAAAAAATGATTTTCTTTTGTCTTTTTTCTGTTGTTTTCATTTTTATCGGTTGTCTTCGCTTGAATGAATTTGTTGCAAGAGTCAATTCGAGCACCTAATCTGCAAGAATTTCTTCTGAAATCGAATTTTTCTTCGCTGCCGCCGTCTCCTCAGCACATTCCTAATTGCTTTTTGATGCCAAAGTCGCTTGACTGTCCGCTGCCCGTGGACAACAACAATGTGCTGTCCGCTGGCTTTGAGGACAGCGAGGAAAGGTGGCAAGAAAACACATTCAAAAAATGCATGCCCTACAAAAATGTACAGCGAATTTTCCTATGCTTAAAAAAATTCATCAGAAGTAAGTGGCAATAAAAGACACTGAATTAAGAACGACAGGGCAAAGTAAATGAATGGGCGAAGAAAAAAAAGAAAGGAGAAAATAAAAAGGACAAGAGCAGAAGATAGAAAAAGTGCGAATTGTAAAGAAAGAAAGAAAGAAAGAAAGAAAGAAAGAAATGCTAATAATGAAGGAAAGAAAGAAATGTATAGTGTGAAAAAAAAAGAAAAATTGCTAAAAAGTACATAAATCATTCTAGAAATGAGTACGCAAAAAAGAAAGATATAAGAAAGAAGGAAAAAGAAAGAAAGAAAAGGAAAAAGAAGGAAAAAGAAAGAAAAAGACAGAAAAAGAAATAAGGATAAAATAAAGAAAGAAAGAGAAAGAAAGAAAAAAGAAAGAAAGGAAACTGAAAGAAAGATAGTAGGAAAAAAGAAAAAATA
This sequence comes from Acanthosepion lycidas, assembly GCA_963932145.1. Lineage (NCBI taxonomy): Eukaryota > Metazoa > Mollusca > Cephalopoda > Sepiida > Sepiidae > Acanthosepion > Acanthosepion lycidas. The sequence continues at coordinate 9,615,986 of OZ010589.1, read as the reverse complement.
ACGAAAGAAAAATACAGAAAGAAGGAAAAAGAAAGAAAGAGAAAGAAAGGAAGGAAAATAGAAAGAAAAATAAATAAGGATAAAAGAAAGAAAGAAAGAAAGAGAAAGAAGAAAGAAAAAGAAAGAAAACTGAAAGAAAGAAAGCAGGAAAATGAAAGAAAAAAATAACTAAAGAAAAATAAAGAAAGAAGGAAAAGAAAGAAAAAGAAGTAAGAAAAAAGAAAAAGAAAGAAGGATGAAAGAAAAAAGAAAGAAAGAGAAAGAAAGAAAGAAAGAAAGAAGAAAAGAAAAAGAAAGAAAAAACTGAAAGAAAGAAAGTAAGAAAAAGAAAAGATAATGAAAAATAAAGAAAGGAAAAAGAAAGAGAAAGAAAATGAAGTAAAAAAGAAAGAAGAACGAAGAATAAAAGAAAGAAAGAAAGAAAAAAGAAAGAAAACTGAAAGAAAGAAAGAAAGTAGGAAAAAGAAAGAAAAATTAAAGAAAGAAAAATAAAGAAAAAAGAAAAGAAATAGAAAGAAGTATAAAAAAAGAAAGAAAGAATGGATAAGAAAAAAGAAGAAAACAAGAAAGAAAGAGAGAAAGAAACAAAAAAGAAAGAAAGAAAGGTGGAAAAGAAAGAATAAGTGAAAAAATAATGCAATGAAGAAAGGAAAAAGAAGAAAAAATGAAACAAAAATACAAAGAAACGAAGAATAAACGAAACGAAGAAAAGAAAGATAGAAAAAAAGCGAAAATGAAATAAAAAATAAGAAAAACGCGAAGAAAAAGATATATAAGAGGAGATAAAGAAGAAATGAAAGAAAAAGACAGAACGGAATACCCTGAAGAATATTATAATGAAAGAAAGGAAATAAATGATTAACTTTAGCAAGAGAAAGAAAAACGAAAGAGAAATAACAAATAAGAAATAAATGAAATAAAAGAATAAGAATGAGGTAATTTTGATAAAATGAAACAAGTGACGGGTGAATAAATAAATTCAAAGGAAAGAAGAATGAAAAAGAAACTCCGTGAAAATGGAGAGAAAGGATAAACTGGAGAATTCATGAGGCGTAAATGTAAAAAAAAGGAATAAAAAGGAACTCTACTCAAATGGAACGAAAGGAAAACCTCAAAAACAATGAATGAACGAATGAAAAATAAAGAAAACGAAAAAGAAGTGAAGTCAAGCTAAAAACTGACTAAAATGAATGCAATAAAACATATATATAAATGAATTAATGAACGAACAAGTGAATGAATGTAGTAATGAATGAATGAGTGGATGAATGAATTAGTGAAAATTCTGCGAACGAAAGGAAATTCAAGTAAAAGGTTATAAACCAACACTTCCGCAGTCAAAATAAAAGTAGTTATAAAAATCAAAATATAAATCCAGAAAATGGCAGCTAAAAACAAATATATATTAAATAGTAATAATAATAATAATAATAATAATAATAATAATAATAATAATAATAATAATAATAGAGCTATAGCTACGACACTATAATGGCGACTGTTAATAATTTAGTTCAATTTTATCATTCTCACGTTTAATTATTGACTGTTTTGTCTTCGGGCAGGGAGTTCTTTTGGCGGGAAAATTTTCCAGAGCGAAAACTTTTTAGCGCCATATTTATTTTTAATTATTCCAGGCTACAGTTTCGGGCGCTCGTTTTTTGTTTTTGTTTTTTTGTATTATTTTCTCCATTTGTTTTTCTACAACGAGAATATTTATTTGTTTGACTCTTTTCTGACATTTTTATTTATTTATTCAAAATGTTTTGTCTTGCTTCTGTGAAGTAAAAAAAAAAATAACACTTATTGTCTACTCAGATATACACAAGCGTTTCTCCACTAAATCCCCAGGCTAGGAACTGTTGTTAATCTTCTTTTTTTGCTAACAGAACAAAAAAAAACTATAAGCAATTGTCTGTCGATCTCATCTTCGGCTTCTGTTTATTTGCTCCGTGCAAAAAACGAAAAAAAAAATTAATGGTACGTGCTTATTTCTCAAAGAGGTACTTTTATTTATATTTGATTTAGTTGCCGCCTAAGACGAACCAAATACAAACATATTTTCACGTGAGCGTGTATGAAAGGAGTGACTCGTTTACATTAATAACATAATTAAAACGAATGATAAAACGTTGTTGGATGAAGATATTAAAAAAAAAACATGCCATTCGCTTTCTCGTCTATTGGTCAAATCACTCTAAAAACTTTGATTCTCGTTCAATCACTGAAGTTAAGCACTGTTTTAGCCTAGTCAATACTTAGATGAGAGACCGCTTGGAAACACCAGGTAATGAAAGCGACACCTCTACAATCTCAAATACGTTTCAGTTTTAAATAAATCCACAAAGGGTTGATAAGCAGTAAAAAAGGAAATCGATCAATATATCATCCTTTGTCTATTGTCAACGATGACGTCCATAATGTTTGTTGGGGGAATACTTAATGAAAACAACATAATAATAAGCTAAATCTTGGAGGAGAAATTTACTCTATAAGTAATGATTGTCACGAAGAATACATAGGTGAAACCTCGAGGAATTTAAATAAAAGATTATATGAACATAAAAAGGATATTTTACTAAACCCAATGTATTACTTCGGATGCAGTTGAAATGATCGGCTCCCTGTAAGCTCCAGTGTTCTTCCTGCTATCCTCTAAATTTACCGGAGCCAGATCAGGTCAAAAATGGAAAACTGTTGTCATATTTGTGTGGGAGCTGCTCAGATCTCACTATCCAACCTTGATAGAGTCCAAAAACGTCCACGAACCCTTGCGGGTGACAAATTATTCTCCACCTTACACCCTCTCTCTCACAGGCGGGACGTTGCAAGCCTCTCGCATCTCTATGACTACTTCCCGGACGACCTACATTCACTGGTCCGGTCAGTTCAAATCATCACAGCTAAGACTCGCCATCTCACTTACATAGTAGTAAACCGCCAAATTTCCCCTCCGTATTCCACTCTAACAGCTTCTTCCTGCGAACCAATGCTCTGTGGAACCGACTCCCAAGAGGATGCTTCCCAGATCATTACAATATTAAGCTGTCTTTTAACAGTTATCTTCCTCTCCTATCCACACAGATTACATCATAACGTAACCGTCTATCTCGAATAGTCTTGTTCAGGGCGAACCTTACTTTTAAAAAATTAGTAGCTCACTGCAATGAGTCTGATAATATTTTTTTATTTACAAAAGGCTACGTTCATTAAGGGAGAAAGCAATTTACTAAGAGGAAAATGTATAGAAAGTGCTTTAATCGCTGGAACATCAACAGTAAATTTACGTCCAAGGTATTACCACATTTCACCTAAATTGGCAGATCTATGTTCACAATGTGAGATATTTAATAACAAAAATGATAAAAACATTAACAAAAATAAATTATAATAAAAATTATTATAAATAAATTATGTGAACGTCACAGATGCAGATGTGGAGCTTCCATTGATGAGTTTGGCTTGCATCCTCTCTCCTGTCTTTGCAATTATGGCCGCTTTCCAAGGGATGCACCAATAAACGACATCATCAAAAGAGGTTTGGATTCAGCTGGGTTCCCTTCCCAAATCGAACCCGTAGGCCTCGACCGTGGTGATGGAAAGCGGCCGGATGGCATTACTATTTTCCTTTTAAAATGGGGATGTCGTTGATTTGGGATGCGACCTGTGCGGATACATTTTCGGTCGGTAATTTGATCAGTTCCGCGGTTGAGCCAGGATCCGTCCCCCCGGGACGCAGAGATGAAAAAAAATAGTTAAATATTCTCTTGCTGATAGAGTTTTTTTTTTTTTTTACTCCTGTGGCAGTGGAGACTTCTCGGGTTATTGGCCCTCGTTCGATGGCGTTTCTTTGGAGGATTGGCGAGATGGCGTCTCAATTAAGGGACGAGTCTCACGAAACGGAGTGTCTCTTGCTGCGTGTCTCACTGGCCATGGTTCGAGGTAATGCTTTCTCTATCATTGTAGCTGGCAGAGGATAAAAAAAATACATTTTATTTAAAATAAATTATATCGGAGAGACTATATACGCAAACACGTATTTTAAAAAAAAATACAGTTTAACATTAAAATTTTAGCGTGTCCACTCCTTTATGCGCAGGTGTAATCACATCCAGGCAAACATTATTATTTTAGTCCGATGAAGTCCAAAACAAGGGTCACGGGAAAAGATTTTTCCACTTTGTCATCAATTTTACTAAGAAAATATTTCCAGGGATTGAACTCACAATTACTATATCCTCCAAATCCAGAACCAACATATTCGTCCACTAGGCTCTTTTCCTGTAGGAGAGAGGAATGCATAGATATATCAGGAATGTGTTAGGTATTTGAGAACACTAATTTCGTGTGCTAAAAAAATGAATGCAAACTGACGTCTTAGTATGCAGTATGGGACAAATTTATTCTGATTTCTCTTTCAAAAGATTATTAAGATAGTTTCTTTCAGTCCGATTGAAACAGACTGAGATAGATAGATAGATAGATAGATAGATAGATAGACATGCTGTGATCATGGTATTAGCCGTCTGTCTCTGAGATATGAAGAGAACCGGTTTCTTGAATGGAATCAAATGAACCCATATGTATACTCAGTGATGCTTTCTAAGTCGCATTTGTAATGGTCATCGGAGTTGTAAGCAATAGCGTCCATGTTTGCGATAACACTTATTCTCATGGCTGCAGACGAATTACAAATTCCTGGATTGAAGATGTAGCCGAACCATCTGTCTAGAAGGACTCTGCTCTTTTTTGCATAGCCCACATTGTCACGGAATGGCGAGTGGGTAACTTTATAGAATCACTAGAAGAGGCTTTTCAGTTATCGAGTCCTTCCTAAGAAGCACATCCATGAATTTAGTGAATAACCAGTCCCCCGTGACCCATGAGATCACTACTGGCGTGTCCCAAAGCTTACCACTTAGTCCACCCCTCTTTCTATTTCACGTTGTTGATCTATTATAGGCTGAGATAGATACATAGATAGATAGATACATATGAACAGACTGAGATAGATAGATAGATAGATAGATAGATAGATAGATAGATAAAAAGACACGTTATGATCGTGACATTAGCCACCTGTCACAAAGACATGCAAAGAACCAGATATGTACTTACAGTGATGCAGTCTAAGCCACGTTTGTAACGGTCATCGGAGTAGTAAGCAATGGTGGCCATGTTTGCGATGACACCTCTCGGGCCTGCAGACGCATTACAAATTTCTGGATCGAATTGGTAGCCGAACCATTTGTCTAGAAGGACTCTGCTCTTTTTTGCATAGCCCACATTGTCCAGGAATGGCGAGTGGGTAACTTTATAGAATCACTAGAAGAGGCTTCTCAGTTATCGAGTCCTTCCTAACAGAAGTTAACTGTTAATAGCCATTGTGTGGGCTACGAGATTACCCAAGGCTTACCACTTAGTCCACCCCTCTTTCTGTTTTATATTATTGATCTTTTATGAATTTCTATGCAGATGATAAAAATTTTATATGGGTGGAGCTCCGAAATTTGAGATGAACATAGCCTGGCACCTGATCTCTCTTTTAACCTAGCTGTAACGACTCAACCGGTGGAAAACTGGCTGGTCAAATTCAATACCTCCAAGATAAAACAATTAACACTCTATCATCACCAAGTTGAGCTTGAATTTTCTCTCAAATAGACCCCTTGACTTGAACGCTTATTAGGGCAGAATCTCGCCTCAGAGCGCGTGGAATTCATATATACTATCCATGGCTTAAGATACTGGGAAAATGATCTATTCCCTGTAGCGAGCCAGTAAGTACCTGCCCCCTCATTACCTTTACAAGAGCCCAATCAAACAAATAATGCAACAGTGCTGTTATATCTGGGCTGTTGCTGCACAGTCCTCTCCATTCTTGATATGAGTCCAAAAGCATTTACGCTGCCCTGCGGGTGATGGATTACTTCCCGCTAAAAGCCCTTGCTCACGGGGGGAAAACCTTTCAAGCCTCTCGTTACTTTACCGTTATCTTGATAGAAAATATTCAAACGAGCTCCATTCCTTATTTATTTAGCTTAGAACCGCTACGCTCCGTATAATGAGGCAAACTAGCCCCATTCCTTTCGTATTCCATTAGTGAGGAGGAAGTTTCTTTCGGAAAGTTTCTTCGAATGAAACGCTATTTCATAGAACCAACTCCCAAGATGATGCTTTCCTGACCACTACAGTTCTAGATTGGGATTAAACGTTATTTTTATTTACTCATAAACTGCGTCTCTTATCTTTTACTGTTACCGCTCACACAACAACTTACTTTAGTAACCCTCTACCTTGAGTGGCTCTTGGGCCTTTTATGAGGTGAACAATAAAATAAGAAGCATAAAAGAATGAGGTTTTGGATCTTTAATCCGTCTGGATCGTTAGAAAGGTGGAAAAACTAATCAGCTGTCCCACGATAAGAAGAAATTGCATTGATGTGAAAGTCAACGTGACCACAAACCAGCAGCCTCAAGAAAGCAATTCTTTCCGAAGCCGCATCGATGCCGTCTTCAAGGTTGAGAGGGATTTGGGGGAGAAAAGGCATTTTAATGCATTTCTAATGGAAACGAGAAAACACGTAGGCCCTGAACCAGAAACAGACAGTTGAAAATGCTTTGACACATAATGAGGAAAGCAGGCTTGGAGAATTGAACTCACACGACACGTCGGAGATAAAAGGGACAGTGGGCTACAGAGTGGCCTCTACCTGATGAGCATTTGTGAATAGATGAGAAAAAAGGAAGACGTGAAGAATAGCCATGACCACCCGCGTCCTGAAAAGAAAATGAAACAAAGAAGAAGAAGGAGGAGGAGGAGGAAGAAGAAGAAGAAGAAGAAGAAGAAGGAGAAAACCCTTAACACGTGGACATTTTATTTATTTTAATATACTCATTTGTTTTTTTAATATTTTCGATTTTCATTAGATTCTAATTACTTTTCAATTGTCTAATGACCATTATCATTTTAATATCTAACGAGATTATCATTTCAATATCTAATGTCATTATAATTTTAATATCTAATGACCATTATCATTTTAATATCTAATGACCATTATCATTTTAATATCTAATGCCAATTATAATTTTTAATCGCGTTCACCCCAAGCAAGGCAATAAATCTACGAAGACAGAATTAGTTTCTGTGTAT
>OZ010589.1:9588831-9603831 GCA_963932145.1 Acanthosepion lycidas | reverse complement strand
TTTTCTTTATTCTTTTCAATAAACATTCTCGATATGAGACATCTCTTTTTTTGTGTGTTAGTAACCCGAATGTCTTTCTCTCTCTCTCTCTCTCTCTCTCTCTATATATATATATATATATATATATATATATATATATATATATATATATATAGATAGATAGATATATATATACTGGGTGTAACAATAAAATTTTCCAATTGTTAGATTAATCTTTGAACCGTTGTAACTTAGAAATGATTAAATATGATTATTCTCTTAGGTTTTTATGCACTATTCGGCTCTACCTTGAGCAATAAGAATATAATTAGATCTAAGTTTAAAATGATGATCCCTCTTCCTGTTGTGACCGCCTGAGTTTCTCTCTCTACTGTTCCCTCTTTTTAAAACTTATTCAACATTCGCTTGATAGTTCTTGAATGGACTTTGAAGATGGAAGCCAGAGGATGGACGTTGGTACTATTTGTAAGGGCCTGAATGATCTTTTCCTCTCACCATTGCTCACTTGGGAAGACATGGTGGGGCTACACAAAATGATTTTAACCTGTTCTCTTTCTGGCTGAATAATTCAAATTTTTTTTTTTCAATGACTTGCAACAAATGGTTTCAAGAGGGTGAAATGTCTTATCTGAATTTCTTGGTTGTCTTAGAAAATTGATAAAGAAAAATACCAAAATCCCTATATATATATATACATATATATATATATATATATATATATATATATATATATATATATATATATATAATAATAAAAAGAGCTATCTCTCTTACAGTGTGGAAAAACACGTGACTTTTGCAATCTAGAACGCTGCATAACGCAGTAAAAAAGAACAGCTGAAATGTTTTGTATTTACAGAAATACATATACACATTCACAGACTTTTTAACCCCCTAACGATGGTCTCAGATGAGACTGAACCCTGAAGATGGGCTCAAATGAGATTGAAAGTACTTGGGAGGGTCAAATTTATTTGAAAGGAAATTTTGATGTTCTACTTAAACAATTTTTTATGGTCTCCAATAAATTATCGGTGAACTTCAAAGGATCACAATAAAAATAAATCGACATAATATGTCTAAATTATTTAACCAAACCAGTTTGAATATATATATATATATATATATATATATATATATATATATATATATATATAGATAGATAGATAGATAGATAGATAATTACAAATTTTTATGTATAATAATTAAAACTTTCGTTTTGTAAAACTCCTTTTCTCGGCCTTCCTTTACTTCCATTTTAATACTTTATCTTTCTTATAACCCCAATTTGGGGTCTTAAGGTTAATATCTGGATTAAATTTTTGGAGCTTATATCCTTTTCAGACAGATGGCTTCTGCCCTCCCCTTCGAGTAGTTTGTCCTGCCGAGGCTTCCATATGGGTAGGCTCTGTATTAATTTTTCAACTGTCTTTGTTAAATATTAAATTTTAAGTCTCTAGTTCCGACACTGAATACATTCCACAGTCTGGGTTGAATAAGACTGACTTACTCGGCGTCGGTTGAAATAGACTATACCCATGAAGTAATTTGGGATTTCTCTGTCGTATTATTTATATGCTCTGATATAATAAATACATTGAGCTCTTTTTGTGGATCAGTTTTTTATATTTTATATTATTAGGATCCACTTGGATTATATACCAACGGATTTTTTACCTGTACTATATATATATATATATATATATATATATATATATATATATATATATATATATATATATATATATATATATATATTATAATAATATTTTTAAACAAAAAATATTTTTAAACAAAAAATATTTTTAAACAAAAAATATTATTATAATATAAGCTCTACTTCTGTATGGAGCACTGTCTTCTTAAAAGTAAAAACAAAAATACTAAGGAACCCCGGATTATACACCCAACGTGTTCTTTTCTATTTTCTGCATACCTGCACAAGGATACATACATATATATATATATATATATATATATATATATATATATATATATATATATATATATATATATGAACTAGTTTTTGTTATAATATTACTTACTCCGTCCTTCTTCAGTTAGTTGGAATGTTGAACTGAACCCTTTATTTTGCTCACTGGGGTAGACTGTTCTAGTTCCACGTGCCATGTTTAATAGATGTCAGTTATCAGTTATCAGTTATTTCCTTTTAATTCCCCTCTCCAAGTTCTTCACTGCCTTAAGCGGGTATTGAACACACATTCTTTGGGCCCTGTCACTGGATCTAACCAACACCTTTATGTGTCCTTGCAACTACCTGAAAAAGGCCGGAGCGCACAACGGGCGAAACTTTGTAATAAATATGGCGACAAAGATGAGGACAATAGTCCGAATAATGTAAATAGTGTACATAATACTTCATCTCAGAAATATAGACAGATACTGAAAGGCCGAAATGTTGTAATAAATATGGTGGCAAAATGAGGACAATAGTCCGAATAATGTAAATAGTGTACATAATACCACATCTCAGAATTATAGACAGATACTAAATGAGGCCGGTTCGTACAACAGCCGAAACGTTGTGATAAATATGGCGACAAAGATGAGGAGAATGGTCCGAACAATGCAAATAATGTACACACTAAATATATTCAAATTTCATCAGTAACAGTCAAAAACGACATACAGGGAAAAAGTGAAAAGATTCTTCTGAAATAAAAATAATATATTTCTTCAAAGTAACCTTGCTTTTGGGGGAGGGGCAAATTCTTCAGTGACGTCGTCAAAAACTATTTAATTTGTTACTTGCCTCTTTATAGACAGTATAACAAGATTTCTCAACAGGAAACTTCTCATAGTAGAACTTAATTCTTGATCAGTTTAATTTCGAAAAACATCACTCAGGGGTAGCAACTCTAGCAGCAATTCTGAGGAAAATCAGCAGCATTATTATTATATTTGGAACTGAATGTTTCAAAAGGTCAAGGGGGCTTTCTTTCCACGTCTGTATTGCGTCTTTAATAGCATCAACAAAAATAAAAAGCTGAATTCTTTTTATCTCAACAAGCAACTATTTATCAATGTCTACGTGATTGTAATGTATTTGATATCCAATATATTCAGCCGAGTAAAGTAGGCAAGTTCATGAATCTGTTGAAATTTCAAAGTTAATTCTTAAATCCATAGTTCATACAAGGATAAAATGATCCGACACAAAATATTTGTAAAAGTTTTTTTACTCCCTTGAAGTGATTCGTAACTTCTGTTGTTTAAAATAACAAGGGAGATAACTGAAGATAAATTCAATTAATAGTTTTTCTTTCTCCTTGCCGAGAGAGGAAGGACCGTTTAAATCTTTCAGATTTATTAATAGCCTATAAAAGATAGATTAATATATAAGCCATAGTTACAATTGGGAATATTATCCCGAGATTAAAATTTATCGCATTTAAATCTTAAAATTCATCTTATTTATATCTTGACTCCCCCATAAAAGTGCAGCCCTGGGAAGACAGCCTCCTCTACTTACGCCATTGATTCTTTTTTTAATGTGCCCTGTCTTTTTAGGACGTAGGTGATCATGGCTCTCCACTTCGCCCTATCCCTTGTAGTTCTCAATAAGTTTTGTCCCTCTACCACCTTCCCCCAGACCACGTTCTGTCATCCACTTGCTTAAACCCGCCAGGTATGTCTTTCGTTACTTTCCATTGTCTCTCTTTCCCTCTATTCGACCTGTGAGTATCAGACTTTCCAGGTCTTCCCTCCTCATTACGTGTTCCAAAAACTTCAGCTGGCTCTTCGTGATGTTAAGTATAAACCTTCTCCTTGTTTAATCCTGTCCAAAACCTCATCGCAGCTCACACGCTCGGTCCATGATATCCCCAGCATCCTTCTGTAGAACCATATCACCATCACCTCGAGTCTCTTCTTCATCTTTGAGAAAATCGTCCAACATTCACTGCCATAAAAAAGGACAGATGTCAAGTAACATCTCGGTATTCTTCTCTTTGTAACCAAAGAAATCCTCCTTTCTTGCAATAATCTGCCCACCTTTTGGAATGTGTCCTTGGCCATCAGAATACTTCTACGGATCTCAGTGTCGTAATTACCGTCCTCTTTCAAGACGCTTCCCAGATATCTTCTCCCACCTGCTTGATTTCAGTGTCCCCGACATGAAAATTGGATTCCGGGCTCATCCTTTTACAGTTGACCAAGCATTCTATCTTGTAATTTACGGTTATATAGCGAAGAAAACGGCGAATTAGCTCATCAAACCAAGCGAAAGCGTGTCGCGTGTATCCGACCGTGACGAAAAAGAAGGTTACTTACTGAAAAAAGGGCACATATTCTGCATGATATGCCGAAGATGGCATGTTTAAATTAAAAACAAGTCAGTCGCAGGAGTCACCATAAAAGTATTTTGATATGCTAATATTGTGCGTCCTCTTTCAGTTGTCGACGAATGAAAAAAAATGCTCGGTCGATAAAAGCAGTTAGTGTTCTCGAATCGAGGAGAGGGTGAGAGAGAGAGAGAGAGAGAGAGAGAGAGATAGAGAGAGAATGTGTTCGGTTATTTAGCAAGCGCGGCGGTCGTGTTATTTTTTAGACTGGTTACGAGCATTGTGATGTGACAAAGTACCTGCAAAATCGAGTCTGAACTTACAGTGATTTGTTCTTTTCGTTATGGAAGTAATCTGCGACAAATATTTTTCTTTGCTTATCCAAGAATTCTTACAGCTTAGTCCCTTCCACTCGCCCTCCTTAGCTACCTTCTCTAGGAGGTTTTGTAATTTCTTTTCTATATCTGCTATCAGTACTGTGTCGTCTGCGTATCTTATGTTGGTAAGATTGTGGCCGCCAATGCTAAATTTTGGTAGGGTTTCTAATTCTCTCAGAATTGCCTCACTGTATAGGTTGAATAAGTCCGGTGAGAAGACACATCCTTGCCGTATGCCTCTTTCTGTTTTTGTATATTCGCTGAACTCGTTCTCTATGCATGCTGTCTGCTGCCTATATAGGGCCTTTATTATTCTGATATATTTCCAAAATATATCAAGGTTGCTGAGGAGTTTCAAGAGATCCTTGTGCCGTACTTTGTCGAAGGCGTTTGTGTAGTCTATGAAGCATAGGTACATGTCCTTCTGCATTCGTTTCACTCTTTCTAATAACATTCTGAGCATGAATATTGCGTCTTTAACGAAACCGCTCCGTTCTTGTCCTATCTTTGGCCTGATTCTGCTGCGTGCTCAATTCATACCTTGAGTCATTAGGATTTATATTTTCCACTATATTCTTGAACTAGCAGCATGGCCCGGCGTTGCCCGTGCTTGATTCAAAAATCGTACGACTCATACAGCAATCGCTATCACTTGACGTAAAATATTTTTGCCCTTCCTTCTCTTTAAAGGAGTGCCCTTTGCCGTGCTGATGTTGCTACACGCCTTACTTCTTGCCTATCTCACACTGCGAATTTTTTCTAAGCTCTATACTAAACATTAAATCTGTTACGAAAAAAGAACTAAACAAAATGAACACAAAACGATCAGCTTTAAAAAAGGACTCGTAACTGGAAAAACCGAATGAAAAAAGAATGTTAACAACAAATACTTTTTTCTCACCCAACGCAGTTCTGCGGAATCAGAATCAACGTTGAGTTTAAGCAAGCGAATGAACCAATTGGGGGTAAAGTGCCATGCAGATTTAAGATTTTCTCAATTGTGACGAATTCAGCTATCGATTTTTTTTGCATACTAGTTAACATGCGTGTCAGTCAGCTGTTGGCCCTCACTCTGGCCAATAGAATATTCCTGCCTATTCGTGGCAGCCAGCTATTGGCTCTCACTCTGGCCAGTACAAAATGGCCGCAAACTACATGAAAACTGCCGTAGAAGCATGAAAAATCGATTATTTCCACTATCGATGGGAATTGGGCAAACTTGGAGCATGTGCATGTAAATTTTGGTGCAAATCAGTCGAAAATTGCGGCCGTGCATTCGTTACACACATACACACACACACACACACACACACACACACACACACATACTGCCTTTTATGGATAGAGATTACAGCTTTAACTTTGAGTTGCAAAATCGGCTGCAGTATTTGAGACTCTATTCAAAAACATAAACTGTAGGTGTCTGTGTCCGTCTCTCCATTTGCACGAAATACTCAAGATAAAACTTATGAGGATATCGAATTTTTCCTGCGTCACGAGTAAACGATAATGTCTCTTGTGTTTCTGCTTTGTGTATTGGGAGATGCAATATTCCCAAGAGACGAAAACCGACAAAGAGACATTCAGGTTTACATTTTTTTATGATTCAATTAGAACAGAATGGAAATTGACAGTTCCTTTTGAAAAAAAAACTGCAATTAATCCCAGAAGATCCGTGCCAAAAAATTTTTTCACGACAAAAAATTCCAGCAGCAGCAGGAATAATATACCGTGAACATACCATACATGTGTGGCCTATTGATGAAAAAAAAAAGATTTTATATTGCTCTTTAAAAATCAAAGAGTAAGCGACTGTGTAAGTATTTCGACACTATGATTCAGACTATAATGGTATACTGATCGTACTGAATACGGATCTGTTCGCCATAGGCACAGAATTGTTACGTATACTTAAATCATGTGAACAGATAACGTTTATGTCTGTTATTCAGTCATGATTCATTGAATATCTACAGGGAATAACTTTGCCAAACTCCATTACTGACTGTATTATATAAATATAGCATAGAGTGACGGATAAAAAGCTAGATTTGCAGATCATAAGAATGTAGTGAGGTATCTTTACTAATTATCTCGCAAGTGCAGTTTTGTGGCAAAATTATTCAAGCTTTGTAAAGACTAGGTTCCTTGATATTGTCTCGAAGACAGTTCGATTCTACTGGATAGCACCGTAAATGTGACGTTCGGCTTGATATTCTCTTCAAATTTTCTTCCTTTTACAATTTGACTTTTCCATAAGTTAAGCAACGATGATCCTGGTCAGTACTGGGTGACCACATAGGCGGATCTGCGGGTGGTTTAATGGATGATGACTCGAAACTGGAAATTGGAGATCCGAGTTCTAATTCCAGTCGAATTCGTTATATTCACTTGGACGCAAATAAACTTCGGAATCCATGTCTTCTCTCCGATTTGTGGGTTAATTAGTATGACTTGTATCAGTAAATCATTGTTATCCTACAACCATTCTTATAATCTAAAAGTAGTTTATGGTTTTAAATAACCTGGAAAAGGTTGATAAACCGTAAAAATCAAACCAATCAATTAAAAATATTGTTATTCCCACCTTCCAACGAATTTAACTTTTCGTTCTGTTTGTTTTTTATTTGTTATTTTTTTCTCTTCCTTTTCCTTTTTCTTTCTTTCTCTTTTCTTTCTTTTTTCCCTCTCTCTTTTCTTTCTTCTTTTCTCTTTTTTCTCTCTCTCTTTTCTTTCTTTCTCACTTTTTTCTTTGTTTGTCTCTCTCTCCTTCTTTTCTTTCTTTCTCTCTTTTTCTTTCTTTCTCTCTCTCTCTTTTCTTTTTTCTCTCTTTTTTCTTTCTTTCTCTCTTTCTTTTCTTTCTTTCTCTTTTCTTTCTTTTTTTCTCTTATTTCTCTCTATCTTTTCTTTTTTTTATCTTTTTTTATTCTCTCTCTCTCTCTTTTCTTTCTCTTTTCTTTCTTATTTCTCTTTTTCTCTCTCTTTTTTCTTTCCTTCTCTTTTCTTTCTTTTTCTCTTTTATTTCTCTTTTCTTTCCTTCTCTTTTCTATCTTTTTTCTCTTTTTCTCTTTTCTTTCTTTCTCTATTATTTCTTTCTTTCTCTATTTTCTTTCTTTCTCTTTTCTTTCATTCTCTCTTTTTCTTTCTTTCTTTCTCTCTCTCTTTTCTTTCTTTTTTCTCTTTTTCTCTCTCTCTTTTCTTTCTTTCTCTCTTTTTTCTTTCTTTCTCTCTTTTTCTCTTTTCTTTCTTTCTCTTCTTTTCTTTTTTCACTTTTTTCTCTCTCATTTCTTTCTTTCTATCTTTTTTCTTTCTTTCTCTCTCTTTTTTCTTTCTTTCTCTTTTCTT
The DNA here is from genome assembly GCA_963932145.1 of Acanthosepion lycidas. NCBI lineage: Eukaryota > Metazoa > Mollusca > Cephalopoda > Sepiida > Sepiidae > Acanthosepion > Acanthosepion lycidas. The sequence goes on along the minus strand of OZ010589.1, from coordinate 9,595,805 downwards.
TCTTTTTTTCTCTTTCTCTGTTCTTTCTTTCTCTCTCTCTTTTCTTTCTTTTACTTTCTCTTTTTTCTATCTCTCTTTTCTTTCTATCTCTCTTTTTCTTTCTTTCTCTCTCTCTCTATTCTTTCTTTCTCTTTTCTTTCTTTTTCCCTCTCTCTTTTCTTTCTCTCTTTTTTCTTTCTTTCTCTCTCTGTTTTCTTTCTTTCTCTTTTCTTTCTTTTTTCTCTCATTTCTCTCTATCTTTTCTTTTTTCTCTCTTTTTTTTCTTTCTCTCGCTCTCTTTTCTTTCTCTTTTCTTTCTTTTTTTCTCTTTTTTCTCTTTCTCTGTTCTTTCTTTCTCTCTCTCTTTTCTTTCTTTTACTTTCTCTTTTTTCTATCTCTCTTTTCTTTCTATCTCTCTTTTTCTTTCTTTCTCTCTCTCTCTATTCTTTCTTTCTCTTTTCTTTCTTTTTCCCTCTCTCTTTTCTTTCTCTCTTTTTTCTTTCTTTCTCTCTCTGTTTTCTTTCTTTCTCTTTTCTTTTTTTTTCTCTCATTTCTCTCTATCTTTTCTTTTTTCTCTCTTTTTTTTCTTTCTCTCGCTCTCTTTTCTTTCTCTTTTCTTTCCTTTTTCTCTTTTTCTCTCTCTTTTCTTTCTTTCTCTTTTTTTCTTTCTTTCTCTCTCTCTCTCTTTTCTTTCCTTCTCTTTTCTTTCTTTTTCTCTTTTATTTCTCTTTTCTTTCTTACTCTCTCTTTTCTTTCTTCCTCTTTTCTTTCTTTCTTTTTCTTTTCTTTCTTTCAGTCTTTTTGCATTTTCTCTATTTTTTTTATTTATGTTTTACCTTCGACCTTTCCTTCTTTCTTTCCTTCTTTCTCTTTTCTTTTCTTTATTATTCCTTTTTCCCTTCTTTTCGACTTCTTCTATTCCACCCCTTTGATCTTTCTTCTTTCTTTTTATTCTTTTTTTTCTTTATTTCTTTCCTATTGCTTGTAGCCTTCTCTCTTTTTTTATTTCTTTTCTTCTTTCATCATTTCTCCCCGCCTCTCTCTCTCTCTCTCTCTCTCTTCTATTTACTTCCCTCCCTGTCATTTACTGCCGTCTCCCACCGCCACCCTTGGAAATGTTAATTCGGCAAAACCAATTAAAAAGTAATTAACGTTGGATTAAAGTGTTTCGTGGACTGTGACGTCACTTTCTGGCAGGGATTTAAAAAGAAACGAGTAGAGAATGATTAGATGAAGATAGGACTTGTAATGATGGCGGAGGAGCGTGGATGATGAGGGGTGGTGGCGATCATGAGTGCCAAGAAAGAAAAACATTATCAGAAATGCAAATAGAGAGGATAGGACCACGAAAAGAGTGTCATGGTCGGAATGAGGGCAAACGAGACGATATAACGAAGGAGAGCGAAGACAAAATGAAGATAATGAAGCTTAAAAAGAATGAAGAAAAATACTGAGGAATGAATGAAAAATCTATCGAAGAAGAAAGAATTAAGGAAAAAGATATCGAAGAAGATGATAAAGAAGAAGAAACGAATGAAAAAGATATCGAAGAAGAAGAAGATGAAGAAGAAGGAATTAGTTCAAAAGATATCGAATGTGAAGAATAAGGAATGGATGAAAAAGATATTGAAGAAGAAGGAGATGAAGAAGAAGGAATTAATTCAAAAGATGTCGAATGTGATGAAGAAAGAAAGAATGAAAAAGATATTGAAGAAGAAGGAGAAGAAGAAGAAGGAATTAATTCAAAAGATGTCGAATGTGATGAAGAAAGAATGAATGAAAAAGATATTGAAGAAGAATGAGATAAAGAAGAAGGAATTAATTAAAAAGATATCGAATGTGAAGAATAAGGAATGAATGAAAAAGATATTGAAGAAGAAGGAGATGAAGAAGAAGGAATTAATTCAAAAGATGTCGAATGTGATGAAGAAAGAATGAATGAAAAAGATATTGAATAAGAAGGAGATGAAGAAGAATGAATTAATTTAAAAGATGTCGAATGTGAAGAATAAGGAATGAATGAAAAAGATATTGAAGAAGAAGGAGATGAAGAAGAAGGAATTACTTCAAATGATGTCGAATGTGAAGAATAAGGAATGAATGAAAAATATATTGAAGAAGAAGGAGATGAAGAAGAAGGAATTAATTCAAAAGATGTCGAATGTGATGAAGAAAGAAAGAATGAAAAAGATATTGAAGAAGAAGGAGAAGAAGAAGAAGGAATTAATTCAAAAGATGTCGAATGTGATGAAGAAAGAATGAATGAAAAAGATATTGAAGAAGAATGAGATAAAGAAGAAGGAATTAATTAAAAAGATATCGAATGTGAAGAATAAGGAATGAATGAAAAAGATATTGAAGAAGAAGGAGATGAAGAAGAAGGAATTAATTCAAAAGATGTCGAATGTGATGAAGAAAGAATGAATGAAAAAGATATTGAATAAGAAGGAGATGAAGAAGAATGAATTAATTTAAAAGATGTCGAATGTGAAGAATAAGGAATGAATGAAAAAGATATTGAAGAAGAAGGAGATGAAGAAGAAGGAATTACTTCAAATGATGTCGAATGTGAAGAATAAGGAATGAATGAAAAATATATTGAAGAAGAAGGAGATGAAGAAGAAGGAATTAATTCAAAAGATGTCGAATGTGAAGGAGAAAGAATGAATGAAAAAGATATCGAAAATGTGGAAGAAGAAATGAATGAAAAAATATTGAAGAAGAAGATGAAAAGGAAGAAGAAGGAATTAATTAAAAAGATATCGAATGTGAAGAAGAAAGAGTAACTGAAAAAGATATCGAAGAAGAAGAAGGAATGAATGAAAAAGATATCGAAGGAGAAAAACGAGAAGGAAGAATGACTGAAAAAGATATCGAAGAAGAAGGGATAAATGAAAAATATATACAAGAAGAAGAAGAAAAAGAAGAAGAAGAAGAGATATTGTTTAGGCAGGAAAGTAACTGACACTTATGAAGTCTAGTTATCACTTAGTCTATCTCTAACTGTATCAAAAACGCGAAATAATAATAATAATAATAATAATAATAATAATAATAAGAAGAAGAAGAAGAAGAAGAAGAAGAAGAAGAAGAAGAAAAAGAAGAAAGAAGAATGACAAGATGAATGCGAATTGTGGAATCAAAATGATAAAAAAGTAAAAATGGGGTTTGGAAGAAGCAGAAGTGCGATCTTAGGGTTCTATTATGTGTGTTTTTTAATGCACCGTGGAAAATGTCAGGATGTCATTTCTGACCTTAGGTCTCTGGTTGGGAGCCGGAAAGAAATTACTATACACCAAAGATCAAAAGAAATAATAATAATAATAATAATAATAATAATAATAATAATAATAATAATAATAATAATAGTAAGTTTACAAAAGAGAAGATCTACGAAAATGAATTGATAAAAAAAGAATAAAAAGTTGGTTGTGTGGTTGATTTTGTTTAGTGTCAAATGAAATCTTTTTTGTTATTTAATGCTGAAATCTAAATATTTTTCCACAATTTTATGCCTCCAACTACAAATAAAATGTATTGTTGGTCATTTTACTATAGATATGTATTGTAGATAATTATTTTATATAAAAAATTATTGCTGGTATTTTTACCATCAAATATATTTTTTATACTTTCATAGTGATTTGTTTTTGTTTGGGGGTTCACTATTTGGCCTTAGCTGGGACCCTAACAGGTGCTACTACCTCCGGTCAGGATGGACCTGGGGACATCAGCAATTAAGAAGTGGTTCTACGCTCCTCAAAACCTCCAAACTCTAGATTAGAAGCCTTGCTGCCGGATGTAGATTATCGTCTTACCCTGGACTAGAAGAAAAAGATGAAGAATGAGTTTGTAAAGAAGAAAAAAAAGAAGAAAAGGATGATGAAGAAGAAAAAAAGAAGTAGAGTAAGTTTATAAAGAAGAAGAAGAAGAAGAAGAAGAAGAAGAAGAAGAAGAATGGATTTATAAAACCGTCACTGGTCTTCGACATCATTAGATACAGTAGGCATTAGATACAGATGATACTACCATTTACTCCTCTCCCAATAACAAATCCGCCAGAGTTGACAAAGTTAACCTGGCCGCTGCTCTTGAAAAGGACCTCCAATCAGTGGTCAACTGGGACAGGAAATGGTTTGTAAATTTAAATGCCACCAAAAAGAAACTGCTCTCATTTAAGCACCACAGAGAATCTTCCCTGTCCATCATCAACATGGCTGATATTAGACTTGTGGAGAGCAACATGCTGTGCCTTCTTGGCCTCGCGTTTTCAATTGACTTGAAGCGACACGACTACATTGTATGAATAGCTGTATCTACTGCAAGGAAGGTTGGATCACTGTGGCGTGCCAGAAGATTTTTCTCGTCCGGGGCCATCTTGCATATTTACAAATCTACCATTTGTTCGTGCATTGAATACTGTTTCACGTATCCGGTAAATTGTTCGAAATCAATTGCTCGACAGTAAATTGCTCGAAAAACAATTTCTCGAATTATCAATTGCTCGAAAGCCACGACGCTCACTTTAGCAGTCAGTCTTTTAGGAATTTCTCTCTTGTCTGGCTCAACACACGGTGGCAAGGCTACTCTCTGTATGTGTCGTTCTACCTTTCTTCCATTAGCAACCATATGTATTGTCATTATTGATGGACTAAAGAGAGAACAAAGTTTACAAGAATTGCAAATAGAGCAATATGTGGGAGGAGTGAGTGCAGCTGAGGGCAGAAAAAGTATCGTGACTGTGCAATGTGATTAAAGAACATTGTATCCAACTATGACACAGCAATGTTGAAGAATATTTAAGAAGTGTTGCATATAATATTTCATACTAATAGAGTAAATATTAGCCACAATAGTTATATTTTTAAATCACGAAGAATAACAGTAATAATAAAAATGTAGCCTTTATTTTCAACTATGAAAAAAAGCAATGTAAAAAAAAAATAAGACCTGCTATAGAAATGTACTCGTTCTTTAATTTTAACTGTTCACTTAACAACAATAAAATTGTATTATTTTATCTTATACTAAATATTAGATAGATAGATATGAACCGAGTGACACAGATACAGAGAGAGAGGGGGGGAGATAGATAATGACCAAACTGAGATAGATAGATAGATAGATAGATAGATAGATAGATAGATAGATAGATTGGCATTTAGGTCCCACCATTTTACTGTTCAAATAGTTAAATGCCACTTATACTCTGAGATAGATAGATAGATAGATAGATAGATAGATAGATAGATAGATAGATGATGAACAGGCTGAGATTAGATAGATAGATCGATATATAGATAATGAACAGACTGAGATTAGATAGATAGATAGATAGATAGATAGATAGATAGATAGATAGATAGATAGATAGATAGATTGGCATTTAGGTCCCACCATTTTACTGTTCAAATAGTTAAATGCCACTTATACTCTAACAGTTTCTTTTCTCACACTTCCCGACTGAGGAACACACGTTTACTTGCTTCCCTGAATACTACAAACTTCAAAAATTTAAATGCAATATAAATCGCCATCTTCTGTCTTCTTGAAAGCCGTTCATCTTTTTCTCCTTTCCTTAATCTCCGCCATATCTAGTCTTTCCTCTCACTTTCAATCTGTGTACCCGCCCCCGCGTACGTGGGGTGAAATGATAAAAAAAGATGAAGAAGAAGAGTGAGTCTATACAGAACAAAAGGAATAAGAAAAAAAAACGAAGAGTGAGTTTATAAAGAAGAAAAAGAGGAAGAAGAAGAAAAAGAAGAGTGAGTTTTTACAGAAGAAGAGGAAGACGAAAAAGAAAAAAGAAAAAGAAGAGTGTGTTTATTTTAGAAGAAAAGGAATAAGAAGAAAAAGAAGAAGAGTGAGAAGAAGAAGAAAAAGAAAAAGAAGAAAAAGAAGAAGAGTGTGTTTATTTTAGAAGAAGAAAAGGAATAAGAAAAAGAAGAAGAAAAAGATGAAGAAGAGAGAGTTTATGCAGAAAAAAAGAAGAGGAAGAAGAAGAAAAAGTAGAATGTGTTTATAAAAACGAAGAAGAAAAAGAAGGGAAGATGAATAAGAGGAAGAGGCAAATAAAATGCAGATTTCTTAAGGAGAAAAAGATGAATTGAAGGAGGAAGGAAATAATGCAATGAAAAAGATAAAATAAGAGGAAGAGGAGGTAGGCAGGAAAACAATGCATGTCGAAGAAAAATAATGTCTTTTAATAAAATCAAATCTCTGAGGAAGATAAGGAAGCACAATTTTTAACGGAAAAAAATTCACCTTATTTCGTAATTTTTGCCCCTCCCCCCCTCATACCTCATATTCACCATAATCCCTTCACTTTTTTTTTGCTTCTTAATATTAATTTCTACATTGCGTATGAAGAAAAAACATTTTCAACCTCGTCATTATTTTACGCATAGCAAAAGAAAAGTGATTTGCATGAAAGTTAGAAATTCATCACAAGACCAATTTCGTCCAAATTCCTGCCTCGTTCTGACACACGCTCTTTCTTTCCTTCATTTAATCTCGAATTGGCTAAAAAATGTCGGAAATAGAAAACAAAACACGAATAAAATTGCAATAGCAATTTACTATTCAGTAATACAATTAAAAGTAAATATATATATATATATATATATATATATATATATATATATATATTTGATGATATTGCAAATTATTTTTCACGTTTATAAGAAGCTACTTTGCTTGTCTCCCCTTCTAAAATGACTTCAAGCAATCTTTTATCATTGTTTCGTATTAGAACAAAAAGATGCTAACCGGATACGAGGTTATTGAATAAATGTCAGAACAAAGGGAAAAAAGTTCTTAAAATTTACCTAGAACACCAAAAAAAGAAGTTGGGGAGAGGCATGATCTGAAAGGATATGGCATATAAAAGAAGAAAGAAGTAATTTCGATACAAATTATTTGGGGTTTGTGCCAGGTTAAATGATGGATTATATAAGAATCCTCCGAAAATCAGAAATACATTTTAAATTATGGAA
>OZ010589.1:9548831-9583831 GCA_963932145.1 Acanthosepion lycidas | reverse complement strand
GCGCTAATATATAGGAAAGAACACGTTAGTTAAATAATCCGAAGTTCCTTAGTATTTTTGTTTTTATTTCTAAAAAGCAGGGCTCAATAAAAAGAAAGAAAGAAGTAGAGCATATATATATATATATATATATATATATATATATATATATATATATATATATATATATATATATATATATATATATATATATATATATATATATATATATAAGCATTTCAGGCCAAGCAAGGTGGGTGTGCTACTAGGCTGCAACTGATTACTGAGAGTAAAGAAGGTGTGTTTGAGGTAAAGATTTAGAGAAAGGCGGGGATCAGGGTCAAAGCATCAGAAGTTGTCGACTGACATTATATTCGAAGATTATAGCTATCAAGTAAGAGGAAGGGAGTTCCACTGTCGGGAAGTGCGAAAGAAGAAGCTGGTGGAATAGAAGATGCTAATTCCGGAATATCCATGCGAGCCTTTGCCGAAGATATCCCGTTTGCCGGGAGAAAATGCGATAAACGATGACTGAACAAGTTGAAACCTCAAGAAAAAAATAATTTCGAAAATTTCAACCAGGATCAAAAGAAAGGACTCATGGCTCAGTGGATAAAGACGTTGGTTAGATCCAGTGACTAAAGCCAAAGAGTTGTGAGTTCAATACCAGGCCACAGCCGTGGTGAACCAAAAACTTGTATAAAGTATAGGTAACGTAGCAGAAAGTTCATCAAAACAATTATCATGAAAGTATTTATAGAAAAAGACACAAGAAAAAAAAATAACTATCAACAAAGAAAAAATTGCACTTGATCTGAGACAAAATAACATCTCGTCAAAAACAAGGTTGAATTTTCTCTATCGAACTATCAATAACATAAAACACAGATCGGCGACCTACATCACAAATCAAAAAGCGTCCTGGGTATGACGATAAACTACATCCGGCAGCAAGGTATCTGATCGGGAGTTTGGAGATCTTGAGGTGGAGAGGAGCACCACTTAACTTTACCCTGAAAATATAAAATTATGTGCAAAATATCTGCAGTTGAAAAACACAAAACTACGTACAAAATATTTGCGATTTCGGCATTACATAACCCATAGAGATGTTGATATGCCGCCAAAAAAAGTGAACCAAAAACTTGTAATACTTATGCAGAAATGGATGGAACCACTTGGGACGATCAGACAAGATACAAAACCTATCCACGCAACTATCAAAAGTACACACACACACACATATATATATATATATAAATTTCAGAAATAAGTTATTCAAAAAAAAAATCGCTTGAAGATGGAACAGAGCTTAGTACTTTAATTCAGTTTAATTCAAATAATTATATTGAAGTTTTCGGCTCTTATTTTGAAACATCAGAACTCTTATGTAGCGTGTTCAAATCATATTTTTAAATAAATAATGATATATATATATATATGTATATATATATACAAAATTATAACCTATGCATGTTAAAAAATCACTACAAATTTTGTTTCAACACTGCTGGTGTCTTATCAAGTGATGGAGTTGATTGCAAAATAATTATTTATAACATGCATAGTTTTGAATAAATATTATTTGCTCTAGTCGGTATTGAGCACTCTTTTAAGAAATGTCTTTTTGGTTATCGGAATTTTATTTCATATTTACCAACCCTACAGAAAAATATAAGCATGTTTGATTAAATAATCTGGGCATATGTATATTTATTTTTATTGTGATCATCTCGAATTCTTTAACGACCTCTTAATGATGATGTTAAATTCATTAGGGAAGGCGCCATAGTTTTGTTTTCGTTTCTTTTATTTTTAAAACTACTTTCGATCGTTTTCAGAGGTGAATTCTTAAGACAAAAAATTAATGTAATTGATTGCTGTGATTTTTTTTAAAGTACGCACTGTTATAATTATTTTTAAATGAACCGTTGAAGCTATGGCGTTTTTACGTGTTTTTGATCTAAAGGAGATGCCTTTAATTTGTATGATTATCATCTATTCAACTTTGTACAAAAGCTTTTTGAAATATTTTTCAAAACATAGCTCTTATAAACATTTTAAAATATTGTTGCTGTATACATAACTAATCTTATTTAGTGTTGGCTGTTTACTGCTTATATAGAGGGCCTCTAGAATTTGAAGTTTTATATATGTCAAAATTTTCATTTGAAAGCACACGAAACCGCGTTGTTTTGTTTTTTTTTAACAAAACTATAATAAGAATGAGAGGTTTTTTTCTTGGCTTTTAATTCTCCCTACCAAAAACAAAAAAAAAACAAAAAAAAAAAACAATAAAATAAAATAATGAAAAGAAAAAAGAAAATCGGCCGCTAAGCACAAAGACATCAAATAAAAAGTCACTGATACATACTTGTATGCCTATAGAAAGTTAATTTATACAACAACTGGTGTAATAACAAATCTGTTACCACCAACAAAGTCCTCATTAGATGATGACCCGGTTGGACCCCATGGTTTCGTTGCTACAGAATCATTTCTAGTAACCCCTGGCTCGTCATCGGTACCTTACCATGCCAACCGGCTATGTTGCTTCTCCATCACTTTGCTGGGTAAGAAATGCAAGCAGGGGCGTCAGTGCCCCAGTATGAAAAGCTGTTTCTTTTGATATCAAACGGAGATCAGTTAGATATCTCAAGGCTTATCTGGAAATATCATCTTAGCGTCTGACTAAAGGGAAGAAGTATTAGTCGAAATGTCGATAATTCTCTCTCACGAACCGAAATAAAAAAAAAGAAAGTATCGTGTATCTATAATGTGTATAAGGCCAGGATTTTTGAGTATTTTAAGTTTTCTTTCTTGTCCGTTTTCCTTAATTTCTTTTCATTTTCTTCTTTCTTTCTTTCTTTCTTTCTTCATTTTCACGATATTTTGCTCTTTTTCTCTTTTTATATCTTTTTCCCCCTTTCTTTATTTCATATTTATCTTGACTTTTCTATTTTCTTATTTATTTCTTTATTTATTTTTTGCGGCAGGTAGAAGTAAATTACGTGAACTTGTTTGTCGATATTTCTGAGATGAGGTATTATGTACACTATTTACATTATTCGGACTATTATCCTCATCTTTGTCGCCATATTTATTACAACGTTTCGGCCTTTCAGTATCTGTCTATATTTCTGAGATGAGGTATTATGTACATTATTTACATTATTCGGACTATTATCCTCATCTTTGTCGCCATATTTATTACAACGTTTCGACCTTTCAGTATCTGTCTATATTTCTGAGATGAGGTATTATGTACACTATTTACATTATTCGGACTATTATCCTCATCTTTGTCGCCATATTTATTACAACGTTTCGACCTTTCAGTATCTGTTTATATTTCTGAGATGAGGTATTATGTACACTATTTACATTATTCAGGCTATCGTCCTCATCTTTGTTACCATATTTATCACAATGTTTCGGCCGTTGTACACTCAGGGCTTCTTCAGGTGGCTGGAATATCGAACTGAACCCTTTATTTGGCTCGTTGGAGTAGACTGTTCTAGTGTCATGTCTAATGGATGCCAGTTATAAGTTATTTCCTGTTAATTCACCTCTCCAAGATCTCCACTACTATAACCAGGTATTGAACTGACACTGGATCTAACCAACGCTTTTATCCACTGTGCCATGTGTCCTTAAAGGCATCTGTATATGAATTTCTGGGACTTATAAATTTAATTTCTTCAACAACCATTTTTATCAGTGCTCATATTGTAATTTTTGCTGTTATCATCATTTATTTTTTTTTTTTACCGGAACTCATATTGCAATTTTCGTTGTTATTATTGCTTTTCTCTGGCACCCCCATATTGTATTCATTTCTATGCTTGGTCGGCTCAGGAGATTTTTGTGGCCTAGCATATGTGCTGATTCCTTAAGCTTACAAATTTTCCAATGGTGTTTCTTGTCTATGATATCAACCTAATCCCAGAGAGGGTGGTGATCTCCCTTCTCTCTCCATATGTGGTCAGCCACGCCTGATTTTTCCTCTTCTCCTCGTGTTACAGCTTTCTGGTGTTCTTGAAGCCTTACCTTAAGGAGCGGCCTGTCTCCCCTTTATATTTCTTTCCGTAGCTGCATGGGGTGACGTTCACACAGTCTTTAGTCATGTTCTCCTCTATGTGGGGGTCTTACTCAGGAGAGATATCTGTGAAGTGTTGTCCAGCTTTTGAAGGTTGTCCTGATGTTATATGAACCCCTGATCCTTTGTATTTTCTCCGATAACCCCTTCACATAAGGCAGGCAGACTGTTTTCTGAGTGTTTTTGTCCTCCTCCTCTTGTACCCGCCTATCCCAGTTTATTGGGGCTGCTGCCATGTACTCAGGATAGTTGTTACGTTGAAAAGTATGCTTATACTGACCAATTCCTTATCTAGAGTTGTAACTTCAATACCTGATTAAGTGGAGTGGTGAATTAACAGGAGATAACTGATAACTGACATCCATTAGACATGGCACGTGAAACTAGAACAGTCTAACCCAGCCAGCGAAATAAAGGGTTCAGTTCGACATTTCAACCACCTGAAGAAGGCCGGAGCGTACAACGGCCGAAACGTTATGATAAATACGGTAAAAAAGATGAGGAAGTCCAAATAATGTAAATAGTGTGAACTTGTTTACTGTACACAGTGAATCCTCTGGAATATATACAGTAGTTGGTGAAGATGAAATTAGAGACTGTATTGCTCAAAATCTCTTCCGATCAGAAATGTGTCACTTGAAGTAAAGAATGTTAGACAAACATTTGTGATGACCAACTGAGGACTTGTGCTGAATTTAACTCACTTCAAATGTTCCAATGTTTAGCATCAGTAAAAGTGAATGAACCCATAAGCCTGCATTCACACCGTGTCGAAAAAAATGTAGGTTAGGAATATGAGAATATTTTGAACTCGTTGAATTAAATAAAAAGAAAAGTTGATGAATTTTGGGATGATCTGCTATATTTGGTAAGCAGATGTTGATGTTGAGAACAAGCCAGAAGCATGTTCTTCGTCTTCATCTTCGAGAATTTACTAATTCAAATGTCAGTCTGATTATGTAGGCAAAACGGGTTCAAAGATGGAAGTACAGATCAATCAATATGTACCAGCCAATATTCGCAAGGATAAGGTAAAGAATTTGCATAAATCTTTGAATGCAACTTGTTTGGCCATAGCCGAACATTTGCTAGAAAACCCAACAATTTGCCAGATGTTACAGCCAAACCATATTCTTGCTACTGAGGGAGGCTAATTCAAAACTGAACTTGAAGGTGCTGAAGTCTGTTTACATTAAGTCATACCAACCACTTCTCTGTAAGCGGAAATAGTGGTTGATAGGGTAAATCTAATTAGCTTGTTAATTAACGTGTTATATATATATATATATATATATATATATATATATATATATATATATATTATACAATGTTACATTAGAACATGTAAATATCCACCACAAAATTGTTCATTTTGTTTTAACGTTAAAATCAAACGTTTCTTCAGGTGGCTAACAATGATGTTACTAAACGATTCTATTCAAAATTGCGATAAATGAAACATTTAAATTATTAAAAATCAAAGCTGACTGGGGACGAAGAAGGCAGAAGAGTGTTTCACAAGCGATTAGTGCGAGAGAAGAAACTCTTAGCATAGAACTTACAGTTACATCTAGCCAATTCCACTATAAATTGATTAGATCTTGCCGCCAATCCATTACTCCGCTTAAATACATACATCCAAGGTACCATAGATGAAAGAAATATTTATCTTTTGCAAAATACAAAAGATAAGCGAGCGGCGGGGTGATGTGGGAAGGCTGGTATAATATTAAGTTGGTGCAAAAATAATATCGTTTTTTGACGTTAAAAATACGTCAAAAAACGATATTATTTTTGCACCAACCTAATATATATATATATATATATATATATATATATATATATATATATATATATATATATATATATATATATATATATATATGTATGTATATGTGTGTATATATATATATAAACTTAGCTAGCCGCAATCACTGACGCAAACATTCCTTACACCAAAGCAACACATTCTTACTTAACATTTTTAATACAGACACCATAATACCTCAGAGTCTCTATGGCGTCCTAATGTGTCTCTACCATACAGAAAATTTCATTGGAAGCATTACCATAAAATCATTTATAAAAAAAAAAGGCATGGGGAAGCTACATTATAGAAGTAGAAGAATGACTCAAACCGAGGTGTCAGCTCAGGATCCATAGTATTGCAGTTTTTTTGTTGTTGTTTTTATTTTATCAAGAATTTTAAATATATAGCAGGTGGACCAGACCATATTTGGCAGACTTATAAATATGTAAGTTAGATTCAGTAAAGTAAAACTGTCTAGAACGACGCAGTAAACCAACTTTCCTAGCAGCTAACCTTGCAGATGTTTTAATATTATTTTTCTAATTCATACTTTCGATTTACTAATTTACAGCATTATTTTTTCTTGTTCTTTTTTTGTGTTGTGAACATGTCCGTTTTTATTGCTTTAATAATTGAACTCGTGAATACATTCTTCTTTTGCTTTCTTGCAGGTAAGTGGTTCTCTTCTGCTCGTGTTGTTCCTTTGAAAAGATTTATCCAGACCCCATCCATCAAAGGTAAGTACATCTGATAATTTTTCTACCTGATGAACATTATCTATTAACCACTCCGTAGATCGGAAGTCCAGTTCAGGAAGTACAATGACATTACGAATTTCCGCCACATATTTTCCCCACTTTTTTTGCGGAAGGATGTTTCTGTTCGCTTAAAAAATAAACGAGAACTTTTCATCGTCATCTCTCCCTCACTCTCTGTCTCTCTATCTGTTTATCTCTTTCACTCTCTATCTTTCTTTCTCTTTCAGTCTCTCTCTCTCTCTGTCTATCTGTCTTTATCTCTCTATATCTCTTTCACTCTCTATCTCTCTGTCTTTATCTATCTCTATCTCTTTCACTCTCTCTCTATCTCTCTATATCTTTCACTCTCTCACTTTCACTCTCTATCTATCTTTATCTCTCTCTATCTCTATCTCTTTCACTCTATCTCTTTCACTATCTCTCTCTTCCACTCTCTCTCTTTATATCTCTCTAACTCTTTCACTCTCACTCTCTCTATATCTCTCTTTCACTTTCTCTCTCTTTCACTCTATCTCTTTCACACACACACCCACACACACACTCTCATTTTCTCTCTCCCAGAGCCAAACAACGTTGTGTAAGTTAATTTCCTTCCATCGGACACTGTTATAGTTTGGCATTACAAAGTCAGAAAGAAAGAACTGTACATAATAATAATAATAATAATAATAATAATAATAATAATAATAATAATAAACCCCACAAAACTTGAAGACCTTCAAAAACGACTGCAGATAAAATGGTTGTCTCATGTAACTTGTAGGGACAATAATGGCATAATCAATTTGTTAACTTTTTCTTTCTTTCTTTCTTTTTATGCGCCATGTCCCTTCAGGACGTAGGCTATCATGGCTCTCCACTTCACCCTATCCCTTGTAGCTCTCAATAAGTTTAGTCCCTCTGCCACCTTCCCCCAGACCACGTTCCGTCATCTACTTGCTTAAACCCGCCAGGTATGTCTTCAGTTATTTTCCCTAGTCTCTCTTTCCCTCTATTTGACCTGTGAGTATCAGATTCCTCAAGCCCTCCTTTCTCATTACGTATCCTAGAATTTTCAGCTGAATCTTCCTGGTGTTAAGGATAACCTGCCTCCTTGTTTGCATCCTCTCCAAGACCTCATCGTTGCTCACACGCTCGGAACATGATATCCTCAGCATCCTTCTGTAGAACCATATCTCCGTCAACTCGAGTCTCTTCTTAATCTTTGAGGAGACAGTCCAATATTCGCCTCTGTAAAGGAGGACCGATGTCACATAGCAGCTCAGTACTTTTTTCTTTGTTACCAAAGGAATCTTCCTGTCTCGCATTACTCGGCCAATCTTTTGGAATGCGCCCTTGGCCATCCTAATACGCCTACGGATCTCAGTGTCGCACTTACCGTCCTCTGTCAAAACACTTCCCAGATATTTAAACTTCCTCACATGCTTTATTTTAGTGTCCCTGACCTTCAAATCGCATTTTGGGCTCATTCTTTTACTGATGACAATGCATTCTCTCTTCTTGTAGTTTGTGCTTCGTCCCTTCATCTCGCTTTCCTTCGCTACATTCTGTAGGAGATTTCGTAATTTCTTTTCCGTGTCTGCTATAAGCAATGTGTCATCTGAATATCTTATGTTGCTAAGATTGTTGCCGCCAAAGATGAATCCCGGTAGGACTTCCAACCAAAACGAAAAGGTTTCGAAGGAAATTCTCATAAATGCCAGAAACTTCGATAACAAATAGCGGACATGAGAAAGCTATTTTCTTGAAAAACTGTTTTAAGATAGAAGTGTTATAAATTTCAACCAACAGAGACAGTAAAAGTTCAGTTCAAGAACGCCAAAATTTCTTGCCTGTAAACAGTTATTACCAATCACAGAAAATACTAAAAAATGGTTTCCCCGCTCTTTCGTGTGGAAAAAAAAAACTCTGTTAATTTAAAAACGCCATATTTCTGACGTATTTTCCGAAAAATATGTAAAACATTGTAATATATTACAAATAAAGAAAAACTGCAAACATTGTCCTCACTAATCAAAATAATCCCACCAAATCTAACCTCGCGATAACCAAGAAAGTGAATGAAATTCATTGCCTTGTACAAGACTGTATTTCTTATCAAAAATCAATTACCTATAATACTACCACCTCATTGAGTAGACCCCTCACTTGTCAGATCAAAGTAATAAAAAAACATCTATCTAACCATAATTTAGAAAAAAACTTAAGAAAAATTCTGGTCGCAAACAATAACATTCTATATAAATCACATTACCGGAAACATCTCGCATTAAGCAAGAACCTTTCTATTAAACATATCTAATCATGGGAATGGACTGATGAGTGTTAAAAAAAAATAAGAAAAACGCTCACTCGAATTTCAGCCGCGTTCAATATGTGAAGGCTCGAAATAAACCCTATTACTAGGATTCAAACAACACAAAAATAAAACAAACAGTCAAACATTAAGAGAAATTAACAACATCTAAAAACAAATCACTTGACAATGGCTAAAGAAGTAATAAAAAGCGGTTGGGTCAATGAACAATACCGATAATTTATTGCCCTCCCTTACTTCCACCAAATGAACAACGTAAGAACAATAGAAAAAGTTTAAAAAATTAATTACATTTAGCTTGTCTGTCATATTTGACGAAATATGTTTAAAAGAAAGGTTCCTGCACGTATATCTATATATCTATATCTATCTATCTATCTATCTATCTATCTATCTATATATATATATATATATATATATACATATATATATATGTAATCCCAGTGAGCCAGGAAGTATCTACGTAGATTTTCGGTGTGTTGAACTCTGTGTTCCACTTATATATATATATATATATATATATATATATATATATATATATATATATATATATATATATAATTAATCACCCCAAAGCAAGGAAATAATGGCGTGAAGAAGTAACGGACAACTGATAGGGAAAACGAAGAAAATGTATTTAGATAGAACGAGAGACTCAATCATGAACCCAATCTTAAAGATCTGTACTCGTTATATATATATATATATATATATATATATATATATATATATATATATATATATATATACGGCGAAATCATAACCACTTTAACATATTAAATAAAGGAACGAATATATTTTATTTCATATATATATATATATATAGATAGATAGATAGATAGATAGATAGATAAAAACAAAGAAAGAAAGAAACAATAAAATAAAGAAGAAACAATAAAATAAAGAAAGAAAGGACAAAAGAATGAAAGAAAAAAGATAGAAAGAAACAAAGAAAGAAACAAAGAAAGAAATAAGTACATATAGATCTTGATATGTTTTATTTATCCTTTAACATGTGCATAGCAGAAAGCGTGATACGAATTTCGTACGATCATTTCCTGGAAATAATGCAGATGGGTTAGCAGATTTCTTTACGCTCGGAATGCCTAAATTTTTGCAGAGAATCTTGTATGTGTGTTTGTCGTATGTGTGAAACGAGTCTTGGGCGTCCAGGGTTATTAGTTATCAACGCGAAATGTTGAATCATCGAGATTAGTTCAAATTCTGACTTCTCCTGCGGCTATGGATTAAATAACATGGACATAATACGTCGGATAAACTTAAGCGGCTGTGAGTTTAGGTGAAGTACTATTCTGAAGGCAACGGGAAAGCAACATAAAAAAAGTAGCAATTCAGAGATAATAGAGAAAAGGAAACTGTGGAGAGCCATAGACGCGTACGTCCTAAAGGATCACTGAGTGCTGGGGGTCAATAAAATAGTACTCGATGTAATATAACAAAGCTCTTGAGTATATATTAATAAATATATATTTTTCCCTCACTAGTAGCACGACTCTGAGTTTCATGCACAACGTAATCTTCAGGTGTTGGGTAGAGACTGACCGTTACATAATTTAAATATTAATAAAAATATTTGCGTACGCAGTTTACATATTGTATAATATAAAATATGAAACCAGTCTATTTCAAATGCAAAATATGTATTAAAAAACAACAAGCAAAAAACAGTAATCACAATATAATATATATATATATATATATATATATATACACATATGTATATAATTATTATTATTATTATTATTATTATTATCATTATTATTATATACGATTACAGTGTAATAAATTATAAGCATGGAATATTAGTGTTTGAGCTATTTATATTATATTCTTACTCTGTCCTGGACATTGAGATCTACCTGCATTCTGTCCTCTTGTAACTATATATATATATATATATATATATATATATATATATATATATATATATATATATATATATATATAGTTACATATAGAATTTAATTTTGTACTTAAATTAAAGACATTAGTTCCATTTCACATGTGAAATGGAACTAATGTCTTTAATTTAAGTACAAAATTAAATTCGGGGCTTTTAGCTTCCATTTTTGAAACATGGTTGGAACTGTGTAGCGAAAAACCATATTTTAAGTCTATTAAGTTATAATATTAATGCTCTGTAAATTTACGTTGAGCACTTTTTTGTAAAAATAAAAATATCTAACACCGGATTATATACCTTACTGTTCTTTCTTTTTATTAATATACATACATATATATATATATATATATATATATATATATATATATATATATATATATATATATAACTAATATTATCTCTCTCTCTCTCTCTCTATATATATATATATATATATATATATATAGATAGATAGATAGATAGATAGATAGATAGATAGATTTAATGTGTGCTATATTTATGGGATAAAGTGCTCAATATCAGAGATAGAGCGTATGTAAATATAAATATAAAAGTGAACATTGAAATCAACACTCAGAGGCGACAAGCTAAATGTGGCCTGACGATTGCGTTCACCATGAAACAATCTGTCGCCTCTGAGTGTTGATTTAATGTCCATATATATCTATATCTGTGTGTGTGTGTGTGTCTATATATATATATATATATGTATATATATATAAATACGTGAGAGTGCTTCAGGCTCAATAGATTTGTCCCACCTATCCTCAAAGTAAATGTTTCTTTACAATAAATTCTTTCTGATAATTTAACTACATGTTTCTTTCTTCCTTCATTATTCGTTATTAGTTATTTTATTTTTTCATCATTTTCTATTAAATGAAAGTTGGAAATTTACCGAACTATGAATTTACAACTTTCAAATGGACAAATTGCAATATAATGACGTCGCAAAATAATGTCGTTGGCTCGTTCGCACTCCGAAACGATCCTGGAGCCAAGATGGGCGTAATCTAATTTGGACAGTTTTACGCATCGTAAATACTTTCTCAAAATGAACAATTAGTATAATGATATCGATTTATGTCGATTTATTTATTTTTTTAATTTCATTCACACCTTAAACTACGTGCGAGGCAAAAGGTTTTTGTTGCTGTTTTATGGATGGCTTTCTTGTATGCCGTTCTAAACTCAACGTAAGTAGCATCTATTCGACACACGCAAACATACATAGTGTTGTCGCGTATAAGTAAATGGACTAACCTCCACAATGCGTCTATATTAAACATCTCAACGTTTACAGAATTACTCCAGAAACAATGACAACCACATACACACACACATATATATATATACTTGTTTATTTTAAGACATGGCATATATATATATATATATTACGAAATGGACAAAGTCCGACAATTTATTTATTAAAGACATTTTTATGTTTAACGTTCTTTTTATAGATACAAGTATTTAAGTAAATGCTCTGTTTATAATAAACAGTATTAAATAACATTTACCGCCCTGAATGTCCGAGAAATTTTCATAGAAAATATTCGTCCTTGGACAGGATTCGAACCTGCATCCTATACGGAAGCGTCATTTACGCTGACGTGCCTTGACCGCTCGGCCACCAAGGATCGAATTTACTGTTTATAAACTTCAATCAATTCAAACCCCATGAGCAGTTATGAATGTACGAGATTCATGGAAGGTTGATATATATATATATATATATATATATATATATATATATATATATATATATATATATATATATATATATATATATATATATATATATATATATATATATATATATATATATATATATGGTATAATTTATAAGGGTTTGAATAATCATATTTAAGTAATGGAGACGAAAAAATTTTCAGAATTAAAGGAGAAAGGTTTGATTATAGGTTCCTCACATACTCCTAATAGTCTTAAAGGTAGGTGTGACTTATGTTTAGGAGAAACAATTAGAATTTTAAAATACAATAATCAAAGCCAACTATTGAATCAAAGCAATGAATTAGTGCTAAAATGTCAGCATAAAAACAAATTCAAATTTCTATAATATAGGTTTAACTACTATATTTCCATAATATTCACACTCCTCTAAATATTCAAATGTCGAAAGTACAACAAATTGTAATTTCTATATTCCCCCTCAATAACCTCTTTACACGATATTATTTAATTTATAAACTCTTATCAATATGTTCCCCAACTCTCTTTCCATTAATCCATTGCATCATTTAGGTATACGTGTAAGTGTAATTTTCTGTGATGTCCACTCAAGGCCCAAGAGCCGTTGAAGGTAGAGAATTCACTAAATGAGGTTTTTGAAAGAGGTTAAAGTGATCGGGGAAGCATCTTCTCGGGAATCCATTCCACAACGTCAACGTTCTTGATAAGAATCTGACAGAATGAAACTTCCTCCTTATAAATGGAATACAAATGGAAGTTATAAATATCTGAAATGATGGACCAAAGGAATGTAGTTTGTCGAAACACTTAAAAAAAGTATTCGGACATCCAGAATGTTCGTGACAATATATATATATATATATATATATATATATATATATATATATATAAAATAAAAACAGTCCACTTTAAGGTTCCATGTAATAAATTATTTCATCACAGCCCTTTTAAAAGAACTGCGGATCATCAGACTTTACTTCCAAACAAAAAATAATTTAAAGATAAAAAATAAAGATTTTTTGTTTGGAAGTAAATTCTGATGTTCCGCAGTCCTTTTAAAAGGGCTGTGGTCAAATAATTTATTAGATGGAACCTTAAAGTGGTCTGTTTTTATTTAAATTATTTGCTCTGGATTTACATTGAGCTCTCTGGATTTTATCCTCCTTAGGTTTACCCATACGGATTAACAAGTTTTTCATAAACTATATATATATATATATATATATATATATATATATATATATATATATATATAATGTCGAGAAAAGAAAATTATCAAATTACAAGAAAAATTAAATTAAAACTTATACGCATTACCTTATCAATCAATTTTAATTAAACTTGTATAAAAGAGGGAGTGTTGCCCAAATACACAATTATGTATATATATTCTTTTTATACGTTATTTTAATAGGTATAATTTATGCTCTGTAAGAAAATGCTCCATTTGTTAATAAAACAGTATTAATTACATTTACCGGCCTGAATGCTCGAGAAATAACGTAGAAAATATGCACTCTCAGACAGGAATCGAAACTGTAACCCAAATAGAACCGTCATTTGAAATTGTCATGCTGTTAACCATCATCCGCAAAGAAGAGTCTGGCAAACAAACTTCAAATTAATGTTTATAAATATACACCTTTGACGATTTTTTCGATCGATCATATCTACTCATGAAACGTATCTTAACGTAAACAGTGACAACGTATTATAAAATGGATTAAGTCCGACAATTATTTAATATATTTTCTGTTCATACGTTATTTTTATAGATATAATTTATTTAAGTAAATGCTCCGCTTTTAATTAAACATTAATTACATTTACTGGCCTGAATATTCGAGAAATTTCGTAGAAAATATGTGCTCCCAGTCTTTATATATATACATATATATATATATATATATATATATATATGTACTTCAATAACTATATATATATATATATATATACATATATACTTCAATGAGTATATATATATATATATATATATATATATATATACTTCAATAAGTATATATATATATATATATATATACTTCAATAAGTATATATATATATATATATATATATATATATATACTTCAATAAGTATATATATATATATATATATATATATACTTCAGTAAGTATATATATATATATATATATATATATATATATATATATATAGAGAGAGAGAGAGGGGAGAGAGAGAAAGAAAATGTTGCTGCTTACTTTTTAATCATCTCAGAGTGTATTTAAAAAGTTTATAATTTAATCGTAGGTACAAAATAGATAAATAATTTACCAACGTTAAATTAAATAATTTTATTAAAACTGCTGATAATAATTACCATTAAGCAGATACAAGACGTCAATAAAATATAAAAACCTCTTTTTTGCGCGCATGCGTAAAAAAAACTTCATTTCTATGTCTGTGTAAGTTGTATTCGATGAAAAGAATCAAGAATGAAGTAAAGATGTCTGTCTTTCATTTCAGACAATTTCTGTTACGATATTCTTTTAAAAGAGCCAAATGAGACAAAATATCTGGCATAGAACTCTCCAGACATCCCTCTCCAGGGTTGAGTCCAAAAGCGTCTATATGGCCTTGTGGCTGATGATTAGTTTCAACCCTTTATCCCTTTTTCCAAAGCTTAAAATTTGCAAGCCTGTCGTGACTCTATCGATATTTAGTGTTTTGACGTTCATTCCTTGGTAATAAAAGTCCTGATCTTTTGCAGCTGGTCCCCGCTAGGCCACTCACGCAAGGATGAATCATTCTCATTCTATTCGTATGCCAGCCGTCGTTAGATCCGACGCTCTTCTGAGGACGCATGTTCGAATCCTGCCAAAGGGTGCATTTTTCTTTAATACAGTTGTATTCTCTCTTTCTCTTCTCTTCTCTTCACTTCATGTTCCCTCATTTCTTTTCTTCTCCCAATCGATGGTGAAATGTTTTGGGGTCCAGTCATGAAAGACACCAATAAAGATAATTTTAACTTAGCTAGTTTATTAATGTTGACTTATACACCTTCTAAATAGCCAATGGATGTGCTCTCCTTCCATGGGACGACGTTTGCAGACACGAAAGGGAACACGTCTATTTGGCGGTTAAAAATCGACTCTCTTATATTAATTGGTATCACCCCATGCAATTCAGTAAAACCACTAAGACGCAAGGGGTTACATGGCGTATAAGAATTAGGAACAGAAACATTAACAATGAGCCGGAATGGAAAAGAGTAATTGACGTAGCCTTAAAATTTTTGCAGATTAAATTTGACTGGAAAGCATGGAGTCGGAAAGGAGTTCCGCAAACGAGAAGTACGGGTAATGAAACTCTTATCAAAGAACTTACAAATGCATCTAGCTAGCTCAACTGAAAATTGATGAGATCTTGACGTCAATCTAGTACTGCACTTAAATTCAAAAAGTGCAGGTATTATAGCGAAGAGCGATATTTATTTCCGCTTCAAATACAGAAAATGAGACAGTAGCCCAAAATGAAGAGTGAAAGGAAAAGACTTAGCTAGCCACAAACACTGACCCAAACATACAATAACCTTCCTTATACCAAAACAATGCATTCATAGCGAAAAGCTTGTCCGAACAATTGCCCTGAAAGTATCTCTATAAAAATCACAGAGAAAGACAACTTTGCAGCACTGGGAAAGTGACTGAATATATTGAATTCAGATATAGGTAGCAACCCTTCGTTTGAATATGTTTATTTTATATATGAATATAACAGACAAAAAATGTCTCTCAAACGATTTTTTGAGTTTTTGAATATGGCATTTGATTTCGACTTTCTATATCTCTATCCTTCCCACGCTCGTTCAGCCAATCCAAATCGACTTCCTTATTGTGTCTTATATGTGATCACTAAGCTCAACCCGAGAAAGTCGAACCAGAGATAACTTTCCCCTAAAAATAACAGGCTGCTAAACTATTCCTTAACAATAAGACTTTTCAAATATTCAGGTCAGTAGATGAAAATAAAATACTCATTAAAAAAATAAAAATAAACCGTGCGTGTAGTTAAATATGGGCATCAACTAAATATAACGTTTATAGTGATAAAAATATGTTGCATTAATGAATAAAAACCCATTACTTCTTCAGAAATATATATACCTATCCCTACCTTCCCAAGGCCTTTGATTTACGTTATATTACGCAGCCGTTCGAGTAATACTGTTGGACAATAAAGCTAAATTTTGATGCCGAAGGAAAATATAGAAATAAAATTCCTAAATCGGCTTGCCTCTCACAAAAGACGCACCCTTGGGCTTTTCTAGAAGTTGTTTTTGACTTCCTACATCGTTCGCTTGGCAAATCGGTTTCGTTTCCTGCCATTTTTTGTTTTCCTCCCCGAAAGATAAATGCGAATTTAGCCGTTGGAACAATTTCTGATTTAATTCAAGGAACACAAATCATTGAAAATGACATGGAACGTAGAAATATGAACATAGCAACGAACAAAACCAACGCATTGCTCCCTCTCTCTATCTCTCTCTCTTTATATATATATATATATATATATATATATATATATATATATATATATATATATATATAATTTAAAGAAAAACAGACCACTTTAAGGCTCCATTGTAATAGTTTATTTCAGCAGAGACTTTTTAAAGGACGCTGAATCATCAGATATCACTTCCAAAAGGTGAAACGAATATATATATATATATATATATATATATATATATATATATATATATATATATATATATATATAGTTAAATTCCCAGATCAATTCTATGGACAAGACAGATTGGTATAAATAAAATGACAATTGGAAAAAAGATCTTAGATTTTGCCGACGCGTTTCGTCTTCCGACTTTTTTAAGGCAAAAATGAAATCGAAATGTTCTTGTTATAGTTACATTAAAAAAAAAATCCAAATTTAAAAAGATAGACGCTTCTGTCTAAGCCTTTTTTTACATTAACCAGAAAAAAAAGGCTTAGACAGAAGCGTCTATCTTTTTAAATTTGGATTTTTTTTTTAATGTAACTATAACAACAAGAACATTTCAATTTCATTTTTGCCTTGAAAAAGTCGGAAGACGAAACGCGTCGGCAAAATCTAAGATCTTTTTTCCAATTGTCACTTTATTTATACCATATATATATATATATATATATATATATATATATATATATATATATATAAAAGTGAACATAAATGTCAACAAATGATTACGTTCAGAATGAAACAGTCTGTCGTCTCTGAGCTTTGACTTCATTATTCGCTTTTATATTTATATACGCTGTATCTATGATAAATATAGCATACCTTAAAACTATATTTCTTCTTGTGTAGTGGGGAATTGGCTCGTCTTCTCAGGAGAGATTTCTCAATGTAATTGTACATACTAGTTTTCCCTTAACATCAGAATTTGTGGAGAATCGAGTCAAAGTTGAAAAGCTTTTAAATCCAGTATCTGTCTATATTTCTGAGATGAGGTATTACGTAAATTATTTACATTATTCGGACTATTGTCCTCATCTTTGTCGCCATATTTATTACAACGTTTCGGCCTTTCAGTATCTATTTATATTTCTGAGATGAGGTATTATGTACACTATTTACATTATTCGGACTATTGTCCTCATCTTTGTCGCCATATTTATTACTACATTATTCGGATTATTGTCCGCATCTTCGTCGCCATATTTATTACGATAAATTCACTTCTGTTCAGATTCTATATCCTCTTAACACATATCAGAATTTGTGGATAGCCAACACATGTATTTAATAACGATAAGATGGAGAGCAAACATATTTACTACTTTGCCGTACTATTATGAATTGTTGGAGGGTAGAATTATGAAATTTGTATATATTTTTTAAGTATTTGTTTGTTTGGTTTTATGGTTTTTGTGATCTGTGTTTTTTTGCGTTTAAGATGAAATGGTATGGGTAGTGAAGTTTGAATATGTTCTCAATATAATCCTCTTTTTCACTAATGTATTCAGCATTACATATTGTAAGGGCTCTCGATAAAATCGTATAATTATTCCAGATTTTATTCTCTAGTTGTCGTGGGAATAGAAATTGATACGGTTATTTTTGTGCGTGGGTTTGTAGGAATCCTTCTACTCGGTTTTTCGTTGAATGTTAAAATTTGAAGTGTCGGGATTCGATACATTAACAAAATATCGTTACAGGGTCGCTCGTAATTTGACCGTCTAGAATAATCAAACGATTTTCATTGAAGGAATAAAATTCACTAGAAAAGACAACGTAGTTTCAACAAATAAACATTAATATAGCGACAAGAATACAAGCAGTTGATAATAAATTGGAAAGTAATGTCTTTTTGTTTGGGTTGATAAAGTTCTGAAATATAATATAAACTCTCTTGTGTACGTATGTGAGAAACAATAAAATGTTGTAATATGTATGTTTGTATGAAAAATGTTGTAATATGTGTGTTTGTATGAAAAAGTCAACACGTGTGTGCGATGATTCATAGTAAAGCGGATACAAGAAATAGTTAGAAATTGTTTCTTACTGTTGTCGGTGTTGTCGTAGTCTGAAGTTTGTCAACGGTGTCGCTTTTAGCATGAGGTCGTGAAGATCATAAGCGAGAGTTGTATGGAGTTTGGTGACAGCCTCGTGTATCCCTGGTTGGGAACGGATTTCATATGTTTTTATACACCTTTTTGTAACAAAATCGGTTCCAGAATTAAATTATTTATTTGTTCCTAATTGGCCCTAAAAAGACACGTGATATGTCTTCTACTACGTCCGCACGATATTTAGCCGTTATCTACCTAAAAATAATGATAACTAATACAACAAACATTCTGATTTGTATTCTATGATTTTATTGGTGTGTTTTAAGATGTAAGCGTTTTCTACAGTGTGATTGGTTTATAAATATTGTAGTTGATATTTTAGTGGACACGACATGTTTGCGTCAAACCTGAAGTTCTAATTTATTATTGTTACGTATTAATAGTCTATCGAGGAAAGATAGAGAGTTATTTGTTTCAAATTCGTGTGCGAATTCGATGGTTAGTTCAACTTTATTGAGTTTAGCTATTACGTTTAATGCTTCAAGTTAACTCGCAATGGAAATAGTCATCCCTAATAAGAGGATAGTTACAACAACCTTGAAAACTATGGGAGATATAATCAGGATGAAAAATAAAATAAATAAAAATTCGAATACTGGAGTTAATCAAATTAATTATTTCCAGTGCAATGACACGTACATTGGAAGAATTCACGTGATCTAAACACCCACATCCGGGAACACAAAAGAGATTTGCGTTTAGATAAACATTCAAATTCTCTCGTATCAACGTAGGATATAACTTTAATTTTACCAATGCCAACCTTATCAAAAAAGAACATAACCCTTTAAAGAGAAAATGTTATAATTATAGCACCATTACCAAATATTAACACGTTTAAAAAACAACTTTACATGACCATTTTTCTACAGATCCATTATTCATGAATCTAACTTATCTCTTTCGAATACATAAAAATGAATATATATATTTATAAGTTTGTTTTGGGGATCGTTTGTTTTTCTTCTTTGTTCCCTCTTTAACGAAGGGAATTAATATGAACTTCTTATATATATATATATATATATATATATATATATATATATATATATATATATATATATATATGTGTGTATGTATGCACACACAGACACAGACACACACACACACACACACACACA
Source organism: Acanthosepion lycidas (assembly GCA_963932145.1). NCBI lineage: Eukaryota > Metazoa > Mollusca > Cephalopoda > Sepiida > Sepiidae > Acanthosepion > Acanthosepion lycidas. Next base: position 9,563,519 of record OZ010589.1, on the reverse strand, counting down.
TATATATATATATATATATATATATATATATATATATATATATATATATGTAGAGAAAGAGAGAGAGATAATAACCCGTTGGTATATAATCCAATTGAATTCTAATATTTAAACTGATCCACAAAAAGATCTTAATGTATTTATTATAACAGAGCATATAAATTACATAGGGTAGAAATCCAAATTTTACCCGATTCATATACATAATTAATCTATCTATCTATCTATCGATCTATATATATATATATATATATATATATATATATATATATATATATATATATGTGTGTGTGTGTATATGTATATATATACATATATATATGTATGCATATACAGACACCACACACACACACATATATATATATATATGTATATATATATATATATATATACATATATATATGTATGCACACACAGACACCACACACACACACACACACACACACATATATATATATATATATATATGGAGAGAGAGAGAGATAATAATCCATTGGTATATAATCCAAATGAATTCTAATATTTAAACTGATACACAAAAAGATTTCAATGAATTTCTTATAAGCGATCATATAAACGACATAGGGTAGAAATCGAAATTTACGTCCTTCGAATTGCTTTTTCAACCAACAAGAAGACCTATATTGATATCGTCAACTCAGATGTGTGAAAAAATAAAATACGAACTTAAAATTTAAGCATTCCCAAAAAATAAAAAGAAATAAGAAAAAATAAGGAAAAGGAAAAAAGAAAGAGAGAAAGAAGACAAGATAGGAAGCGGGAGGGTATCAAATTAGACGAACACCCCGGATGATGGGAGGGGAAGTATATATATATATATATATATATATATATATATATATATATATATATATATATATATGTGTGTGTGTGTGTGTGTGTGTGTGTGTGTGTGTGTGTGTAAAACTTTCAGATAGAGTATATCTGTAAAAGGAGAATATGAATAAAAACAAAAGGAAAACTTGTCTTAGTCGACGCGTTTCGTCCTGTGAGGGAGATTATCGAGGCATTTGACATGATAATGTCCCTCAGAAGCTGAAATGTATCAGTTGTTTTTCTTTTCTGATTAGAAATAACTAGTGATAATTGTGCCAGAGTTGTATAAAAAAAAAAGTTGAAAACAGTTGTACTGACCGGTTAAGAAACAAAAGACTACAGTGAAAAGCTTCAGGAAATGTTACTGTTCCCTGTCCCTCGTTTCTTGCAAAATATGAGGACACATATGCAGGTCATTAGAGGGATCGAAGTGACAAAGACAACACAAAGATAAAAACGGAATGAGGTTTCTCATACAACGGAAATTCACCAACAGATTATCGCTGCAAAACCATTCATGTGAAAAGATTTCTGTAATGAAAGCGAGATTAAAGAGTTTTTGGAAATAGTTTCCACATCAAAACGGTGGAATTTTACTTAAATTGTTATCGAACAGTAAAAATGATACGTGGAACGTGTCATTGAATATAATGCTGAATTGAATAAAAATTAATTATCGTTTATTTCTTGAAGAATAAATCCTTATTATATATTAAGTCATTCCAGGAAATGAAAGTTTTGACGTATTTGCTGAATAAATCCTACACGTTATATATGTAATCATTAGAGGGATTGAAAGGTTTGACGTATTTGTTTAATAAATCCTACTCTTTATATATGTAATCATTAGAGGGAATGAAAGGTTTGACGTATTTGTTTAATAAATCCTACTCGTTATATATGTAATCATTAGAGGGAATGAAATGTTTGACGTATTTGTTTAATAAATCCTACTCGTTATATATGTAATCATTACAAGGGAATGAAAGGTTTGACGTATTAGTTTAATAAATCCTATTCGTTATATATGTAGTCATTAGAGGGAATGATAGGTTTGACGTATTTGTTTAATAACTCCTACTCTTTATATATGTAATCATTAGAGGGAATGAAAGGTTTGATGTATTTGTTTAATAAATCCTACTCGTTATATATGTAATCATTAGAGAGAATGAAAGGATTGACGTATTTGTTAAATAAATCCTATTCGTTATATATGTAATCATTAGAGTGAATGAAAGGTTCGACGTATTTGTTTAATAAATCCTACTCGTTATATATGTAATCATTAGAGGGAATGAAAGGTTTGACGTATTTGTTTAATAAATCCTATTCGTTATATATGTAGTCATTAGAGGGAATGAAAGGTTTGACGCATTTTTTATTAAATCCTATTGGTTATATATGTATTCATTAGATGGAATGAAAGGTTTGACGCATTTGTTAAATAAATCCTATTCGTTATATATGTAGTCATTAGAGGGAATGAAAATTTTGACGTATTTGTTTAATAAATCATATCCGTCATATATGTAGTCATTAGAGGGAATGAAAGGTTTGACGCATTTGTTTAATAAATCCTATTCGTTATATATGTAGTCATTAGAGGGAATGAAAGGTTTGACGCATTTGTTTAATAAATCCTATTCGTTATATAGGTAATCATTTGACCGAATGAAAGGTTTGACGCATTTGTTTAATAAATCCTATTCGTTATATATGTAATCATTAGAGGGAATGAAAGGTTTTACATATTTGTTTAATAAAACCTACTCGTAATATATGTAATCGTCAGAGGGAATTAAAGGTTTGACGCATTTGTTTAATAAATCCTATTCGTTATATAGGTAATCATTTGTCCGAATGAAAGGTTTGACGTATTTGTTGAATAAATCCGACACGTTATATATGTAATCATTAGAGGGAATGAAAGTTTTGACGTATTTGTTTCATAAATCCTATTCGTTATATATGTAATCATTAGAGGGAATGAAAGTATTGACGTATATGTTTAATAAATCCTACTCAGTACATATGTAAACATTAGAGGGAATGAAAGGTTTGACGTATTTGTTTAATAAATCCTACTCGTTATATATGTAATCATTAGAGGGAATGAAAGGTTAGACGTATTTGTTTAATAAATCCTACTCGTTATATATGTAATCATTAAAGAGAATGAAAGGATTGACGTATTTGTTAAATAAATCCTATTCGTTATATATGTAATAATTTGAGCGAATGAAAGGTTTGACGTATTGGTTTAATAAATCGTACTCGTTATATATGTAATCATTAGAGTGAATGAAAGTTTTCAAGTATTTGTTTAATAAATCCTACTCTTTATAAATGTAATCCTTAGAGGGAATGAAAGGTTTGACGTATTTGTTTAATAAATCCTAATCGTTATATATGTAATCATTAGAGGGTTTGAAAGGTTTGACGAATTTGTTTAATAAATCCTACTCTTTATATATGTAATCATTAGAGGGAATGAAAGGTTTGACATATTTGTTTAATAAAACCTACTCGTAATATATGTAATCATTAGAGGGAATGAAAGGTTTGACGCATTTGTTTAATAAATCCTATTCGTTATATATGTAATCATTTGAGCGAATGAAATGTTTGACGTATTTGTTTAATAAATCCTACTCGTTATATATGTAATCATTAGAGGGAATGAAAGGTTTGACGTATTTGTTTAATAAATTCTACGCGTTATATATGTAATCATTAGAGGGAATGAAAGGTTTGATGTATTTGTTTAATAAATCCTACTCGTTATATATGTAATCATTAGAGGGAATGAAAGGTTTGACGTATTTGTTTAATAAATCCTACTCGTAAAATATGTAATCATTCGATAGAATGAAAGGATTGACGTATTTGTTAAATAAATCCTACTCGTTATATATGTAATCATTAGAGGGAATGAAAGGTTTGACGTATTTGTTTAATAAATCCTACTCGTTATATATGTAATCATTAGAGAGAATGAAAGGTTTGAAATATTTGTTTAATTAAACCTACTCGAAATATATGTAATCATTAGAGGGAATGAAAGGTTTGACGCATTTGTTTAATAAATCCTATTCGTTATATAGGTAATCATTTGAGCGAATGAAAGTTTTGACGTATTTGTTTAATAAATCCTACTGGTTATATATGTAATCATTACAAGGGAATGAAAGGTTTGATGTATTTTTTTAATGAATCCTACTCGTTACATAAGTAATCATTAGAGGGAATGAAAGGTTTGACGTATTTTTTTAATAGATACTACTCGTTATATATGTAATCATTAGAGGGAATGAAAGGTTTGACGTATTTGTTTAATAAATCCTACTCGTTATATATGTAATCATTACAAGTGAATGAAAGGTTTGACGTATTAGTTTAATAAATCCTATTCGTTATATATGTAGTCATTAGAGGGAATGATAGGTTTGACGTATTCGTTTAATAAATCCTACTCTTTATATATGTAATCATTAGAGGGAATGAAAGGTTTGATGTATTTGTTTAATAAATCCTACTCGTTATATATGTAATCATTAGAGAGAATGAAAGGATTGACGTATTTGTTAAATAAATCCTATTCGTTATATATGTAATCATTAGAGTGAATGAAATTTGAAGTGTTCTTTTAATAAATCCTACTCGTTATATATGTTATCATTAGAGAGAATGAAAGGTTTGACGTATTTGTTTCATAAATCCTTTTCGTTATATATGTAATCATTAGAGGGAATGAAAGGTTTGACATATTTGTTTAATAAAAACTACTCGCAATATATGTAATCATTAGAGTGAATGAAAGTTTTGACGTATTTGTTTAATAAATCCTACTCGTTATATATGTAATCATTAGAGAGAATGTAAGGATTGACGTATTTGTTAAATAAATCCTACTCGTTATATATGTAATCATCAGAGGGAATGAAAGGTTTGACGTATTTGTTTAATAAATCCTACTCTTTACATATGTAGTCATTAGAGGGAATGAAAGGTTTGACTTATTTGTTTAATAAATCCTACTCGTTATATATGTAATCATTAGAGAGAATGAAAGGATTGACGTATTTGTTAAATAAATCCTACTCGTTATATATGTAATCATTAGAGGGAATGAAAGGTTTGACGTATTTGTTTAATAAATCCTACTCTTTATATATGTAGTCATTAGAGGGAATGAAAGCTTTGACGTATTTGTTTAATAAATCCTACTCGTTATATATGTAATCATTAGAGGGAATGAAATGTTTGACGTATTTGTTTAATAAATCCTACTCGTTATATATGTAATAATTACAAGGGAATGAAAAGTTTGACGTATTTGTTTAATACATCCTATTCGTTATATATGTAATCATTTGAGGGAATGAAAGTTTTGACGCATTTGTTTAATAAATCCTATTCGTTATATATGTAATCATTTGAGCGAATGAAAGCTTTGACGAATTTGTTTAATAAATCCTACTCTTTATATATGTAATCATTAGAGCGAATGAAAGGATTGACGTATTTGTTTCATAAATCCTATTCGTTATATATGTAATCATTAGTGGGAATGAACGGTTTGACGAATTTGTTTAATAAATCCTACTCTTTATATATGTAATCATTTGAGCGAATGAAAGATTTGACGAATTTGTTTAATAAATCCTATTCGTTATATATGTAATCATTAGAAGGAATGTAAGTTTTGACGTTTTTTTTTAATAAATCCTACTCGTCATATATGTAATCATTAGAGGGAATGAAAGGTTTGACATATTTGTTTAATAAATCCTACTCGTTATATATGTAATCATTAGAGGGAATGAAAGTTTTGACATATTTTTTAATAAATCCTACTCGTTATATATGTAATCATTAGAGAGAATGAAAGGATTGACGTATTTGTTAAATAAATCCTACTCGTTATATATGTAATCATTAGAGGGAATGAAAGGTTTGACGTATTTGTTTAATAAATCCTACTATTTATATATGTAGTCATTAGAGGGAATGAAAGGTTTGACGTATTTGTTTAATAAATCCTACTCGTTATATATGTAATCATTAGAGGCAATGAATGGTTTGACGTATTTGTTTAATAAATCCTACTCGTTATATATGTAATAATTACAAGGGAATGAGAGGTTGACGTATTTGTTTAATAAATCCTATTCGTTATATATGTAATCATTTGAGCGAATGAAAGTTTTGACGTATTTGTTTAATAAATCCTACTCTTTATATATGTAATCATTAGAGGGAATGAAATGATTGACGTATTTGTTTAATAAATCCTATTCGTTATATATGTAATCATTAGTGGGAATGAACGGTTTGACGCATTTTTTTAATAAATCCTATTCGTTATATATGTAATCATTAGAGGGAATATAAATTTTGACGTATTTTTTTAATAAATCCTACTCGTTATATATGTAATCATTAGAGGGAATGAAATGTTTGACGTATTTATTTAATAAATTCTATTCCTTATATATGTAATCATTTGTGTGGATGAATGTTCAGAAGAATTTTTTTAATAAATCCTAATCCTTATATATCCTTATTGTTGTAATCTTTAGAAACAAAAAAAAATTTCATAGTAATAAAATGAATTTTGGTTTCGAAATTTGACAAAAATTAGCGACCATTGAATTAAGAGCATTATTTGACTTTTCACTCATAATCTGAAGAACAACATTTTGTCAGTTGATCTCGACTGAATTTTTTTCTCTATTGTTAAATCAGCAAATTTCAAAAGACAATATTGATGATGATACGAAAAATGAATTTGATATTTATGTTAGAATTAGAAAATTGACAAGATCTCATCACCCTTTCCATAACAACAAAAATATTTCGATGCCATGATGTTGCCTAGCAAAAGTTTCGTCTGTTCATATTTTAGCTGCGAAACTTCTATCCCAATCGCCTTGAGAAAACGCTGCTAAGTTACGTCTAATTGTGTTCATTATCTCTGCATCTGATTATTTTTCTCATAGAAAATATTATGAAAAGTATTAAGAATAGATTATTATATTCTTTTTGTTATTCGTGTGGTATTTTTCTTAAACAAAGGATTCATATTGTCTTCATCCGGGGAGTCAGTTTAAATGAGTCTTGGATGAATGAAAAACTTTTTCTTAAGATCAAGGCAGTTGAGGCGGAACGAAAATTGCGGGGAGCGACCGACATAGATTTATTTAAATATGTCCAAAGTGAGCGAGTACCTCAAAAATCTGCGAAAAGTTCTGAGATTTTTGACTGAAGATTCTGAATCAATCAACCTACATTGTGTCATTAAAAAAAATAATTTCTGTTACTGCAGTTTTGTCAAAATCGTACATATAACAAAGTATACTATTTCATAAAATATTTGGCTCAGACTCGATACACACGTACACACACACACACACACACACACACATTACCTCTTTTCGGAAGATAAAGGGGTGGGAGCATAAAGTGAAAATTAATCTTCCGAAAAGAGGTAAAGACTTGTTTTTAAATTTCCCTAATTTAATTTTTATCACAAGCTATTTACCATCACCTGAGGGAGTGCTATCATAGTATTGAAATTAGAATGCTCTTGTGTAGCGATGTAAAACGTTTTTATTATAATCTATTATAATAAATATATAATCTATTATAAAATTATAAATTGATTTATTTAAAATATGTTTTTTCCCTACACAGTTCTAACCATGTTTCAAAAATGGAAGCTAAAAGCTACGAATTTAATTTTGTAATTAAATTAAAGACATTAGTTCCATTTCACCCTCAAGCGAATTTTAAAAAATCCCCTTGAGGATGAAATGGAACTAATGTCGTTAATCTAATTACAAACTAATGTCTTTAATTTAATTACAAAATTAAATTCGTAGCTTTTAGCTTCCATTTTTGAAACATGGTTAGAACTGTGTAGGGAGAAAACCATATTTAAAATAAATCAATTTATAATATTAATGCTCTGTAAATTTACATTGAACACTATTTTGTAAAAATAAAAATATCTATAAGAAGACCGGATTATATATCTTACTGTTCATTCTTTTTATTTATATATACATAATCTATTATAATATATATATATATATATATATATATATATATATATATATATATATATATATATATATATATGATATATTATAATATATATATGATATATTATAATATATATATATATATATATATATAGATAGATAGATAGATAGATAGATAGATAGATAGATAAGAAAGAGGTTATAGTAGTTACAACGAGAGAAAAGTGTGCATATTAAACAGAGTATATACTAAAAAGAATCGAGGTACGGCAAGCCTTTTTGGTTGTAATGTGGATTTTGTTTTAGAAAAAAATATTATTCTTTATTTTCCATAATTTTTACTACACGTGTTTCTGGTCTCCCGACCGTCTTAACTGAAGACGGTCGCGAGACCAGAAAGTTTTAATGTTTTAATGGCCCCAGGGGTCATTAAAACATTAAAAGATAAGGTACAGATAAGTAATTCATCATTTCTCTTAGACCAACCTTAATTTTTTTTTGACCTTAACACAGATCACTTCACTGCAAATTCAATAAATAAATTCGGATTACTAACACAAAAACAGAGAATGTTTCATATCAAGAATATTTAACATCGAAAAACATAAAGGAAAAAATTAATTATTTTTAATAATATGTGGAAATCTCCGCCGTTTACGTTTTTAACGAGCCAGGCAAACCTACCTAGGTTTAACCTATACGGATCTTCAGGGTAGACTGGCTAAAAAAAAAAACTTTTGGTTTTATCAATAAGCACTGTTCCGCCTTTTCATTTTTTAGTCAGTTTTCCCTGAAGATCCGTTTAGGTGAAACCTAGGTAGGTTTGCCTGGCTCCTTAGGATTTATTCTAATTGTATATGTATATGTATTTGAGTATATCAATATACATGTGTGTATGTGTGTATGCATGTGTATATATGTATAAGTATGTGTGAATGTATTATTCATGAAAGTATATATGTTTATTGTGCATATATATATATATATATATATATATATATATGCTTATAATGGGGTGTGTATCTGTGTTTATATATATGAGTGTGTGTGTATATACGTATATATATATATATATATATATATATATATATATATATATATATATATATTGTGTGGGTGTTTACTTGTGGGTATTTTTATATATGCGCATGTATGTGTTTATTTATATGTATATGTGTACATGTATATATATATATGTGTGTGTGTGTGTACAAGTATGTATATATGTGTATGAGCATGTAGTCTATTCACTTATGTGTTTGTATGGTTGTGTATATTTGTATATGTGTTTTATATGTATACGCTATGCACACATATATGTGCGTCTATATTACACACACACAAACACACTCACACACACATATATATATATATATATATAGTCAACGACGAAATTATTCGTAAACCCTTCAATTTTGAATATTTTTATCCATTTCTTAGAATCTAATGCCCATAGGATGCCAGGTGTTTTATGTTAATAAGCACACAAAAAGAAATATAAAACTCAATTTTTAGAACAATAGATTAAATAAAATAAATTTGACAGGCAAATTATGCAAAACAGGAAAAGACAAAATTATTTTTAAAGTAGAAAATATTATTTTAAATTGATTGATTCGTGTGAGTATAAGTAATTTGCCTAATTATTGATGTGAAGCCTTTTAGATTATTTATTCAGTAGAATATCTGTGATAATTCCAGCAAAGAACATCACGCTCCGCTTAGAGTGTCACCATTGTTATTCTTACAGTAACAACACAATGGGGAAGACAAAGGAGTTTAGTGTTGACTTGAGACAGAGAATTATTAACTTCCACAAGTTGGGAAATATTTACAGCTCTATTTCAAACCGGTTAGCTGCCCCAAGATCTACAGTACAGTCCCTTATAAAGAAGTTTAAACAGTTTGGCACGTCGGTGTATTTTTCTGGGCGTGAAAGAAAACACAATTTGTCACGAGAACTACATGAAAACTCTGTCGTGAGGTTAATATAAACCCAAGAGTTGTTTTGAAAGGCATTGCCAAAACTTTCGATGCGATGAGTATCAGCGTAAGTACCCACACAATACAATATTGTTTAAATAGAATTGGATTGTATAGAAACCGAATACGATGGACCCTTCTTCACAAAACATCTCACATTATTACTCGTTTAATTTTTCCAAAACGTTTCTGGTAAAATAAAATTGCTTTTGGGAACAAGTATTGTGGAGTGATGAAACAAACATTGAGCTTTTTGAACATAATAATGTACAGAATATTTGGTGCAAGAAAAGTAAGGCTTTCCTCCCAAGGAACAGAGTGGCAACATTAAAATATGGAGGCAGTTCGATGATGTTTTGCGGTTGTTTTAGCTCGGGGAGAGGGGAGCTGGACAATTAATTGCAATAGGAGGAATAATGAACTCTGCATATTGGATGAAATTCTTTATGAAAATCTCCAACTATCAGCGCAAAACCTTCATCTATGTTGGTGATTTACTTTCCAGCAAGGTAATGATCCCAAACATACGTCGAAATAATGATTGCGTGGCCTCAGGAAAAGATTACAATTTCACCATGGCCTTCAATGAGTTCTGACTTGAATCCGATTGAAAATCTATGGCAATAATTGAAAGTTCGAATAAATCGTCGGTCACCAAAAACCTTCAGGAATTAGAATGTGTAACCATTGAAGAATTGAAGAAAATCACAGAAATGACTTGTTCAAATCTCATCAAAAATTTTAGAAAAAGTTATAAAGGCAATGCTCGTGACTATTAATATTGGGAAAGTTTTTCAATGTTTTTCTATTTTCCATACAATACGAATAATTTTGTCTTTTCTTATTTTTTCATAATTTGCCTGTCAATTTTGATGTATTTAATATATTGTTCTGAAAATTGAGATTTATTTTCCTTTTTTTTTTATTATTAATATATAAAAAAAATCTGGCATCATCCGGGTAGTAGATTTTGTGAAATGGATAAATTATTCAAAATTGATGAGTCTATAAATAATGTCATCGTTGACTGTATATCAGATTTTAAATTTTCACTCCTTTCTTTTTATATATATGTGATGATAATTGTTATTTGACGTAAATTAAATTAGACGTAAATAATTTTGAAGCAGCTATACGTAAAATAAATTGTCACTGCTGTTGTTCACATTACATTGCGAAAACTTGCAGAAATTTTTAAAAACTTACCTATGAACACAAAAATGATCTCATACATAACAATTTATCAAATGCATTTGTCATACATAGAATTAAAATTCAACCACAACTTTGATCTAAAGAATGCCGGACTTTTTAAATGAGAAATTCTAATCTTACCAAAGGATTTAAATGAGAAATTCTAATCTTACCCAGGATTTTTCAAATATTCCATATATATATATATATATATATATATATATATATTGGATTAATATACTAATTTTCTTACGTATTTAAATACTTTTAAAATACTTTTATAAAAATACTTTGTTGTTATTTACCCATCGAAATCCAGATAGGTTTATTAAATTCTGTTATGTGCCATACTTGAGAAAATCCCGGCGTGCTGCACATTTGAAAGCGCTTGAAAACCATAGCACAGAATGACCCAAGCTTTGTGAGTGAAATTGGGTAGACGGTACTCTTGGGGAGCGTCGATAGCTGTGCTAGCAGAAAGGCACGATTCATCGGCAGCGAGGGCTTGAGTTTGCTGGCCTTCTTAGGATTGTTCATCATACGCTTTTCTTTCCCAGAAACTGTAACTAAGTTCTGCTCTTTGGATGTTGAATAAACGCAAAATATGCGTGAGCAAGCGTCTGCAAGAGTGATTGTCTATCCGCCTAGGTAGCCGGGTGTCCTCGAATACCAGTGGCTATATATATATATATATATATATATATATATATATATATATATATATATATATATAATATTAGTGTGGTCAATACATACATATATATATATATATATATATATATATATATATATATATATATATATATATGTCTATTTAGGGAGGAATCCTTCTTTCATGTACATATTGAAAACGACAGGATAGAAGCCAGGTAGAACTCAATGTCCAGGACAGAGCAAGAATATAATATAAAAGATTCAAACACTAATATTCCACGGTTAGAATTTATTACATTGGAATCGTAATCACGATCCAATTCGTCAGACCTACAAATTCAAAAAGAATTTTTTGAATTTGTAGATCTGACGAATTGGATCGTGATTACGATTCCAATGTGATAAATTATAACTATAGAATAGTAGTGTTTGAACCTTTTACATTATATATATATATATATATATATATATATATATGTATGTATATATAATGTAAAAGGTTATATATATATATATATAAAATGGAAGCTATATTAAGTTCAATCTTAAGCATGTTTGCGTTTGCTTCGACACTTTTAAAAATGAAATTCATACAATTTTACATGTAGATACATCCTGAAAATGTCACCGAAGCAGTTGATATGTAATACACACTGTTTAAAATAAAAACGCATCGTCTGTTTCAAATATGGATATCCGTTAAAATTAACTTTTACAGTAAAAAATATCGAACTTAAAAATAAATCTATTAATTCTTTTGAAAATGCTTTTTTTAGATTTTGAATACAACACTTAAACGATATAAAGCTTTCGAGAAAATAATATGTGAAGAGAAGGGGCTTTCCTTGAAAAAAGGAAAATCGATCTTTGCTGGGTCGTTTCCTTTTTCGTGGTCGATCGATCAAGAGCACGCCAAATAAAACGGTTGTGTCTTCTACAATGAGGGACGTAGGTTCTAACTCTGTCGGAGACCGGATCTTCTTTATGAAGATTTCTTAAGTTCGCAGTCAGATAGACGTAATGCAGACTGTTTAAAATTTAAAAGAAAAAAACAGGGCGTCTATTTTAGATACGGGTAACCATTAAAATAACGTCTCAAGTAACTAAATTTATTAACTTAAAAGTGACAAATAATATCATCATCCTAATGATTTGATTTCACAATTAAATATTTAGATAGGCTCACCACAACTGTTGCTGGAGCGTGGGATGACTCTTAGGCCTGCGCACGTTTTTAGCTGAATACGAGCGCACACCAGAAACCTGACACGATCATTGCATGTTCGTCAAAGACACTGGAACAAGGAAAGCGATATTCATGCTCAGAATGTTCTCAGAAAGATCAATACAAATACAGAAGGACGTGTACATAGATTATGCAAAGACGTTCGGTAAATCACATCACACAGATCTGTTAGAACTGCTTAGCAACCTTGACATTTTTGGGAAGGATATTAGAATAATGAAGAACCTATACTGGCAGCAAACCGCCTGCATATAAATAGAACATGAGTTCAACAGATATGCAAAAATAGTAAGGGATATAAGACAAGGATGTGACTTCTCATCGGATTCTGAGAGAATTAAATATCCTACTTGGATTTATAAATGGCGGTGTTGATAGCAGACACGGAAAGAAACTAAAAACTTCCCACAGAAGGATAGTGAAGGAAAGCAAGAAGAAAGGATTAAACATCAAATGAAAGAAGATAGGATGCCTGGTTGTTAGGAAAAGGATAAGCCCCAAGCGTGAATTGCAAATGAGAGAAACCAAAATCAAACAAGTGTTGGAATCAGGGAATTATTTTAACAGAGGATGGAAAGTATTTCACTGAAATCCAATGGCGTATTAGAATTGCCAAAGATACATTCCAAAAGCTAACCAATGTATTAAGAATTAGAAAAAAATGGCCAGAAACAAGGAAAAGAGTACTAAACTGCTACATGATATCTGCCCTGCTCTATGGCAGTGAATTCTGGACAATCTCCTCAAAGATGAAAAAGAGACTTGAAACAACAAAAATGTTCTACGATGAGACTACATCGGTCAGAGAGAATATCTACGGGAGAGTTACCTTCTCTTGATGAGACTACATCTGTCAGAGAGAATACCTATCATAATACAAATAATATATTTTTATTTATTTGACTTTGATTTGAAGCAATTCCTTTGTAATTCGGCTTGGCAAAAGTTCATTCAGCTGGGTAGTTGACAGTTTATGAGTTAGACTTTGGTAGTAGTCAGCAGTTTGGTTACTTGGAAACATGTTGCGGACACCAAATGCTGTATTTGCTCAGCCCTCATAAAGGACAGAAAAATATCTTAAGCAGATGACTGCTTAGTTTCTTCATGCAACATGGTTGGCTGGTTTCACTGACAGACTCATCTCTGTTATTGTCTGTCTCTTTATATAACTTATTCAACCTACACAGCAAGGCGATCCTGAGAGAACTAGAAGTCCTACAAGGATTTATTATTGGCAGCCACAATATTAACAACATAAGATATGCCGATGACACAGTGTTGATAAAACACACAGAAAGAAAACTACAACAACTCCTACAGAAGGTCTTGAAGGAAAGTGAAAATAAAAGATTAAACATCAATGCAAGAAGACAAAATACATTGTTGTTAGCAAAAGGATGAGCATTAAAAGTGAATTGCAAATGAGAAAAACCAAAATCAAACAAGTGTTGGAATCAGGGAATTATTTTAACAGTGGATGGAAAGTATGTCACTGAAAGACAATGGCGTATTGGGATTGCCAAAGATGCATTCCAAAAGCTAACCAATGTCTTAAGAATTAGAAACAAATTGACAGAAACAAGCAAAAAATGTACTGTTACTTGATATCTGTCCTGCTCTATGGCAGTGAATTCTGAAAAATCTCCTCAAAGATGAAGAAGAGACTTGAAACAACAAAAATGTGGTTCTACAAGACTTTTTGGCCGTTGTACGCTCCGGCCTTCT
>OZ010589.1:9473831-9543831 GCA_963932145.1 Acanthosepion lycidas | reverse complement strand
TCTCTCTTTCTTTCTTTTCATCCCTTCATATATTCTTTATTTTTTCTTTCTTACTTTTCCGACTTTAAATTCTTTCTCTCTTTCTTTCTTTTCATCCCTTCATATATTCTTTCTTTTTTCTTTCTTACTTTCCATACTTTAAATTCTTTCTCTCTTTCTTTCTTATCATCCCTTCATATATTCTTTCTTTTTTCTTTCTTACTTTTCCGACTTTAAATTCTTTCTCTCTTTCTTTCTTTTCATCCCTTCATATATTCTTTATTTTTTCTTTCTTACTTTCCATACTTTAAATTCTTTCTCTCTTTCTTTCTTATCATCCCTTCATATATTCTTTCTTTTTTCTTTCTTACTTTTCCGACTTTAAATTCTTTCTCTCTTTCTTTCTTTTCATCCCTTCATATATTCTTTCTTTTTTCTTTCTTACTTTTCCGACTTTAAATTCTTTCTCTCTTTCTTTCTTTTCATCCCTTCATATATTCTTTCTTTTTTCTTTCTTACTTTTCCGACTTTAAATTCTTTCTCTCTTTCTTTCTTATCATCCCTTCATATATTCTTTCTTTTTTTTTTCTTACTTTTCCTACTTTAAATTCTTTCTCTCTTTCTTTCTTTTCATCCCTTAATATATCCTTTATTTTTTCTTTCTTACTTTTCCTACTTTAAATTCTTTCACTCTTTCTTTCCTTTCATCCCTTAATATATCCTTTATTTTTTCTTTCTTACTTTTCCTACTTTAAATTCTTTCTCTCTTTCTTTCCTTTCATCCCTTCATATATTCTTTCTTTTTTCTTTCTTAATTTTCCTACTTTAAATTCTTTCTCTCTTTCTTTCTTTTCATCCCTTCATATATTCTTTCTTTTTTCTTTCTTACTTTTCCTACTTTAAATTCTTTCTCTCTTTCTTTCCTTTCATCCCTTCATATATTCTTTATTTTTTCTTTCTTCCTTTTCCTACTTTAAATTATTTCTCTCTTTCTTTATTTTCATCCCTTCATATATTCTTTCTTTTTTCTTTCTTCCTTTTCCTACTTTAAATTCTTTCTCTCTTTCTTTCTTTTCATCCCTTCATATATTCTTTATTTTTTCTTTCTTCCTTTTCCTACTTTAAATTCTTTCTCTCTTTCTTTCTTTTCATCCCTTCATATATTCTTTCTTTTTTCTTTCTTCCTTTTCCTACTTTAAATTCTTTCTCTCTTTCTTTCTTTTCATCCCTTCATATATTCTTTATTTTTTCTTTCTTCCTTTTCCTACTTTAAATTCTTTCTCTCTTTCTTTCTTTTCATCCCTTCATATATTCTTTATTTTTTCTTTCTTCCTTTTCCTACTTTAAATTCTTTCTCTCTTTCTTTCTTTTCATCCCTTCATATATTCTTTATTTTTTCTTTCTTCCTTTTCCTACTTTAAATTCTTTCTCTCTTTCTTTCTTATCATCCCTTCATATATTCTTTCTTTTTTCTTTCTTCATTTTCCTACTTTAAATTCTTTCTCTCTTTCTTTCTTTTCATCCCTTCATATATTCTTTATTTTTTCTTTCTTCCTTTTCCTACTTTAAAGACTTTCTCTCTTTCTTTCTTTTCATCCCTTCATATATTCTTTCTTTTTTCTTTCTTACTTTTCCTACTTTAAATTCTTTCTCTCTTTCTTTCTTTTCATCCCTTCATATATTCTTTATTTTTTCTTTCTTCCTTTTCCTACTTTAAATTCTTTCTCTCTTTCTTTCTTTTCATCCCTTCATATATTCTTTATTTTTTCTTTCTTCCTTTTCCTACTTTAAATTCTTTCACTCTTTCTTTCCTTTCATCCCTTCATATATTCTTTCTTTTTTCTTTCTTCCTTTTCCTACTTTAAATTCTTTCTCTCTTTCTTTCTTTTCATCCCTTCATATATTCTTTCTTTTTTCTTTCTTCCTTTTCCTACTTTAAATTCTTTCTCTCTTTCTTTCTTTTCATCCCTTCATATATTCATTATTTTTTCTTTCTTCCTTTTCCTACTTTAAATTCTTTCTCTCTTTCTTTCTTTTCATCCCTTCATATATTCTTTATTTTTTCTTTCTTCCTTTTCCTACTTTAAATTCTTTCTCTCTTTCTTTCTTTTCATCCCTTCACATATTCTTTATTTTTTCTTTCTTCCTTTTCCTACTTTAAATTCTTTCTCTCTTTCTTTCTTATCATCCCTTCATATATTCTTTCTTTTTTCTTTCTTCATTTTCCTACTTTAAATTCTTTCTCTCTTTCTTTCTTTTCATCCCTTCATATATTCTTTATTTTTTCTTTCTTCCTTTTCCTACTTTAAAGACTTTCTCTCTTTCTTTCTTTTCATCCCTTCATATATTCTTTCTTTTTTCTTTCTTACTTTTCCTACTTTAAATTCTTTCTCTCTTTCTTTCTTTTCATCCCTTCATATATTCTTTATTTTTTCTTTCTTCCTTTTCCTACTTTAAATTCTTTCTCTCTTTCTTTCTTTTCATCCCTTCATATATTCTTTATTTTTTCTTTCTTCCTTTTCCTACTTTAAATTCTTTCTCTCTTTCATTCTTATCATCCCTTCATATATTCTTTCTTTTTTCTTTCTTCCTTTTCCTACTTTAAATTCTTTCTCTCTTTCTTTCTTTTCATCCCTTCATATATTCTTTCTTTTTTCTTTCTTACTTTTCCTACTTTAAATTCTTTCTCTCTTTCTTTCTTTTCATCCCTTCATATATTCTTTCTTTTTTCTTTCTTACTTTTCCTACTTTAAATTCTTTCTCTCTTTCTTTCTTTTCATCCCTTCATATATTCTTTATTTTTTCTTTCTTACTTTTACTACTTTAAATTCTTTCACTCTTTCTTTCCTTTCATCCCTTCATATATTCTTTCTTTTTTCTTTCTTACTTTTCCTACTTTAAATTCTTTCTCTCTTTCTTTCTTTTCATCCCTTCATATATTCTTTCTTTTTTCTTTCTTACTTTTCCTACTTTAAATTCTTTCTCTCTTTCTTTCTTTTCATCCCTTCATATATTCTTTATTTTTTCTTTCTTCCTTTTCCTACTTTAAATTCTTTCTCTCTTTCTTTCTTTTCATCCCTTCATATATTCTTTATTTTTTCTTTCTTCCTTTTCCTACTTTAAATTCTTTCTCTCTTTCTTTCTTTTCATCCCTTCATATATTCTTTATTTTTTCTTTCTTACTTTTCTTACTTTAAATTCTTTCTCTCTTTCTTTCTTTTCATCCCTTCATATATTCTTTATTTTTTCTTTCTTCCTTTTCCTACTTTAAATTCTTTCTCTCTTTCTTTCTTTTCATCCCTTCATATATTCTTTATTTTTTCTTTCTTAATTTTCCTACTTTAAATTCTTTCTCTCTTTCTTTCTTTTCATCCCTTCATATATTCTTTATTTTTTCTTTCTTACTTTTCTTACTTTAAAGACTTTCTCTCTTTCTTTCTTTTCATCCCTTCATATATTCTTTATTTTTTCTTTCTTCCTTTTCCTACTTTAAATTCTTTCTCTCTTTCTTTCTTTTCATCCCTTCATATATTCTTTATTTTTTCTTTCTTACTTTTCTTACTTTAAATTCTTTCTCTCTTTCTTTCTTTTCATCCCTTCATATATTCTTTATTTTTTCTTTTTTAATTTTCCTACTTTAAATTCTTTCTCTCTTTCTTTCTTTTCATCCCTTCATATATTCTTTATTTTTTCTTTCTTACTTTTCTTACTTTAAATTCTTTCACTCTTTCTTTCCTTTCATCCCTTCATATATTCTTTCTTTTTTCTTTCTTCCTTTTCCTACTTTAAATTCTTTCTCTCTTTCTTTCTTTTCATCCCTTCATATATTCTTTCTTTTTTCTTTCTTCCTTTTCCTACTTTAAATTCTTTCTCTCTTTCTTTCTTTTCATCCCTTCATATATTCATTATTTTTTCTTTCTTCCTTTTCCTACTTTAAATTCTTTCTCTCTTTCTTTCTTTTCATCCCTTCATATATTCTTTATTTTTTCTTTCTTCCTTTTCCTACTTTAAATTCTTTCTCTCTTTCTTTCTTTTCATCCCTTCACATATTCTTTATTTTTTCTTTCTTCCTTTTCCTACTTTAAATTCTTTCTCTCTTTCTTTCTTATCATCCCTTCATATATTCTTTCTTTTTTCTTTCTTCATTTTCCTACTTTAAATTCTTTCTCTCTTTCTTTCTTTTCATCCCTTCATATATTCTTTATTTTTTCTTTCTTCCTTTTCCTACTTTAAAGACTTTCTCTCTTTCTTTCTTTTCATCCCTTCATATATTCTTTCTTTTTTCTTTCTTACTTTTCCTACTTTAAATTCTTTCTCTCTTTCTTTCTTTTCATCCCTTCATATATTCTTTATTTTTTCTTTCTTCCTTTTCCTACTTTAAATTCTTTCTCTCTTTCTTTCTTTTCATCCCTTCATATATTCTTTATTTTTTCTTTCTTCCTTTTCCTACTTTAAATTCTTTCTCTCTTTCATTCTTATCATCCCTTCATATATTCTTTCTTTTTTCTTTCTTCCTTTTCCTACTTTAAATTCTTTCTCTCTTTCTTTCTTTTCATCCCTTCATATATTCTTTCTTTTTTCTTTCTTACTTTTCCTACTTTAAATTCTTTCTCTCTTTCTTTCTTTTCATCCCTTCATATATTCTTTCTTTTTTCTTTCTTACTTTTCCTACTTTAAATTCTTTCTCTCTTTCTTTCTTTTCATCCCTTCATATATTCTTTATTTTTTCTTTCTTACTTTTACTACTTTAAATTCTTTCACTCTTTCTTTCCTTTCATCCCTTCATATATTCTTTCTTTTTTCTTTCTTACTTTTCCTACTTTAAATTCTTTCTCTCTTTCTTTCTTTTCATCCCTTCATATATTCTTTCTTTTTTCTTTCTTACTTTTCCTACTTTAAATTCTTTCTCTCTTTCTTTCTTTTCATCCCTTCATATATTCTTTATTTTTTCTTTCTTCCTTTTCCTACTTTAAATTCTTTCTCTCTTTCTTTCTTTTCATCCCTTCATATATTCTTTATTTTTTCTTTCTTCCTTTTCCTACTTTAAATTCTTTCTCTCTTTCTTTCTTTTCATCCCTTCATATATTCTTTATTTTTTCTTTCTTACTTTTCTTACTTTAAATTCTTTCTCTCTTTCTTTCTTTTCATCCCTTCATATATTCTTTATTTTTTCTTTCTTCCTTTTCCTACTTTAAATTCTTTCTCTCTTTCTTTCTTTTCATCCCTTCATATATTCTTTATTTTTTCTTTCTTAATTTTCCTACTTTAAATTCTTTCTCTCTTTCTTTCTTTTCATCCCTTCATATATTCTTTATTTTTTCTTTCTTACTTTTCTTACTTTAAAGACTTTCTCTCTTTCTTTCTTTTCATCCCTTCATGTATTCTTTATTTTTTCTTTCTTCCTTTTCCTACTTTAAATTCTTTCTCTCTTTCTTTCTTTTCATCCCTTCATATATTCTTTATTTTTTCTTTCTTACTTTTCTTACTTTAAATTCTTTCTCTCTTTCTTTCTTTTCATCCCTTCATATATTCTTTATTTTTTCTTTCTTAATTTTCCTACTTTAAATTCTTTCTCTCTTTCTTTCTTTTCATCCCTTCATATATTCTTTATTTTTTCTTTCTTACTTTTCTTACTTTAAAGACTTTCTCTCTTTCTTTCTTTTCATCCCTTCATATATTCTTTATTTTTTCTTTCTTCCTTTTCCGACTTTAAATTCTTTCTCTCTTTCTTTCTTTTCATCCCTTCATATATTCTTTATTTTTTCTTTCTTACTTTTCTTACTTTAAAGACTTTCTCTCTTTCTTTCTTTTCATCCCTTCATATATTCTTTCTTTTTTCTTTCTTCCTTTTCCTACTTTAAATTCTTTCTCTCTTTCTTTCTTTTCATCCCTTCATATATTCTTTATTTTTTCTTTCTTACTTTTCCTACTTTAAATTCTTTCACTCTTTCTTTCCTTTCATCCCTTCATATATTCTTTCTTTTTTCTTTCTTACTTTTCCTACTTTAAATTCTTTCTCTCTTTCTTTCTTTTCATCCCTTCATATATTCTTTATTTTTTCTTTCTTCCTTTTCCTACTTTAAAGACTTTCTCTCTTTCTTTCTTTTCATCCCTTCATATATTCTTTCTTTTTTCTTTCTTACTTTTCCTACTTTAAATTCTTTCTCTCTTTCTTTCTTTTCATCCCTTCATATATTCTTTATTTTTTCTTTCTTACTTTTCCTACTTTAAATTCTTTCTCTCTTTCTTTCCTTTCATCCCTTCATATATTCTTTCTTTTTTCTTTCTTACTTTTCCTACTTTAAATTCTTTCTCTCTTTCTTTCCTTTCATCCCTTCATATATTCTTTCTTTTTTCTTTCTTCCTTTTCCTACTTTAAATTCTTTCACTCTTTCTTTCCTTTCATCCCTTCATATATTCTTTCTTTTTTCTTTCTTCCTTTTCCTACTTTAAAGACTTTCTCTCTTTCTTTCATTTCATCCCTTCATATATTCTTTCTTTTTTCTTTCTTCCTTTTCCTACTTTAAATTCTTTCACTCTTTCTTTCCTTTCATCCCTTCATATATTCTTTCTTTTTTCTTTCTTCCTTTTCCTACTTTAAATTCTTTCTCTCTTTCTTTCTTTTCATCCCTTCATATATTCTTTATTTTTTCTTTCTTCCTTTTCCGACTTTAAAGACTTTCTCTCTTTCTTTCTTTTCATCCCTTCATATATTCTTTCTTTTTTCTTTCTTACTTTTCCTACTTTTAATTCTTTCTCTCTTTCTTTCTTTTCATCCCTTCATATATTCTTTATTTTTTCTTTCTTACTTTTCCTACTTTAAATTCTTTCTCTCTTTCTTTCCTTTCATCCCTTCATATATTCTTTCTTTTTTCTTTCTTACTTTTCCTACTTTAAATTCTTTCTCTCTTTCTTTCCTTTCATCCCTTCATATATTCTTTCTTTTTTCTTTCTTCCTTTTCCTACTTTAAATTCTTTCACTCTTTCTTTCCTTTCATCCCTTCATATATTCTTTCTTTTTTCTTTCTTCCTTTTCCTACTTTAAAGACTTTCTCTCTTTCTTTCATTTCATCCCTTCATATATTCTTTCTTTTTTCTTTCTTCCTTTTCCTACTTTAAATTCTTTCACTCTTTCTTTCCTTTCATCCCTTCATATATTCTTTCTTTTTTCTTTCTTCCTTTTCCTACTTTAAATTCTTTCTCTCTTTCTTTCTTTTCATCCCTTCATATATTCTTTATTTTTTCTTTCTTACTTTTCCTACTTTAAATTCTTTCTCTCTTTCTTTCCTTTCATCCCTTCATATATTCTTTATTTTTTCTTTCTTACTTTTCCTACTTTAAATTCTTTCTCTCTTTCTTTCCTTTCATCCCTTCATATATTCTTTATTTTTTCTTTCTTACTTTTCCTACTTTCAATTCTTTCACTCTTTCTTTCCTTTCATCCCTTCATATATTCTTTCTTTTTTCTTTCATACTTTTCCTACTTTAAATTCTTTCTCTCTTTCTTTCTTTTCATCCCTTCATATATTCTTTCTTTTTTCTTTCTTACTTTTCCTACTTTAAATTCTTTCTCTCTTTCTTTCCTTTTATCCCTTCATATATTCTTTATTTTTTCTTTCTTACTTTTCCTACTTTAAATTCTTTCTATCTTTCTTTCTTTTCATCCCTTCATATATTCTTTATTTTTTCTTTCTTACTTTTCCTACTTAGAATTCTTTCTCTCTTTCTTTCTTTTCATCCCTTAATATATCCTTTATTTTTTCTTTCTTACTTTTCCTACTTTAAATTCTTTCACTCTTTCTTTCCTTTCATCCCTTCATATATTCTTTCTTTTTTCTTTCTTATTTTCCTACTTTAAATTCTTTCTCTCTTTCTTTCTTTTCATCCCTTCATATATTCTTTATTTTTTCTTTCTTACTTTTCCTACTTTAAATTCTTTCTCTCTTTCTTTCTTTTCATCCCTTCATATATTCTTTATTTTTTCTTTCTTACTTTTCCTACTTTAAATTCTTTCTCTCTTTCTTTCCTTTCATCCCTTCATATATTCTTTCTTTTTTCTTTCTTACTTTTCCGACTTTAAATTCTTTCTCTCTTTCTTTCTTTTCATCTCTTCATATATACATTCTTTTTTCTTTCTTACTTTTCCGACTTTAAATTCTTTCTCTCTTTCTTTCTTATCATCCCTTCATATATTCTTTCTTTTTTCTTTCTTACTTTTCCTACTTTAAATTCTTTCTCTCTTTCTTTCTTTTCATCCCTTCATATATTCTTTATTTTTTCTTTCTTCCTTTTCCTACTTTAAATTCTTTCTCTCTTTCTTTCTTTTCATCCCTTCATATATTCTTTCTTTTTTCTTTCTTCCTTTTCCTACTTTAAATTCTTTCTCTCTTTCTTTCTTTTCATCCCTTCATATATTCTTTATTTTTTCTTTCTTCCTTTTCCTACTTTAAAGACTTTCTCTCTTTCTTTCTTTTCATCCCTTCATATATTCTTTCTTTTTTCTTTCTTACTTTTCCTACTTTAAATTCTTTCTCTCTTTCTTTCTTTTCATCCCTTCATATATTCTTTATTTTTTCTTTCTTACTTTTCCTACTTTAAAATCTTTCTCTCTTTCTTTCCTTTCATCCCTTCATATATTCTTTCTTTTTTCTTTCTTACTTTTCCGACTTTAAATTCTTTCTCTCTTTCTTTCTTTTCATCTCTTCATATATACATTCTTTTTTCTTTCTTACTTTTCCGACTTTAAATTCTTTCTCTCTTTCTTTCTTATCATCCCTTCATATATTCTTTCTTTTTTCTTTCTTACTTTTCCTACTTTAAATTCTTTCTCTCTTTCTTTCTTTTCATCCCTTCATATATTCTTTATTTTTTCTTTCTTCCTTTTCCTACTTTAAAGACTTTCTCTCTTTCTTTCTTTTCATCCATTCATATATTCTTTATTTTTTCTTTCTTACTTTTCCTACTTTAAATTCTTTCTCTCTTTCTTTCTTATCATCCCTTCATATATTCTTAATTTTTTCTTTCTTCCTTTTCCTACTTTAAATTCTTTCTCTCTTTCTTTCTTTTCATCCCTTCATATATTCTTTATTTTTTCTTTCTTCCTTTTCCTACTTTAAAGACTTTCTCTCTTTCTTTCTTTTCATCCCTTCATATATTCTTTCTTTTTTCTTTCTTACTTTTCCTACTTTAAATTCTTTCTCTCTTTCTTTCTTATCATCCCTTCATATATTCTTTATTTTTTCTTTCTTCTTTTTCCTACTTTAAATTCTTTCTCTCTTTCTTTCTTTTCATCCCTTCATATATTCTTTATTTTTTCTTTCTTCCTTTTCCTACTTTAAATTCTTTCTCTCTTTCTTTCTTTTCATCCATTCATATATTCTTTATTTTTTCTTTCTTACTTTTCCTACTTTAAATTCTTTCTCTCTTTCTTTCTTATCATCCCTTCATATATTCTTTATTTTTTCTTTCTTCCTTTTCCTACTTTAAATTCTTTCTCTCTTTCTTTCTTTTCATCCCTTCATATATTCTTTATTTTTTCTTTCTTCCTTTTCCTACTTTAAAGACTTTCTCTCTTTCTTTCTTTTCATCCCTTCATATATTCTTTATTTTTTCTTTCTTCCTTTTCCTACTTTAAATTCTTTCTCTCTTTCTTTATTTTCATCCCTTCATATATTCTTTATTTTTTCTTTCTTACTTTTCCGACTTTAAATTCTTTCTCTCTTTCTTTCTTTTCATCCCTTCATATATTCTTTCTTTTTTCTTTCTTACTTTTCCTACTTTAAATTCTTTCTCTCTTTCTTTCTTTTCATCCCTTCATATATTCTTTATTTTTTCTTTCTTACTTTTCCTACTTTAAATTCTTTCTCTCTTTCTTTCCTTTCATCCCTTCATATATTCTTTCTTTTTTCTTTCTTACTTTTCCTACTTTAAATTCTTTCACTCTTTCTTTCCTTTCATCCCTTCATATATTCTTTATTTTTTCTTTCTTACTTTTCCTACTTTAAATTCTTTCACTCTTTCTTTCCTTTCATCCCTTCATATATTCTTTCTTTTTTCTTTCTTACTTTTCCTACTTTAAATTCTTTCACTCTTTCTTTCCTTTCATCCCTTCATATATTCTTTATTTTTTCTTTCTTACTTTTCCTACTTTAAATTCTTTCACTCTTTCTTTCCTTTCATCCCTTCATATATTCTTTATTTTTCTTTCTTCCTTTTCCTACTTTAAATTCTTTCTCTCTTTCTTTCCTTTCATCCCTTCATATATTCTTTCTTTTTTCTTTCTTCCTTTTCCTACTTTAAATTCTTTCTCTCTTTCTTTCTTTTCATCCCTTCATATATTCTTTATTTTTTCTTTCTTCCTTTTCCTACTTTAAATTCTTTCTCTCTTTCTTTCTTTTCATCCCTTCATATATTCTTTCTTTTTTCTTTCTTACATTTCCTACTTTAAATTCTTTCTCTCTTTCTTTCTTTTCATCCCTTCATATATTCTTTCTTTTTTCTTTCTTACTTTTCCTACTTTAAATTCTTTCTCTCTTTCTTTCTTTTCATCCCTGCATATATTCTTTCTTTTTTCTTTCTTGCTTTTCCTACTTTAAATTCTTTCTCTCTTTCTTTCTTTTCATCCCTTCATATATTCTTTCTTTTTTCTTTCTTACTTTTCCTACTTTAAATTCTTTCTCTCTTTCTTTCTTTTCATCCCTTCATATATTCTTTATTTTTTCTTTCTTCCTTTTCCTACTTTAAATTCTTTCTCTCTTTCTTTCTTTTCATCCCTTCATATATTCTTTATTTTTTCTTTCTTCCTTTTCCTACTTTAAATTCTTTCTCTCTTTCTTTCTTTTCATCCCTTCATATATTCTTTATTTTTTCTTTCTTACTTTTCCTACTTTAAATTCTTTCTCTCTTTCTTTCTTTTCATCCCTTCATATATTCTTTCTTTTTTCTTTCTTACTTTTCCTACTTTAAATTCTTTCACTCTTTCTTTCCTTTCATCCCTTCATATATTCTTTCTTTTTTCTTTCTTACTTTTCCTACTTTATATTCTTTCTCTCTTTCTTTATTTTCATCCCTTCATATATTCTTTCTTTTTTCTTTCTTACTTTTCCTACTTTAAATTCTTTCTTTCTTTTCATCCCTTCATATATTCTTTATTTTTTCTTTCTTATTTTCCTACTTTAAATTCTTTCTCTCTTTCTTTCTTTTCATCCCTTCATATATTCTTTCTTTTTTCTTTCTTACTTTTCCTACTTTAAATTCTTTCTCTCTTTCTTTCCTTTCATCCCTTCATATATTCTTTCTTTTTTCTTTCTTACTTTTCCGACTTTAAATTCTTTCTCTCTTTCTTTCTTTTCATCTCTTCATATATACTTTCTTTTTTCTTTCTTACTTTTCCTACTTTAAATTCTTTCTCTCTTTCTTTCTTTTCATCCCTTCATATATTCTTTATTTTTTCTTTCTTACTTTTCCTACTTTAAATTCTTTCTCTCTTTCTTTCCTTTCATCCCTTCATATATTCTTTCTTTTTTCTTTCTTACTTTTCCGACTTTTAATTCTTTCTCTCTTTCTTTCTTTTCATCTCTTCATATATTCTTTCTTTTTTCTTTCTTACTTTTCCGACTTTTAATTATTTCTCTCTTTCTTTCTTATCATCCCTTCATATATTCTTTCTTTTTTCTTTCTTACTTTTCCGACTTTAAATTCTTTCTCTCTTTCTTTCCTTTCATCCCTTCATATATTCTTTATTTTTTCTTTCTTCATTTTCCTACTTTAAATTCTTTCTCTCTTTCTTTATTTTCATCCCTTCATATATTCTTTCTTTTTTCTTTCTTCCTTTTCCTACTTTAAAGACTTGCTCTCTTTTTTTCTTTTCATCCATTCATATATTCTTTATTTTTTCTTTCTTACTTTTCCTACTTTAAATTCTTTCTCTCTTTCTTTCTTATCATCCCTTCATATATTCTTTCTTTTTTCTTTCTTCCTTTTCCTACTTTAAATTCTTTCTCTCTTTCTTTCTTTTCATCCCTTCATATATTCTTTATTTTTTCTTTCTTCCTTTTCCTACTTTAAAGACTTTCTCTCTTTCTTTCTTTTCATCCCTTCATATATTCTTTCTTTTTTCTTTCTTACTTTTCCTACTTTAAATTCTTTCTCTCTTTCTTTCTTTTCATCCCTTCATATATTCTTTATTTTTTCTTTCTTACTTTTCCTACTTTAAATTCTTTCTCTCTTTCTTTCCTTTCATCCCTTCATATATTCTTTCTTTTTTCTTTCTTACTTTTCCGACTTTAAATTCTTTCTCTCTTTCTTTCTTTTCATCTCTTCATATATATATTCTTTTTTCTTTCTTACTTTTCCGACTTTAAATTCTTTCTCTCTTTCTTTCTTATCATCCCTTCATATATTCTTTCTTTTTTCTTTCTTACTTTTCCTACTTTAAATTCTTTCTCTCTTTCTTTCTTTTCAACCCTTCATATATTCTTTATTTTTTCTTTCTTCCTTTTCCTACTTTAAAGACTTTCTCTCTTTCTTTCTTTTCATCCATTCATATATTCTTTATTTTTTCTTTCTTACTTTTCCTACTTTAAATTCTTTCTCTCTTTCTTTCTTATCATCCCTTCATATATTCTTTCTCTCTTTCTTTCTTATCATCCCTTCATATATTCTTTATTTTTTCTTTCTTACTTTTCCTACTTTAAATTCTTTCTCTCTTTCTTTCCTTTCATCCCTTCATATATTCTTTATTTTTTCTTTCTTCCTTTTCCTACTTTAAATTCTTTCTCTTTTTTTTTCTTTTCATCCCTTCATATATTCTTTCTTTTTTCTTTCTTCCTTTTCCTACTTTAAATTCTTTCTCTCTTTCTTTATTTTCATCCCTTCATATATTCTTTATTTTTTCTTTCTTACTTTTCCTACTTTAAATTCTTTCTGTCTTTCTTTCTTTTCATCCCTTCATATATTCTTTATTTTTTCTTTCTTCCTTTTCCTACTTTAAATTCTTTCTCTCTTTCTTTCTTTTCATCCATTCATATATTCTTTCTTTTTTCTTTCTTCCTTTTCCTACTTTAAATTCTTTTTTTCTTTCTTTCTTTTCATCCCTTTATATATTCTTTCTTTTTTCTTTCTTACTTTTCCTACTTTAAATTCTTTCTCTCTTTCTTTCTTTTCATCCCTTCATATATTCTTTATTTTTTCTTTCTTTCTTTTCCTACTTTAAATTCTTTCTCTCTTTCTTTATTTTCATCCCTTCATATATTCTTTATTTTTTCTTTCTTCCTTTTCCTACTTTAAATTCTTTCACTCTTTCTTTCCTTTCATCCCTTCATATATTCTTTCTTTTTTCTTTCTTACTTTTCCTACTTTAAATTCTTTCTCTCTTTCTTTCTTTTCATCCCTTCATATATTCTTTCTTTTTTCTTTCTTACTTTTCCTACTTTAAATTCTTTCTTTCTTTTCATCCCTTCATATATTCTTTATTTTTTCTTTCTTTTTTTCCTACTTTAAATTCTTTCTCTCTTTCTTTCTTTTCATCCCTTCATATATTCTTTCTTTTTTCTTTCTTACTTTTCCTACTTTAAATTCTTTCTCTCTTTCTTTCCTTTCATCCCTTCATATATTCTTTCTTTTTTCTTTCTTACTTTTCCGACTTTAAATTCTTTCTCTCTTTCTTTCTTTTCATCTCTTCATATATACTTTCTTTTTTCTTTCTTACTTTTCCTACTTTAAATTCTTTCTCTCTTTCTTTCTTTTCATCCCTTCATATATTCTTTATTTTTTCTTTCTTACTTTTCCTACTTTAAATTCTTTCTCTCTTTCTTTCCTTTCATCCCTTCATATATTCTTTCTTTTTTCTTTCTTACTTATCCGACTTTTAATTCTTTCTCTCTTTCTTTCTTTTCATCTCTTCATATATTCTTTCTTTTTTCTTTCTTACTTTTCCGACTTTTAATTATTTCTCTCTTTCTTTCTTATCATCCCTTCATATATTCTTTCTTTTTTCTTTCTTACTTTTCCGACTTTAAATTCTTTCTCTCTTTCTTTCTTTTCATCCCTTCATATATTCTTTATTTTTTCTTTCTTCATTTTCCTACTTTAAATTCTTTCTCTCTTTCTTTATTTTCATCCCTTCATATATTCTTTCTTTTTTCTTTCTTCCTTTTCCTACTTTAAATTCTTTCCCTCTTTCTTTCCTTTCATCCCTTCATATATTCTTTCTTTTTTCTTTCTTCCTTTTCCTACTTTAAATTCTTTCTGTCTTTCTTTCTTTTCATCCCTTCATATATTCTTTATTTTTTCTTTCTTCCTTTTCCTACTTTAAATTCTTTCTCTCTTTCTTTCTTTTCATCCATTCATATATTCTTTATTTTTTCTTTCTTCCTTTTCCTACTTTAAATTCTTTCTCTCTTTCTTTCTTTTCATCCCTTCATATATTCTTTATTTTTTCTTTCTTACTTTTCCTACTTTAAATTCTTTCTCTCTTTCTTTCTTTTCATCCCTTCATATATTCTTTATTTTTTCTTTCTTCCTTTTCCTACTTTAAATTCTTTCTCTCTTTCTTTCTTTTCATCCATTCATATATTCTTTCTTTTTTCTTTCTTCCTTTTCCTACTTCAAATTCTTTCTCTCTTTCTTTCTTTTCATCCCTTCATATATTCTTTCTTTTTTCTTTCTTACTTTTCCTACTTTAAATTCTTTCTCTCTTTCTTTCTTTTCATCCCTTCATATATTCTTTATTTTTTCTTTCTTTCTTTTCCTACTTTAAATTCTTTCTCTCTTTCTTTATTTTCATCCCTTCATATATTCTTTATTTTTTCTTTCTTCCTTTTCCTACTTTAAATTCTTTCTCTCTTTCTTTCTTTTCATCCCTTCATATATTCTTTATTTTTTCTTTCTTACTTTTCCTACTTTAAAGACTTTCTCTCTTTCTTTCCTTTCATCCCTTCATATATTCTTTCTTTTTTCTTTCTTACTTTTCCTACTTTAAATTCTTTCTCTCTTTCTTTCTTTTCATCCCTTCATATATTCTTTATTTTTTCTTTCTTCCTTTTCCTACTTTAAATTCTTTCTCTCTTTCTTTCTTTTCATCCCTTCATATATTCTTTATTTTTTCTTTCTTCCTTTTCCTACTTTAAATTCTTTCTCTCTTTCTTTCTTTTCATCCCTTCATATATTCTTTATTTTTTCTTTCTTCCTTTTCCTACTTTAAATTCTTTCTCTCTTTCTTTCTTTTCATCCATTCATATATTCTTTCTTTTTTCTTTCTTCCTTTTCCTACTTTAAATTCTTTCTCTCTTTCTTTCTTTTCATCCCTTCATATATTCTTTCTTTTTTCTTTCTTACTTTTCCTACTTTAAATTCTTTCTCTCTTTCTTTCTTTTCATCCCTTCATATATTCTTTATTTTTTCTTTCTTACTTTTCCTACTTTAAATTCTTTCTCTCTTTCTTTATTTTCATCCCTTCATATATTCTTTATTTTTTCTTTCTTCCTTTTCCTACTTTAAATTCTTTCTCTCTTTCTTTCTTTTCATCCCTTCATATATTCTTTATTTTTTCTTTCTTACTTTTCCTACTTTAAAGACTTTCTCTCTTTCTTTCCTTTCATCCCTTCATATATTCTTTCTTTTTTCTTTCTTACTTTTCCTACTTTAAATTCTTTCTCTCTTTCTTTCTTTTCATCCCTTCATATATTCTTTATTTTTTCTTTCTTCCTTTTCCTACTTTAAATTATTTCTCTCTTTCTTTCTTTTCATCCCTTCATATATTCTTTATTTTTTCTTTCTTCCTTTTCCTACTTTAAATTCTTTCTCTCTTTCTTTCTTTTCATCCCTTCATATATTCTTTATTTTTTCTTTCTTACTTTTCCTACTTTAAATTCTTTCTCTCTTTCTTTATTTTCATCCCTTCATATATTCTTTATTTTTTCTTTCTTCCTTTTCCTACTTTAAATTCTTTCTCTCTTTCTTTCTTTTCATCCCTTCATATATTCTTTATTTTTTCTTTCTTACTTTTCCTACTTTAAAGACTTTCTCTCTTTCTTTCCTTTCATCCCTTCATATATTCTTTCTTTTTTCTTTCTTACTTTTCCTACTTTAAATTCTTTCTCTCTTTCTTTCTTTTCATCCCTTCATATATTCTTTATTTTTTCTTTCTTCCTTTTCCTACTTTAAATTCTTTCTCTCTTTCTTTCTTTTCATCCCTTCATATATTCTTTATTTTTTCTTTCTTCCTTTTCCTACTTTAAATTCTTTCTCTCTTTCTTTCTTTTCATCCCTTCATATATTCTTTATTTTTTCTTTCTTCCTTTTCCTACTTTAAATTCTTTCTCTCTTTCTTTCTTTTCATCCCTTCATATATTCTTTATTTTTTCTTTCTTCCTTTTCCTACTTTAAATTCTTTCTCTCTTTCTTTCTTTTCATCCCTTCATATATTCTTTATTTTTTCTTTCTTCCTTTTCCTACTTTAAAGACTTTCTCTCTTTCTTTCTTTTCATCCCTTCATATATTCTTTATTTTTTCTTTCTTACTTTTCCTACTTTAAATTCTTTCTCTCTTTCTTTATTTTCATCCCTTCATATATTCTTTATTTTTTCTTTCTTCATTTTCCTACTTTAAATTCTTTCTCTCTTTCTTTCTTTTCATCCCTTCATATATTCTTTATTTTTTCTTTCTTCCTTTTCCTACTTTAAATTCTTTCTCTCTTTCTTTCTTTTCATCCCTTCATATATTCTTTCTTTTTTCTTTCTTACTTTTCCTACTTTAAATTCTTTCTCTCTTTCTTTCTTTTTTTAATCCCTTCATATATTCTTTATTTTTTCTTTCTTCCTTTTCCTATTTTAAAGACTTTCTCTCTTTCTTTATTTTCATCCCGTCATATATTCTTTCTTTTTTCTTTCTTACTTTTCCTACTTTAAATTCTTTCTCTCTTTCTTTCTTTTCATCCCTTCATATATTCTTTATTTTTTCTTTCTTACTTTTCCTACTTTAAATTCTTTCTCTCTTTCTTTCTTTTCATCCCTTCATATATTCTTTATTTTTTCTTTCTTCCTTTTCCTACTTTAAATTCTTTCTCTCTTTCTTTCTTTTCATCCCGTCATATATTCTTTATTTTTTCTTTCTTCCTTTTCCTACTTTAAATTCTTTCTCCCTTTCTTTCTTTTCGTCCCTTCATATATTCTTTCTTTTTTCTTTCTTCCTGTTCCTACTTTAAAGACTTTCTCTCTTTCTTTATTTTCATCCCTTCATATATTCTTTCTTTTTTCTTTCTTACTTTTCCTACTTTAAATTCTTTCACTCTTTCTTTCTTTTCATCCCTTCATATATTCTTTATTTTTTCTTTCTTACTTTTCCTACTTTAAATTCTTTCTCTCTTTCTTTCTTTTCATCCCTTCATATATTCTTTATTTTTTCTTTCTTCCTTTTCCTACTTTAAAGACTTTCTCTCTTTCTTTATTTTCATCCCTTCATATATTCTTTCTTTTTTCTTTCTTACTTTTCCTACTTTAAATTCTTTCTCTCTTTCTTTCTTTTCATCCCTTCATATATTCTTTATTTTTTCTTTCTTACTTTTCCTACTTTAAATTCTTTCTCTCTTTCTTTCTTTTCATCCCTTCATATATTCTTTATTTTTTCTTTCTTCCTTTTCCTACTTTAAAGACTTTCTCTCTTTCTTTATTTTCATCCCTTCATATATTCTTTCTTTTTTCTTTCTTACTTTTCCTACTTTAAATTCTTTCTCTCTTTCTTTCTTTTCATCCCTTCATATATTCTTTATTTTTTCTTTCTTACTTTTCCTACTTTAAATTCTTTCTCTCTTTCTTTCTTTTCATCCCTTCATATATTCTTTATTTTTTCTTTCTTCCTTTTCCTACTTTAAAGACTTTCTCTCTTTCTTTATTTTCATCCCTTCATATATTCTTTATTTTTTCTTTCTTCATTTTCCTACTTTAAATTCTTTCTCTCTTTCTTTCTTTTCATCCCTTCATATATTCTTTATTTTTTCTTTCTTCCTTTTCCTACTTTAAATTCTTTCTCTCTTTCTTTCTTTTCATCCCTTCATATATTCTTTATTTTTTCTTTCTTCCTTTTCCTACTTTAAAGACTTTCTCTCTTTCTTTCTTTTCATCCCTTCATATATTCTTTCTTTTTTCTTTCTTACTTTTCCTACTTTAAATTCTTTCTCTCTTTCTTTCTTTTCATCCCTTCATATATTCTTTATTTTTTCTTTCTTACTTTTCCTACTTTAAATTCTTTCTCTCATTCTTTATCTTCATCCCTTCATATATCCTTCTTTTTTCTTTCTTACTTTTCCTACTTTAAATTCTTTCTCTCTTTCTTTCTTTTCATCCCTTCATATATTCTTTATTTTTTCTTTCTTACTTTTCCTACTTTAAATTCTTTCTCTCTTTCTTTCTTTTCATCCCTTCATATA
The DNA here is from genome assembly GCA_963932145.1 of Acanthosepion lycidas. Classification (NCBI taxonomy): domain Eukaryota; kingdom Metazoa; phylum Mollusca; class Cephalopoda; order Sepiida; family Sepiidae; genus Acanthosepion; species Acanthosepion lycidas. Next base: position 9,525,428 of record OZ010589.1, on the reverse strand, counting down.
TTCTTTATTTTTTCTTTCTTCCTTTTCCTACTTTAAAGACTTTCTCTCTTTCTTTCTTTTCATCCCTTCATATATTCTTTCTTTTTTCTTTCTTACTTTTCCTACTTTAAATTCTTTCTCTCTTTCTTTCTTTTCATCCCTTCATATATTCTTTATTTTTTCTTTCTTCCTTTTCCTACTTTAAATTCTTTCTCTCTTTCTTTCTTTTCATCCCTTCATATATTCTTTATTTTTTCTTTCTTCCTTTTCCTACTTTAAAGACTTTCTCTCTTTCTTTATTTTCATCCCTTCATATATTCTTTCTTTTTTCTTTCTTACTTTTCCTACTTTAAATTCTTTCTCTCTTTCTTTCTTTTCATCCCTTCATATATTCTTTATTTTTTCTTTCTTACTTTTCCTACTTTAAATTCTTTCTCTCTTTCTTTCTTTTCATCCCTTCATATATTCTTTCTTTCTTCTTTCTTACTTTTCCTACTTTAAATTCTTTCTCTCTTTCTTTCTTTTCATCCCTTCATATATTCTTTATTTTTTCTTTCTTCCTTTTCCTACTTTAAAGACTTTCTCTCTTTCTTTATTTTCATCCCTTCATATATTCTTTATTTTTTCTTTCTTCCTTTTCCTACTTTAAAGACTTTCTCTCTTTCTTTATTTTCATCCCTTCAAATATTCTTTATTTTTTCTTTCTTACTTTTCCTACTTTAAATTCTTTCTCTCTTTCTTTCTTTTCATCCCTTCATATATTCTTTATTTTTTCTTTCTTCCTTTTCCTACTTTAAATTCTTTCTCTCTTTCTTTCTTTTCATCCCTTCATATATTCTTTCTTTCTTCTTTCTTACTTTTCCTACTTTAAATTCTTTCTCTCTTTCTTTCTTTTCATCCCTTCATATATTCTTTATTTTTTCTTTCTTCCTTTTCCTACTTTAAATTCTTTCTCTCATTCTTTCTATTCATCCCTTCATATATTCTTTATTTTTTCTTTCTTACTTTTCCTACTTTAAATTCTTTCTCTCTTTCTTTCTTTTCATCCCTTCATATATTCTTTATTTTTTCTTTCTTCCTTTTCCTACTTTAAATTCTTACTCTCATTCTTTCTATTCATCCCTTCATATATTCTTTATTTTTTCTTTCTTACTTTTCCTACTTTAAATTCTTTCTCTCTTTCTTTCTTTTCATCCCTTCATATATTCTTTATTTTTTCTTTCTTCCTTTTCCTACTTTAAATTCTTTCTCTCATTCTTTCTATTCATCCCTTCATATATTCTTTATTTTTTCTTTCTTCCTTTTCCTACTTTAAAGACTTTCTCTCTTTCTTTCTTTTCATCCCTTCATATATTCTTTCTTTTTTCTTTCATACTTTTCCTACTTTAAATTCTTTCTCTCTTTCTTTCTTTTCATCCCTTCATATATTCTTTATTTTTTCTTTCTTCCTTTTCCTACTTTAAATTCTTTCTCTCTTTCTTTCTTTTCATCCCTTCATATATTCTTTATTTTTTCTTTCTTCCTTTTCCTACTTTAAAGACTTTCTCTCTTTCTTTATTTTCATCCCTTCATATATTCTTTCTTTTTTCTTTCTTACTTTTCCTACTTTAAATTCTTTCTCTCTTTCTTTCTTTTCATCCCTTCATATATTCTTTATTTTTTCTTTTTTACTTTTCCTACTTTAAATTCTTTCTCTCTTTCTTTCTTTTCATCCCTTCATATATTCTTTATTTTTTCTTTCTTCCTTTTCCTACTTTAAAGACTTTCTCTCTTTCTTTATTTTCATCCCTTCATATATTCTTTATTTTTTCTTTCTTCATTTTCCTACTTTAAATTCTTTCTCTCTTTCTTTCTTTTCATCCCTTCATATATTCTTTATTTTTTCTTTCTTCCTTTTCATACTTTAAATTCTTTCTCTCTTTCTTTCTTTTCATCCCTTCATATATTCTTTATTTTTTCTTTCTTCCTTTTCCTACTTTAAAGACTTTCTCTCTTTCTTTCTTTTCATCCCTTCATATATTCTTTCTTTTTTCTTTCTTACTTTTCCTACTTTAAATTCTTACTCTCTTTCTTTCTTTTCATCCCTTCATATATTCTTTATTTTTTCTTTCTTCCTTTTCCTACTTTAAATTCTTTCTGTCTTTCTTTCTTTTCATCCCTTCATATATTCTTTATTTTTTCTTTCTTCCTTTTCCTACTTTAAAGACTTTCTCTCTTTCTTTATTTTCATCCCTTCATATATTCTTTCTTTTTTCTTTCTTACTTTTCCTACTTTAAATTCTTTCTCTCTTTCTTTCTTTTCATCCCTTCATATATTCTTTATTTTTTCTTTCTTCCTTTTCCTACTTTAAAGACTTTCTCTCTTTCTTTCTTTTCATCCCTTCATATATTCTTTCTTTTTTCTTTCTTCCTTTTCCTACTTTAAATTCTTTCTCTCTTTCTTTCTTTTCATCCCTTCATATATTCTTTATTTTTTCTTTCTTCCTTTTCCTACTTTAAAGACTTTCTCTCTTTCTTTCTTTTCATCCCTTCATATATTCTTTCTTTTTTCTTTCTTACTTTTCCTACTTTAAATTCTTCTCTCTTTCTTTCTTTTCATCCCTTCATATATTCTTTATTTTTTCTTTCTTCCTTTTCCTACTTTAAATTCTTTCTCTCTTTCTTTCTTTTCATCCCTTCATATATTCTTTATTTTTTCTTTCTTCCTTTTCCTACTTTAAATTCTTTCTCTCTTTCTTTCTTTTCATCCCTTCATATATTCTTTCTTTTTTCTTTCTTCCTTTTCCTACTTTAAAGACTTTCTCTCTTTCTTTCTTTTCATCCCTTCATATATTCTTTCTTTTTTCTTTCTTCCTTTTCCTACTTTAAATTCTTTCTCTCTTTCTTTCTTTTCATCCCTTCATATATTCTTTATTTTTTCTTTCTTCCTTTTCCTACTTTAAAGACTTTCTCTCTTTCTTTCCTTTCATCCCTTCATATATTCTTTCTTTTTTCTTTCTTACTTTTCCTACTTTAAATTCTTTCTCTCTTTCTTTCTTTTCATCCCTTCATATATTCTTTATTTTTTCTTTCTTCCTTTTCCTACTTTAAATTCTTACTCTCTTTCTTTCTTTTCATCCCTTCATATATTCTTTATTTTTTCTTTCTTCCTTTTCCTACTTTAAATTCTTTCTCTCTTTCTTTCTTTTCATCCCTTCATATATTCTTTATTTTTTCTTTCTTCCTTTTCCTACTTTAAATTCTTTCTCTCTTTCTTTCTTTTCATCCCTTCATATATTCTTTATTTTTTCTTTCTTCCTTTTCCTACTTTAAATTCTTTCTCTCTTTCTTTCTTTTCATCCCTTCATATATTCTTTTTTTTTTCTTTCTTCCTTTTCCTACTTTAAATTCTTTCTCTCTTTCTTTCTTTTCATCCCTTCATATATTCTTTCTTTTTTCTTTCTTCCTTTTCCTACTTTAAATTCTTTCTCTCTTTCTTTCTTTTCATCCCTTCATATATTCTTTATTTTTTCTTTCTTCCTTTTCCTACTTTAAAGACTTTCTCTCTTTCTTTCTTTTCATCCCTTCATATATTCTTTCTTTTTTCTTTCTTACTTTTCTTACTTTAAATTCTTTCTCTCTTTCTTTCTTTTCATCCATTCATATATTCTTTATTTTTTCTTTCTTCCTTTTCCTACTTTAAATTCTTTCTCTCTTTCTTTCTTTTCATCCCTTCATATATTCTTTATTTTTTCTTTCTTCCTTTTCCTACTTTAAAGACTTTCTCTCTTTCTTTCTTTTCATCCCTTCATATATTCTTTCTTTTTTCTTTCTTACTTTTCCTACTTTAAATTCTTTCTCTCTTTCTTTCTTTTCATCCATTCATATATTCTTTCTTTTTTCTTTCTTACTTTTCCTACTTTAAATTCTTTCTCTCTTTCTTTCTTTTCATCCATTCATATATTCTTTATTTTTTCTTTCTTCCTTTTCCTACTTTAAATTCTTTCTCTCTTTCTTTCTTTTCATCCCTTCATATATTCTTTATTATTTCTTTCTTCCTTTTCCTACTTTAAATTCTTTCTCTCTTTCTTTCTTTTCATCCATTCATATATTCTTTATTTTTTCTTTCTTATTTTTTTACTTTAAATTCTTTCTCTCTTTCTTTCTTTTCATCCCTTCATATATTCTTTATTTTTTCTTTCTTCCTTTTCCTACTTTAAATTCTTTCTCTCTTTCTTTCTTTTCATCCATTCATATATTCTTTCTTTTTTCTTTCTTACTTTTCCTACTTTAAATTCTTTCTCTCTTTCTTTCTTTTCATCCCTTCATATATTCTTTATTATTTGTTTCTTCCTTTTCCTACTTTAAATTCTTTCTCTCTTTCTTTCTTTTCATCCCTTCATATATTCTTTATTTTTTCTTTCTTTCTTTTCCTACTTTAAATTCTTTCTCTCTTTCTTTCTTTTCATCCCTTCATATATTCTTTATTTTTTCTTTCTTCCTTTTCCTACTTTAAAGACTTTCTCTCTTTCTTTCTTTTCATCCCGTCATATATTCTTTATTTTTTCTTTCTTCCTTTTCCTACTTTAAATTCTTTCTCTCTTTCTTTCTTTTCATCCCTTCATATATTCTTTATTTTTTCTTTCTTCCTTTTCCTACTTTAAAGACTTTCTCTCTTTCTTTCTTTTCATCCATTCATATATTCTTTATTTTTTCTTTCTTCCTTTTCCTACTTTAAAGACTTTCTCTCTTTCTTTCTTTTCATCCATTCATATATTCTTTATTTTTTCTTTCTTCCTTTTCCTACTTTAAATTCTTTCTCTCTTTCTTTCTTTTCATCCCTTCATATATTCTTTCTTTTTTCTTTCTTACTTTTCCTACTTTAAATTCTTTCTCTCTTTCTTTCTTTTCATCCCTTCATATATTCTTTATTTTTTCTTTCTTCCTTTTCCTACTTTAAATTCTTTCTCTCTTTCTTTCTTTTCATCCCTTCATATATTCTTTCTTTTTTCTTTCTTACTTTTCCTACTTTAAATTCTTTCTCTCTTTCTTTCTTTTCATCCATTCTTATATTCATAATTTTTTCTTTCTTCCTTTTCCTACTTTAAATTCTTTCTCTCTTTCTTTCTTTTCATCCCTTCATATATTCTTTATTTTTTCTTTCTTCCTTTTCCTACTTTAAATTCTTTCTTTCTTTTCATCCCTTCATATATTCTTTCTTTTTTCTTTCTTACTTTTCCTACTTTAAATTCTTTCTCTCTTTCTTTCTTTTCATCCCTTCATATATTCTTTATTTTTTCTTTCTTCCTTTTCCTACTTTAAATTCTTTCTCTCTTTCTTTCTTTTCATCCCTTCATATATTCTTTATTTTTTCTTTCTTCCTTTTCCTACTTTAAAGACTTTCTCTCTTTCTTTATTTTCATCCCTTCATATATTCTTTCTTTTTTCTTTCTTACTTTTCCTACTTTAAATTCTTTCTCTCTTTCTTTCTTTTCATTCCTTCATATATACTTTATTTTTTCTTTCTTACTTTTCCTACTTTAAATTCTTTCTCTCTTTCTTTCTTTTCATCCCTTCATATATTCTTTATTTTTTCTTTCTTCCTTTTCCTACTTTAAAGACTTTCTCTCTTTCTTTATTTTCATCCCTTCATATATTCTTTATTTTTTCTTTCTTCATTTTCCTACTTTAAATTCTTTCTCTCTTTCTTTCTTTTCATCCCTTCATATATTCTTTATTTTTTCTTTCTTCCTTTTCCTACTTTAAATTCTTTCTCTCTTTCTTTCTTTTCATCCCTTCATATATTCTTTATTTTTTCTTTCTTCCTTTTCCTACTTTAAAGACTTTCTCTCTTTCTTTCTTTTCATCCCTTCATATATTCTTTCTTTCTTCTTTCTTACTTTTCCTACTTTAAATTCTTTCTCTCTTTCTTTCTTTTCATCCCTTCATATATTCTTTATTTTTTCTTTCTTCCTTTTCCTACTTTAAATTCTTTCTCTCTTTCTTTCTTTTCATCCCTTCATATATTCTTTATTTTTTCTTTCTTCCTTTTCCTACTTTAAAGACTTTCTCTCTTTCTTTCTTTTCATCCCTTCATATATTCTTTCTTTTTTCTTTCTTACTTTTCCTACTTTAAATTCTTTCTCTCTTTCTTTCTTTTCATCCCTTCATATATTCTTTATTTTTTCTTTCTTCCTTTTCCTACTTTAAATTCTTTCTCTCTTTCTTTCTTTTCATCCCTTCATATATTCTTTATTTTTTCTTTCTTCCTTTTCCTACTTTAAAGACTTTCTCTCTTTCTTTATTTTCATCCCTTCATATATTCTTTCTTTTTTCTTTCTTACTTTTCCTACTTTAAATTCTTTCTCTCTTTCTTTCTTTTCATCCCTTCATATATACTTTATTTTTTCTTTCTTACTTTTCCTACTTTAAATTCTTTCTCTCTTTCTTTCTTTTCATCCCTTCATATATTCTTTATTTTTTCTTTCTTCCTTTTCCTACTTTAAATTCTTTCTCTCTTTCTTTCTTTTCATCCCTTCATATATTCTTTATTTTTTCTTTCTTCCTTTTCCTACTTTAAATTCTTTCTCTCTTTCTTTCTTTTCATCCCTTCATATATTCTTTATTTTTTCTTTCTTCCTTTTCCTACTTTAAAGACTTTCTCTCTTTCTTTCTTTTCATCCCTTCATATATTCTTTATTTTTTATTTCTTCCTTTTCCTACTTTAAATTCTTTCTCTCTTTCTTTCCTTTCATCCCTTCATATATTCTTTATTTTTTCTTTCTTCCTTTTCCTACTTTAAATTCTTTCTCTCTTTCTTTATTTTCATCCATTCATATATTCTTTATTTTTTCTTTCTTCCTTTTCCTACTTTAAATTCTTTCTCTCTTTCTTTCTTTTCATCCCTTCATATATTCTTTCTTTTTTCTTTCTTACTTTTCCGACTTTAAATTCTTTCTCTCTTTCTTTCTTTTCATCCCTTCACATATTCTTTATTTTTTCTTTCTTCCTTTTCCTACTTTAAATTCTTTCTCTCTTTCTTTCTTTTCATCCCTTCATATATTCTTTATTTTTTCTTTCTTCCTTTTCCTACTTTAAAGACTTTCTCTCTTTCTTTATTTTCATCCCTTCATATATTCTTTATTTTTTCTTTCTTCCTTTTCCTACTTTAAATTCTTTCTCTCTTTCTTTCTTTTCATCCCTTCATATATTCTTTCTTTTTTCTTTCTTCCTTTTCCTACTTTAAATTCTTTCTCTCTTTCTTTCTTTTCATCCCTTCATATATTCTTTATTTTTTCTTTCTTCCTTTTCCTACTTTAAATTCTTTCTCTCTTTCTTTCTTTTCATCCCTTCATATATTCTTTATTTTTTCTTACTTCCTTTTCCTACTTTAAATTCTTTCTCTCTTTCTTTATTTTCATCCCTTCATATATTCTTTCTTTTTTCTTTCTTACTTTTCCTACTTTAAATTCTTTCTCTCTTTCTTTCTTTTCATCCCTTCATATATTCTTTATTTTTTCTTTCTTCCTTTTCCTACTTTAAATTCTTTCTCTCTTTCTTTATTTTCATCCCTTCATATATTCTTTATTTTTTCTTTCTTCCTTTTCCTACTTTAAATTCTTTCTCTCTTTCTTTCTTTTCATCCCTTCATATATTCTTTATTTTTTCTTTCTTCCTTTTCCTACTTTAAATTCTTTCTCTCTTTCTTTCTTTTCATCCCTTCATATATTCTTTATTTTTTATTTCTTCCTTTTCCTACTTTAAAGACTTTCTCTCTTTCTTTCTTTTCATCCCTTCATATATTCTTTCTTTTTTCTTTCTTACTTTTCCTACTTTAAATTCTTTCTCTCTTTCTTTCTTTTCATCCCTTCATATATTCTTTATTTTTTCTTTCTTCCTTTTCCTACTTTAAATTCTTTCTCTCTTTCTTTCTTTTCATCCCTTCATATATTCTTTATTTTTTCTTTCTTCCTTTTCCTACTTTAAAGACTTTCTCTCTTTCTTTATTTTCATCCCTTCATATATTCTTTATTTTTTCTTTCTTCCTTTTCCTACTTTAAATTCTTTCTCTCTTTCTTTATTTTCATCCCTTCATATATTCTTTCTTTTTTCTTTCTTACTTTTCCTACTTTAAATTCTTTCTCTCTTTCTTTCTTTTCATCCCGTCATATATTCTTTATTTTTTCTTTCTTCCTTTTCCTACTTTAAATTCTTTCTCTCTTTCTTTCTTTTCATCCCTTCATATATTCTTTATTTTTTCTTTCTTCCTTTTCCTACTTTAAAGACTTTCTCTCTTTCATTCTTTTCATCCATTCATATATTCTTTATTTTTTCTTTCTTCCTTTTCCTACTTTAAATTCTTTCTCTCTTTCTTTCTTTTCATCCCTTCATATATTCTTTCTTTTTTCTTTCTTACTTTTCCTACTTGAAATTCTTTCTCTCTTTCTTTCTTTTCATCCCTTCATATATTCTTTATTTTTTCTTTCTTCCTTTTCCTACTTTAAATTCTTTCTCTCTTTCTTTCTTTTCATCCCTTCATATATTCTTTCTTTTTTCTTTCTTACTTTTCCTACTTTAAATTCTTTCTCTCTTTCTTTCTTTTCATCCATTCTTATATTCATAATTTTTTCTTTCTTCCTTTTCCTACTTTAAATTCTTTCTCTCTTTCTTTCTTTTCATCCCTTCATATATTCTTTATTTTTTCTTTCTTCATTTTCCTACTTTAAATTCTTTCTTTCTTTTCATCCCTTCATATATTCTTTCTTTTTTCTTTCTTACTTTTCCTACTTTAAATTCTTTCTCTCTTTCTTTCTTTTCATCCCTTCATATATTCTTTATTTTTTCTTTCTTCCTTTTCCTACTTTAAATTCTTTCTCTCTTTCTTTCTTTTCATCCCTTCATATATTCTTTATTTTTTCTTTCTTCCTTTTCCTACTTTAAAGACTTTCTCTCTTTCTTTATTTTCATCCCTTCATATATTCTTTCTTTTTTCTTTCTTACTTTTCCTACTTTAAATTCTTTCTCTCTTTCTTTCTTTTCATCCCTTCATATATACTTTATTTTTTCTTTCTTACTTTTCCTACTTTAAATTCTTTCTCTCTTTCTTTCTTTTCATCCCTTCATATATTCTTTATTTTTTCTTTCTTCCTTTTCCTACTTTAAAGACTTTCTCTCTTTCTTTATTTTCATCCCTTCATATATTCTTTATTTTTTCTTTCTTCATTTTCCTACTTTAAATTCTTTCTCTCTTTCTTTCTTTTCATCCCTTCATATATTCTTTATTTTTTCTTTCTTCCTTTTCCTACTTTAAATTCTTTCTCTCTTTCTTTCTTTTCATCCCTTCATATATTCTTTATTTTTTCTTTCTTCCTTTTCCTACTTTAAATTCTTTCTCTCTTTCTTTATTTTCATCCCTTCATATATTCTTTATTTTTTCTTTCTTCCTTTTCCTACTTTAAATTCTTTCTCTCTTTCTTTATTTTCATCCCTTCATATATTCTTTCTTTTTTCTTTCTTACTTTTCCGACTTTAAATTCTTTCTCTCTTTCTTTCTTTTCATCCCTTCATATATTCTTTATTTTTTCTTTCTTCCTTTTCCTACTTTAAATTCTTTCTCTCTTTCTTTCTTTTCATCCCTTCATATATTCTTTATTTTTTCTTTCTTCCTTTTCCTACTTTAAAGACTTTCTCTCTTTCTTTATTTTCATCCCTTCATATATTCTTTATTTTTTCTTTCTTCTTTTTCCTACTTTAAATTCTTTCTCTCTTTCTTTCTTTTCATCCCTTCATATATTCTTTCTTTTTTCTTTCTTCCTTTTCCTACTTTAAATTCTTTCTCTCTTTCTTTCTTTTCATCCCTTCATATATTCTTTATTTTTTCTTTCTTCCTTTTCCTACTTTAAATTCTTTCTCTCTTTCTTTCTTTTCATCCCTTCATATATTCTTTATTTTTTCTTTCTTCCTTTTCCTACTTTAAATTCTTTCTCTCTTTCTTTATTTTCATCCCTTCATATATTCTTTCTTTTTTCTTTCTTACTTTTCCTACTTTAAATTCTTTCTCTCTTTCTTTCTTTTCATCCCTTCATATATTCTTTATTTTTTCTTTCTTCCTTTTCCTACTTTAAATTCTTTCTCTCTTTCTTTATTTTCATCCCTTCATATATTCTTTATTTTTTCTTTCTTCCTTTTCCTACTTTAAATTCTTTCTCTCTTTCTTTCTTTTCATCCCTTCATATATTCTTTATTTTTTCTTTCTTCCTTTTCCTACTTTAAATTCTTTCTCTCTTTCTTTCTTTTCATCCCTTCATATATTCTTTATTTTTTATTTCTTCCTTTTCCTACTTTAAAGACTTTCTCTCTTTCTTTCTTTTCATCCCTTCATATATTCTTTCTTTTTTCTTTCTTACTTTTCCTACTTTAAATTCTTTCTCTCTTTCTTTCTTTTCATCCCTTCATATATTCTTTATTTTTTCTTTCTTCCTTTTCCTACTTTAAATTCTTTCTCTCTTTCTTTCTTTTCATCCCTTCATATATTCTTTATTTTTTCTTTCTTCCTTTTCCTACTTTAAAGACTTTCTCTCTTTCTTTCTTTTCATCCCTTCATATATTCTTTATTTTTTCTTTCTTCCTTTTCCTACTTTAAATTCTTTCTCTCTTTCTTTATTTTCATCCCTTCATATATTCTTTCTTTTTTCTTTCTTACTTTTCCTACTTTAAATTCTTTCTCTCTTTCTTTCTTTTCATCCCTTCATATATTCTTTATTTTTTCTTTCTTCCTTTTCCTACTTTAAATTCTTTCTCTCTTTCTTTATTTTCATCCCTTCATATATTCTTTATTTTTTCTTTCTTCATTTTCCTACTTTAAATTCTTTCTCTCTTTCTTTCTTTTCATCCCTTCATATATTCTTTATTTTTTCTTTCTTCCTTTTCCTACTTTAAATTCTTTCTCTCTTTCTTTCTTTTCATCCCTTCATATATTCTTTATTTTTTCTTTCTTCCTTTTCCTACTTTAAAGACTTTCTCTCTTTCTTTCTTTTCATCCCTTCATATATTCTTTCTTTTTTCTTTCTTACTTTTCCTACTTTAAATTCTTACTCTCTTTCTTTCTTTTCATCCCTTCATATATTCTTTATTTTTTCTTTCTTCCTTTTCCTACTTTAAAGACTTTCTCTCTTTCTTTATTTTCATCCCTTCATATATTCTTTATTTTTTCTTTCTTCATTTTCCTACTTTAAATTCTTTCTTATCTTTCTTTCTTTTTATCCCTTCATATATTCTTTATTTTTTCTTTCTTCCTTTTCCTACTTTAAATTCTTTCTCTCTTTCTTTCTTTTCATCCCTTCATATATTCTTTATTTTTTCTTTCTTCCTTTTCCTACTTTAAAGACTTTCTCTCTTTCTTTATTTTCATCGCTTCATATATCCTTTATTTTTTCTTTCTTCATTTTCCTACTTTAAATTCTTTCTCTCTTTCTTTCTTTTCATCCCTTCATATATTCTTTATTTTTTCTTTCTTCCTTTTCCTACTTTAAATTCTTTCTCTCTTTCTTTCTTTTCATCCCTTCATATATTCTTTATTTTTTCTTTCTTCCTTTTCCTACTTTAAAGACTTTCTCTCTTTCTTTCTTTTCATCCCTTCATATATTCTTTCTTTTTTCTTTCTTACTTTTCCTACTTTAAATTCTTACTCTCTTTCTTTCTTTTCATCCCTTCATATATTCTTTATTTTTTCTTTCTTCCTTTTCCTACTTTAAAGACTTTCTCTCTTTCTTTATTTTCATCCCTTCATATATTCTTTCTTTTTTCTTTCTTACTTTTCCTACTTTAAATTCTTTCTCTCTTTCTTTCTTTTCATCCCTTCATATATTCTTTATTTTTTCTTTCTTACTTTTCCTACTTTAAATTCTTTCTCTCTTTCTTTCTTTTCATCCCTTCATATATTCTTTATTTTTTCTTTCTTCCTTTTCCTACTTTAAAGACTTTCTCTCTTTCTTTATTTTCATCCCTTCATATATTCTTTATTTTTTCTTTCTTCATTTTCCTACTTTAAATTCTTTCTCTCTTTCTTTCTTTTCATCCCTTCATATATTCTTTATTTTTTCTTTCTTCCTTTTCCTACTTTAAATTCTTTCTCTCTTTCTTTCTTTTCATCCCTTCATATATTCTTTATTTTTTCTTTCTTCCTTTTCCTACTTTAAAGACTTTCTCTCTTTCTTTCTTTTCATCCCTTCATATATTCTTTCTTTTTTCTTTCTTACTTTTCCTACTTTAAATTCTTACTCTCTTTCTTTCTTTTCATCCCTTCATATATTCTTTATTTTTTCTTTCTTCCTTTTCCTACTTTAAATTCTTTCTCTCTTTCTTTCTTTTCATCCCTTCATATATTCTTTATTTTTTCTTTCTTCCTTTTCCTACTTTAAAGACTTTCTCTCTTTCTTTATTTTCATCCCTTCATATATTCTTTCTTTTTTCTTTCTTACTTTTCCTACTTTAAATTCTTTCTCTCTTTCTTTCTTTTCATCCCTTCATATATTCTTTATTTTTTCTTTCTTACTTTTCCTACTTTAAAGACTTTCTCTCTTTCTTTCCTTTCATCCCTTCATATATTCTTTCTTTTTTCTTTCTTACTTTTCCTACTTTAAATTCTTTCTCTCTTTCTTTCTTTTCATCCCTTCATATATTCTTTATTTTTTCTTTCTTCCTTTTCCTACTTTAAAGACTTTCTCTCTTTCTTTCTTTTCATCCCTTCATATATTCTTTATTTTTTCTTTCTTCCTTTTCCTACTTTAAATTCTTTCTCTCTTTCTTTATTTTCATCCCTTCATATATTCTTTCTTTTTTCTTTCTTACTTTTCCTACTTTAAATTCTTTCTCTCTTTCTTTCTTTTCATCCCTTCATATATTCTTTATTTTTTCTTTCTTCCTTTTCCTACTTTAAATTCTTTCTCTCTTTCTTTATTTTCATCCCTTCATATATTCTTTATTTTTTCTTTCTTCATTTTCCTACTTTAAATTCTTTCTCTCTTTCTTTCTTTTCATCCCTTCATATATTCTTTATTTTTTCTTTCTTCCTTTTCCTACTTTAAATTCTTTCTCTCTTTCTTTCTTTTCATCCCTTCATATATCCTTTATTTTTTCTTTCTTCATTTTCCTACTTTAAATTCTTTCTCTCTTTCTTTCTTTTCATCCCTTCATATATTCTTTATTTTTTCTTTCTTCCTTTTCCTACTTTAAATTCTTTCTCTCTTTCTTTCTTTTCATCCCTTCATATATTCTTTATTTTTTCTTTCTTCCTTTTCCTACTTTAAAGACTTTCTCTCTTTCTTTCTTTTCATCCCTTCATATATTCTTTCTTTTTTCTTTCTTACTTTTCCTACTTTAAATTCTTACTCTCTTTCTTTCTTTTCATCCCTTCATATATTCTTTATTTTTTCTTTCTTCCTTTTCCTACTTTAAAGACTTTCTCTCTTTCTTTATTTTCATCCCTTCATATATTCTTTCTTTTTTCTTTCTTACTTTTCCTACTTTAAATTCTTTCTCTCTTTCTTTCTTTTCATCCCTTCATATATTCTTTATTTTTTCTTTCTTACTTTTCCTACTTTAAATTCTTTCTCTCTTTCTTTCTTTTCATCCCTTCATATATTCTTTATTTTTTCTTTCTTCCTTTTCCTACTTTAAAGACTTTCTCTCTTTCTTTATTTTCATCCCTTCATATATTCTTTATTTTTTCTTTCTTCATTTTCCTACTTTAAATTCTTTCTCTCTTTCTTTCTTTTCATCCCTTCATATATTCTTTATTTTTTCTTTCTTCCTTTTCCTACTTTAAATTCTTTCTCTGTTTCTTTCTTTTCATCCCTTCATATATTCTTTATTTTTTCTTTCTTCCTTTTCCTACTTTAAAGACTTTCTCTCTTTCTTTCTTTTCATCCCTTCATATATTCTTTCTTTTTTCTTTCTTACTTTTCCTACTTTAAATTCTTACTCTCTTTCTTTCTTTTCATCCCTTCATATATTCTTTATTTTTTCTTTCTTCCTTTTCCTACTTTAAATTCTTTCTCTCTTTCTTTCTTTTCATCCCTTCATATATTCTTTATTTTTTCTTTCTTCCTTTTCCTACTTTAAAGACTTTCTCTCTTTCTTTATTTTCATCCCTTCATATATTCTTTCTTTTTTCTTTCTTACTTTTCCTACTTTAAATTCTTTCTCTCTTTCTTTCTTTTCATCCCTTCATATATTCTTTATTTTTTCTTTCTTACTTTTCCTACTTTAAAGACTTTCTCTCTTTCTTTCCTTTCATCCCTTCATATATTCTTTCTTTTTTCTTTCTTACTTTTCCTACTTTAAATTCTTTCTCTCTTTCTTTCTTTTCATCCCTTCATATATTCTTTATTTTTTCTTTCTTCCTTTTCCTACTTTAAAGACTTTCTCTCTTTCTTTCTTTTCATCCCTTCATATATTCTTTATTTTTTCTTTCTTCCTTTTCCTACTTTAAATTCTTTCTCTCTTTCTTTATTTTCATCCCTTCATATATTCTTTCTTTTTTCTTTCTTACTTTTCCTACTTTAAATTCTTTCTCTCTTTCTTTCTTTTCATCCCTTCATATATTCTTTATTTTTTCTTTCTTCCTTTTCCTACTTTAAATTCTTTCTCTCTTTCTTTATTTTCATCCCTTCATATATTCTTTATTTTTTCTTTCTTCATTTTCCTACTTTAAATTCTTTCTCTCTTTCTTTCTTTTCATCCCTTCATATATTCTTTATTTTTTCTTTCTTCCTTTTCCTACTTTAAATTCTTTCTCTCTTTCTTTCTTTTCATCCCTTCATATATTCTTTATTTTTTCTTTCTTCCTTTTCCTACTTTAAAGACTTTCTCTCTTTCTTTCTTTTCATCCCTTCATATATTCTTTCTTTTTTCTTTCTTACTTTTCCTACTTTAAATTCTTACTCTCTTTCTTTCTTTTCATCCCTTCATATATTCTTTATTTTTTCTTTCTTCCTTTTCCTACTTTAAAGACTTTCTCTCTTTCTTTATTTTCATCCCTTCATATATTCTTTATTTTTTCTTTCTTCATTTTCCTACTTTAAATTCTTTCTCTCTTTCTTTCTTTTCATCCCTTCATATATTCTTTATTTTTTCTTTCTTCCTTTTCCTACTTTAAATTCTTTCTCTCTTTCTTTCTTTTCATCCCTTCATATATTCTTTATTTTTTCTTTCTTCCTTTTCCTACTTTAAAGACTTTCTCTCTTTCTTTATTTTCATCCCTTCATATATCCTTTATTTTTTCTTTCTTCATTTTCCTACTTTAAATTCTTTCTCTCTTTCTTTCTTTTCATCCCTTCATATATTCTTTATTTTTTCTTTCTTCCTTTTCCTACTTTAAATTCTTTCTCTCTTTCTTTCTTTTCATCCCTTCATATATTCTTTATTTTTTCTTTCTTCCTTTTCCTACTTTAAAGACTTTCTCTCTTTCTTTCTTTTCATCCCTTCATATATTCTTTCTTTTTTCTTTCTTACTTTTCCTACTTTAAATTCTTACTCTCTTTCTTTCTTTTCATCCCTTCATATATTCTTTATTTTTTCTTTCTTCCTTTTCCTACTTTAAAGACTTTCTCTCTTTCTTTATTTTCATCCCTTCATATATTCTTTCTTTTTTCTTTCTTACTTTTCCTACTTTAAATTCTTTCTCTCTTTCTTTCTTTTCATCCCTTCATATATTCTTTATTTTTTCTTTCTTACTTTTCCTACTTTAAATTCTTTCTCTCTTTCTTTCTTTTCATCCCTTCATATATTCTTTATTTTTTCTTTCTTCCTTTTCCTACTTTAAAGACTTTCTCTCTTTCTTTATTTTCATCCCTTCATATATTCTTTATTTTTTCTTTCTTCATTTTCCTACTTTAAATTCTTTCTCTCTTTCTTTCTTTTCATCCCTTCATATATTCTTTATTTTTTCTTTCTTCCTTTTCCTACTTTAAATTCTTTCTCTCTTTCTTTCTTTTCATCCCTTCATATATTCTTTATTTTTTCTTTCTTCCTTTTCCTACTTTAAAGACTTTCTCTCTTTCTTTCTTTTCATCCCTTCATATATTCTTTCTTTTTTCTTTCTTACTTTTCCTACTTTAAATTCTTACTCTCTTTCTTTCTTTTCATCCCTTCATATATTCTTTATTTTTTCTTTCTTCCTTTTCCTACTTTAAATTCTTTCTCTCTTTCTTTCTTTTCATCCCTTCATATATTCTTTATTTTTTCTTTCTTCCTTTTCCTACTTTAAAGACTTTCTCTCTTTCTTTATTTTCATCCCTTCATATATTCTTTCTTTTTTCTTTCTTACTTTTCCTACTTTAAATTCTTTCTCTCTTTCTTTCTTTTCATCCCTTCATATATTCTTTATTTTTTCTTTCTTACTTTTCCTACTTTAAAGACTTTCTCTCTTTCTTTCCTTTCATCCCTTCATATATTCTTTCTTTTTTCTTTCTTACTTTTCCTACTTTAAATTCTTTCTCTCTTTCTTTCTTTTCATCCCTTCATATATTCTTTATTTTTTCTTTCTTCCTTTTCCTACTTTAAATTCTTTCTCTCTTTCTTTCTTTTCATCCCTTCATATATTCTTTATTTTTTCTTTCTTCCTTTTCCTACTTTAAATTCTTTCTCTCTTTCTTTCTTTTCATCCCTTCATATATTCTTTATTTTTTCTTTCTTCCTTTTCCTACTTTAAATTCTTTCTCTCTTTCTTTCTTTTCATCCCTTCATATATTCTTTATTTTTTCTTTCTTCCTTTTCCTACTTTAAATTCTTTCTCTCTTTCTTTCTTTTCATCCCTTCATATATTCTTTATTTTTTTTTTCTTTCTTTTCCTACTTTAAATTCTTTCTCTCTTTCTTTCTTTTCATCCCTTCATATATTCTTTCTTTTTTCTTTCTTCCTTTTCCTACTTTAAATTCTTTCTCTCTTTCTTTCTTTTCATCCCTTCATATATTCTTTATTTTTTCTTTCTTCCTTTTCCTACTTTAAAGACTTTCTCTCTTTCTTTCTTTTCATCCCTTCATATATTCTTTCTTTTTTCTTTCTTACTTTTCTTACTTTAAATTCTTTCTCTCTTTCTTTCTTTTCATCCATTCATATATTCTTTATTTTTTCTTTCTTCCTTTTCCTACTTTAAATTCTTTCTCTCTTTCTTTCTTTTCATCCCTTCATATATTCTTTATTTTTTCTTTCTTCCTTTTCCTACTTTAAAGACTTTCTCTCTTTCTTTCTTTTCATCCCTTCATATATTCTTTCTTTTTTCTTTCTTACTTTTCCTACTTTAAATTCTTTCTCTCTTTCTTTCTTTTCATCCATTCATATATTCTTTCTTTTTTATTTCTTACTTTTCCTACTTTAAATTCTTTCTCTCTTTCTTTCTTTTCATCCCTTCATATATTCTTTATTTTTTCTTTCTTCCTTTTCCTACTTTAAATTCTTTCTCTCTTTCTTTCTTTTCATCCCTTCATATATTCTTTATTATTTCTTTCTTCCTTTTCCTACTTTAAATTCTTTCTCTCTTTCTTTCTTTTCATCCATTCATATATTCTTTATTTTTTCTTTCTTATTTTTTTACTTTAAATTCTTTCTCTCTTTCTTTCTTTTCATCCCTTCATATATTCTTTATTTTTTCTTTCTTCCTTTTCCTACTTTAAATTCTTTCTCTCTTTCTTTCTTTTCATCCATTCATATATTCTTTCTTTTTTCTTTCTTAATTTTCCTACTTTAAATTCTTTCTCTCTTTCTTTCTTTTCATCCATTCATATATTGTTTATTTTTTCTTTCTTCCTTTTCCTACTTTAAATTCTGTCTCTCTTTCTTTCTTTTCATCCCTTCATATATTCTTTCTTTTTTCTTTCTTATTTTTTTACTTTAAATTCTTTCTCTCTTTCTTTCTTTTCATCCCTTCATATATTCTTTATTTTTTCTTTCTTCCTTTTCCTACTTTAAATTCTTTCTCTCTTTCTTTCTTTTCATCCATTCATATATTCTTTATTTTTTCTTTCTTCCTTTTCCTACTTTAAATTCTTTCTCTCTTTCTTTCTTTTCATCCCTTCATATATTCTTTATTATTTGTTTCTTCCTTTTCCTACTTTAAATTCTTTCTCTCTTTCTTTCTTTTCATCCCTTCATATATTCTTTATTTTTTCTTTCTTCCTTTTCCTACTTTAAATTCTTTCTCTCTTTCTTTCTTTTCATCCCTTCATATATTCTTTATTTTTTCTTTCTTCCTTTTCCTACTTTAAAGACTTTCTCTCTTTCTTTCTTTTCATCCCTTCATATATTCTTTATTTTTTCTTTCTTCCTTTTCCTACTTTAAATTCTTTCTCTCTTTCTTTCTTTTCATCCCTTCATATATTCTTTATTTTTTCTTTCTTCCTTTTCCTACTTTAAAGACTTTCTCTCTTTCTTTCTTTTCATCCATTCATATATTCTTTATTTTTTCTTTCTTCCTTTTCCTACTTTAAAGACTTCTCTCTTTCTTTCTTTTCATCCATTCATATATTCTTTATTTTTTCTTTCTTCCTTTTCCTACTTTAAATTCTTTCTCTCTTTCTTTCTTTTCATCCCTTCATATATTCTTTCTTTTTTCTTTCTTACTTTTCCTACTTTAAATTCTTTCTCTCTTTCTTTCTTTTCATCCCTTCATATATTCTTTATTTTTTCTTTCTTCCTTTTCCTACTTTAAATTCTTTCTCTCTTTCTTTCTTTTCATCCCTTCATATATTCTTTCTTTTTTCTTTCTTACTTTTCCTACTTTAAATTCTTTCTCTCTTTCTTTCTTTTCATCCATTCATATATTCATAATTTTTTCTTTCTTCCTTTTCCTACTTTAAATTCTTTCTCTCTTTCTTTCTTTTCATCCCTTCATATATTCTTTCTTTTTTCTTTCTTACTTTTCCTACTTTAAATTCTTTCTCTCTTTCTTTCTTTTCATCCATTCATATATTCTTTATTTTTTCTTTCTTCCTTTTCCTACTTTAAATTCTTTCTCTCTTTCTTTCTTTTCATCCATTCATATATTCTTTATTTTTTCTTTCTTACTTTTCCTACATTAAAGACTTTCTCTCTTTCTTTCTTTTCATCCATTCATATATTCTTTATTTTTTCTTTCTTCCTTTTCCTACTTTAAAGACTTTCTTTCTTTCTTTCTTTTCATCCATTCATATATTCTTTATTTTTTCTTTCTTCCTTTTCCTACTTTAAATTCTTTCTCTCTTTCTTTCTTTTCATCCCTTCATATATTCTTTATTTTTTCTTTCTTCCTTTTCCTACTTTAAATTCTTTCTCTCTTTCTTTCTTTTCATCCCTTCATATATTCTTTCTTTTTTCTTTCTTACTTTTCCTACTTTAAATTCTTTCTCTCTTTCTTTCTTTTCATCCATTCATATATTCTTTATTTTTTCTTTCTTCCTTTTCCTACTTTAAATTCTTTCTCTCTTTCTTTCTTTTCATCCCTTCATATATTCTTTATTTTTTCTTTCTTACTTTTCCTACTTTAAAGACTTTCTCTCTTTCTTTCTTTTCATCCATTCATATATTCTTTATTTTTTCTTTCTTCCTTTTCCTACTTTAAATTCTTTCCCTCTTTCTTTCTTTTCATCCCTTCATATATTCTTTATTTTTTCTTTCTTCCTTTTCCTACTTTAAATTCTTTCTCTCTTTCTTTCTTTTCATCCATTCATATATTCTTTATTTTTTCTTTCTTCCTTTTCCTACTTTAAATTCTTTCTCTCTTTCTTTCTTTTCATCCCTTCATATATTCTTTATTTTTTCTTTCTTCCTTTTCCTACTTTAAATTCTTTCTCGCTTTCTTTCTTTTCATCCCTTCATATATTCTTTATTTTTTCTTTCTTACTTTTCCTACTTTAAATTCTTTCTCTCTTTCTTTCTTTTCATCCCTTCATATATTCTTTATTTTTTCTTTCTTACTTTTCCTACTTTAAAGACTTTCTCTCTTTCTTTCTTTTCATCCCTTCATATATTCTTTATTTTTTCTTTCTTCCTTTTCCTACTTTAAATTCTTTCTCTCTTTCTTTCTTTTCATCCCTTCATATATTCTTTATTTTTTCTTTCTTCCTTTTCCTACTTTAAAGACTTTCTCTCTTTCTTTCTTTTCATCCCTTCATATATTCTTTATTTTTTCTTTCTTCCTTTTCCTACTTTAAATTCTTTCTCTCTTTCTTTCCTTTCATCCCTTCATATATTCTTTATTTTTTCTTTCTTCCTTTTCCTACTTTAAATTCTTTCTCTCTTTCTTTCTTTTCATCCCTTCATATATTCTTTATTTTTTCTTTCTTCCTTTTCCTACTTTAAAGACTTTCTCTCTTTCTTTCTTTTCATCCGTTCATATATTCTTTATTTTTTCTTTCTTCCTTTCCTACTTTAAATTCTTTCTCTCTTTCTTTCTTTTCATCCCTTCATATATTCTTTATTTTTTCTTTCTTCCTTTTCCTACTTTAAATTCTTTCTCTCTTTCTTTCTTTTCATCCCTTCATATATTCTTTCTTTTTTCTTTCTTACTTTTCCTACTTTAAATTCTTTCTTTCTTTTCATCCATTCATATATTCTTTATTTTTTCTTTCTTCCTTTTCCTACTTTAAATTCTTTCTCTCTTTCTTTCTTTTCATCCCTTCATATATCCTTTATTTTTTCTTTCTTACTTTTCCTACTTTAAATTCTTTCTCTCTTTCTTTCTTTTCATCCCTTCATATATTCTTTATTTTTTCTTTCTTACTTTTCCTACATTAAAGATTTTCTCTCTTTCTTTCTTTTCATCCCTTCATATATTCTTTATTTTTTCTTTCTTCCTTTTCCTACTTTAAATTCTTTCTCTCTTTCTTTCTTTTCATCCCTTCATATATTCTTTATTTTTTCTTTCTTCCTTTTCCTACTTTAAATTCTTTCTCTCTTTCTTTCTTTTCATCCCTTCATATATTCTTTATTTTTTCTTTCTTACTTTTCCTACTTTAAAGACTTTCTCTCTTTCTTTCTTTTCATCCCTTCATATATTCTTTATTTTTTCTTTCTTCCTTTTCCTACTTTAAATTCTTTCTCTCTTTCTTTCTTTTCATCCCTTCATATATTCTTTATTTTTTCTTTCTTCCTTTTCCTACTTTAAATTCTTTCTCTCTTTCTTTCTTTTCATCCCTTCATATATTCTTTATTTTTTCTTTCTTCCTTTTCCTACTTTAAATTCTTTCTCTCTTTCTTTTTTTTCATCCCTTCATATATTCTTTATTTTTTCTTTCTTCCTTTTCCTACTTTAAAGACTTTCTCTCTTTCTTTCTTTTCATCCCTTCATATATTCTTTATTTTTTCTTTCTTCCTTTTCCTACTTTAAATTCTTTCTCTCTTTCTTTCCTTTTATCCCTTCATATATTCTTTATTTTTTCTTTCTTCCTTTTCCTACTTTAAATTCTTTCTCTCTTTCTTTCTTTTCATCCCTTCATATATTCTTTATTTTTTCTTTCTTCCTTTTCCTACTTTAAATTCTTTCTCTCTTTCTTTCTTTTCATCCCTTCATATATTCTTTATTTTTTCTTTCTTCCTTTTCCTACTTTAAATTCTTTCTCTCTTTCTTTCTTTTCATCCCTTCATATATTCTTTCTTTTTTCTTTCTTACTTTTCCTACTTTAAATTCTTTCTCTCTTTCTTTCTTTTCATCCCTTCATATATTCTTTCTTTTTTCTTTCTTACTTTTCCTACTTTAAATTCTTTCTCTCTTTCTTTCTTTTCATCCATTCATATATTCTTTATTTTTTCTTTCTTCCTTTTCCTACTTTAAATTCTTTCTCTCTTTCTTTCTTTTCATCCCTTCATATATTCTTTATTTTTTCTTTCTTATTTTTCCTACTTTAAAGACTTTCTCTCTTTCTTTCTTTTCATCCATTCATATATTCTTTATTTTTTCTTTCTTCCTTTTCCTACTTTAAATTCTTTCCCTCTTTCTTTCTTTTCATCCCTTCATATATTCTTTATTTTTTCTTTCTTCCTTTTCCTACTTTAAATTCTTTCTCTCTTTCTTTCTTTTCATCCATTCATATATTCTTTATTTTTTCTTTCTTCCTTTTCCTACTTTAAATTCTTTCTCTCTTTCTTTCTTTTCATCCCTTCATATATTCTTCATTTTTTCTTTCTTCCTTTTCCTACTTTAAATTCTTTCTCGCTTTCTTTCTTTTCATCCCTTCATATATTCTTTATTTTTTCTTTCTTACTTTTCCTACTTTAAATTCTTTCTCTCTTTCTTTCTTTTCATCCCTTCATATATTCTTTATTTTTTCTTTCTTCCTTTTCCTACTTTAAATTCTTTCTCTCTTTCTTTCTTTTCATCCCTTCATATATCCTTTATTTTTTCTTTCTTACTTTTCCTACTTTAAATTCTTTCTCTCTTTCTTTCTTTTCATCCCTTCATATATTCTTTATTTTTTCTTTCTTACTTTTCCTACTTTAAAGACTTTCTCTCTTTCTTTCTTTTCATCCCTTCATATATTCTTTCTTTTTTCTTTCTTCCTTTTCCTACTTTAAATTCTTTCTCTCTTTCTTTCTTTTCATCCCTTCATATATTCTTTATTTTTTCTTTCTTCCTTTTCCTACTTTAAATTCTTTCTCTCTTTCTTTCTTTTCATCCCTTCATATATCCTTTATTTTTTCTTTCTTACTTTTCCTACTTTAAATTCTTTCTCTCTTTCTTTCTTTTCATCCCTTCATATATTCTTTATTTTTTCTTTCTTCCTTTTCCGACTTTAAATTCTTTCTCTCTTTCTTTCTTTTCATCCCTTCATATATTCTTTATTTTTTCTTTCTTCCTTTTCCTACTTTAAAGACTTTCTCTCTTTCTTTCTTTTCATCCCTTCATATATTCTTTCTTTTTTCTTTCTTCCTTTTCCTACTTTAAATTCTTTCTCTCTTTCTTTCTTTTCATCCCTTCATATATTCTTTCTTTTTTCTTTCTTACTTTTCCTACTTTAAATTCTTTCTTTCTTTTCATCCATTCATATATTCTTTATTTTTTCTTTCTTCCTTTTCCTACTTTAAATTCTTTCTCTCTTTCTTTCTTTTCATCCCTTCATATATTCTTTATTTTTTCTTTCTTACTTTTCCTACTTTAAAGACTTTCTCTCTTTCTTTCTTTTCATCCCTTCATATATTCTTTATTTTTTCTTTCTTCCTTTTCCTACTTTAAATTCTTTCTCTCTTTCTTTCTTTTCATCCCTTCATATATTCTTTATTTTTTCTTTCTTCCTTTTCCTACGTTAAAGACTTTCTCTCTTTCTTTCTTTTCATCCCTTCATATATTCTTTATTTTTTCTTTCTTCCTTTTCCTACTTTAAATTCTTTCTCTCTTTCTTTCTTTTCATCCCTTCATATATTCTTTATTTTTTCTTTCTTCCTTTTCCTACTTTAAATTCTTTCTCTCTTTCTTTCTTTTCATCCCTTCATATATTCTTTATTTTTTCTTTCTTACTTTTCCTACTTTAAAGACTTTCTCTCTTTCTTTCTTTTCATCCCTTCATATATTCTTTATTTTTTCTTTCTTCCTTTTCCTACTTTAAATTCTTTCTCTCTTTCTTTCCTTTCATCCCTTCATATATTCTTTATTTTTTCTTTCTTCCTTTTCCTACTTTAAATTCTTTCTCTCTTTCTTTCTTTTCATCCCTTCATATATTCTTCCTTTTTTCTTTCTTACTTTTCCTACTTTAAATTCTTTCTTTCTTTTCATCCATTCATATATTCTTTATTTTTTCTTTCTTACTTTTCCTACTTTAAAGACTTTCTCTCTTTCTTTCTTTTCATCCCTTCATATATTCTTTCTTTTTTCTTTCTTCCTTTTCCTACTTTAAATTCTTTCTCTCTTTCTTTCTTTTCATCCCTTCATATATCCTTTATTTTTTCTTTCTTACTTTTCCTACTTTAAATTCTTTCTCTCTTTCTTTCTTTTCATCCCTTCATATATTCTTTATTTTTTCTTTCTTCCTTTTCCTACTTTAAAGACTTTCTCTCTTTCTTTCTTTTCATCCCTTCATATATTCTTTCTTTTTTCTTTCTTCCTTTTCCTACTTTAAATTCTTTCTCTCTTTCTTTCTTTTCATCCCTTCATATATTCTTTCTTTTTTCTTTCTTACGTTTCCTACTTTAAATTCTTTCTCTCTTTCTTTCTTTTCATCCCTTCATATATTCTTTATTATTTCTTTCTTCCTTTTCCTACTTTAAATTCTTTCTCTCTTTCTTTCCTTTCATCCCTTCATATATTCTTTATTTTTTCTTTCTTCCTTTTCCTACTTTAAAGACTTTCTCTCTTTCTTTCTTTTCATCCCTTCATATATTCTTTATTTTTTCTTTCTTCCTTTTCCTACTTTAAATTCTTTCTTTCTTTTCATCCATTCATATATTCTTTCTTTTTTCTTTCTTACGTTTCCTACTTTAAATTCTTTCTCTCTTTCTTTCTTTTCATCCCTTCATATATTCTTTATTATTTCTTTCTTCCTTTTCCTACTTTAAATTCTTTCTCTCTTTCTTTCCTTTCATCCCTTCATATATTCTTTATTTTTTCTTTCTTCCTTTTCCTACTTTAAATTCTTTCTCTCTTTCTTTCTTTTCATCTCTTCATATATTCTTTATTTTTTCTTTCTTCCTTTTCCTACTTTAAATTCTTTCTCTCTTTCTTTCTTTTCATCCCTTCATATATTCTTTCTTTTTTCTTTCTTACTTTTCCTACTTTAAATTCTTTCTTTCTTTTCATCCATTCATATATTCTTTATTTTTTCTTTCTTACTTTTCCTACTTTAAATTCTTTCTCTCTTTCTTTCTTTTCATCCCTTCATATATTCTTTATTTTTTCTTTCTTCCTTTTCCTACTTTAAAGACTTTCTCTCTTTCTTTCTTTTCATCCCTTCATATATTCTTTATTTTTTCTTTCTTCCTTTTCCTACTTTAAATTCTTTCTCTCTTTCTTTCTTTTCATCCCTTCATATATTCTTTATTTTTTCTTTCTTCCTTTTCCTACTTTAAATTCTTTCTCTCTTTCTTTGTTTTCATCCATTCATATATTCTTTCTTTTTTCTTTCTTCCTTTTCCTACTTTAAATTCTTTCTCTCTTTCTTTCTTTTCATCCCTTCATATATTCTTTATTTTTTCTTTCTTACTTTTCCTACTTTAAAGACTTTCTCTCTTTCTTTCTTTTCATCCCTTCATATATTCTTTATTTTTTCTTTCTTCCTTTTCCTACTTTAAATTCTTTCTCTCTTTCTTTCTTTTCATCCCTTCATATATTCTTTATTTTTTCTTTCTTACTTTTCCTACATTAAAGACTTTCTCTCTTTCTTTCTTTTCATCCCTTCATATATTCTTTATTTTTTCTTTCTTCCTTTTCCTACTTTAAATTCTTTCTCTCTTTCTTTCTTTTCATCCCTTCATATATTCTTTATTTTTTCTTTCTTACTTTTCCTACTTTAAAGACTTTCTCTCTTTCTTTCTTTTCATCCCTTCATATATTCTTTATTTTTTCTTTCTTCCTTTTCCTACTTTAAATTCTTTCTCTCTTTCTTTCCTTTCATCCCTTCATATATTCTTTATTTTTTCTTTCTTCCTTTTCCTACTTTAAATTCTTTCTCTCTTTCTTTCTTTTCATCCCTTCATATATTCTTTCTTTTTTCTTTCTTACTTTTCCTACTTTAAAGACTTTCTCTCTTTCTTTCTTTTCATCCCTTCATATATTCTTTCTTTTTTCTTTCTTACGTTTCCTAATTTAAATTCTTTCTCTCTTTCTTTCTTTTCATCCCTTCATATATTCTTTATTATTTCTTTCTTCCTTTTCCTACTTTAAATTCTTTCTCTCTTTCTTTCTTTTCATCCCTTCATATATTCTTTATTTTTTCTTTCTTCCTTTTCCGACTTTAAATTCTTTCTCTCTTTCTTTCTTTTCATCCCTTCATATATTCTTTATTTTTTCTTTCTTCCTTTTCCTACTTTAAAGACTTTCTCTCTTTCTTTCTTTTCATCCCTTCATATATTCTTTCTTTTTTCTTTCTTACGTTTCCTACTTTAAATTCTTTCTCTCTTTCTTTCTTTTCATCCCTTCATATATTCTTTATTATTTCTTTCTTCCTTTTCCTACTTTAAATTCTTTCTCTCTTTCTTTCCTTTCATCCCTTCATATATTCTTTATTTTTTCTTTCTTCCTTTTCCTACTTTAAATTCTTTCTCTCTTTCTTTCTTTTCATCCCTTCATATATTCTTTATTTTTTCTTTCTTCCTTTTCCTACTTTAAAGACTTTCTCTCTTTCTTTCTTTTCATCCCTTCATATATTCTTTATTTTTTCTTTCTTCCTTTTCCTACTTTAAATTCTTTCTCTCTTTCTTTCTTTTCATCCCTTCATATATTCTTTATTTTTTCTTTCTTCCTTTTCCTACTTTAAATTCTTTCTCTCTTTCTTTCTTTTCATCCCTTCATATATTCTTTCTTTTTTCTTTCTTACGTTTCCTACTCTAAATTCTTTCTCTCTTTCTTTCTTTTCATCCCTTCACATATTCTTTATTATTTCTTTCTTCCTTTTCCTACTTTAAATTCTTTCTCTCTTTCTTTCCTTTCATCCCTTCATATATTTTTTATTTTTTCTTTCTTCCTTTTCCTACTTTAAATTCTTTCTCTCTTTCTTTCTTTTCATCCCTTCATATATTCTTTATTTTTTCGTTCTTCCTTTTCCTACTTTAAAGACTTTCTCTCTTTCTTTCTTTTCATCCCTTCATATATTCTTTATTTTTTCTTTCTTCCTTTTCCTACTTTAAATTCTTTCTCTCTTTCTTTCTTTTCATCCCTTCATATATTCTTTATTTTTTCTTTCTTCCTTTTCCTACTTTAAATTCTTTCTCTCTTTCTTTCTTTTCATCCCTTCATATATTCTTTCTTTTTTCTTTCTTACTTTTCCTACTTTAAATTCTTTCTTTCTTTTCATCCATTCATATATTCTTTATTTTTTCTTTCTTACTTTTCCTACTTTAAATTCTTTCTCTCTTTCTTTCTTTTCATCCCTTCATATATTCTTTATTTTTTCTTTCTTCCTTTTCCTACTTTAAAGATTTTCTCTCTTTCTTTCTTTTCATCCCTTCATATATTCTTTATTTTTTCTTTCTTCCTTTTCCTACTTTAAATTCTTTCTCTCTTTCTTTCTTTTCATCCCTTCATATATTCTTTATTTTTTCTTTCTTCCTTTTCCTACTTTAAATTCTTTCTCTCTTTCTTTCTTTTCATCGCTTCATATATTCTTTCTTTTTTGTTTCTTACGTTTCCTACTTTAAATTCTTTCTCTCTTTCTTTCTTTTCATCCCTTCATATATTCTTTATTATTTCTTTCTTCCTTTTCCTACTTTAAATTCTTTCTCTCTTTCTTTCTTTTCATCCCTTCATATATTCTTTATTTTTTCTTTCTTCCTTTTCCGACTTTAAATTCTTTCTCTCTTTCTTTCTTTTCATCCCTTCATATATTCTTTATTTTTTCTTTCTTCCTTTTCCTACTTTAAACACTTTCTCTCTTTCTTTCTTTTCATCCCTTCATATATTCTTTCTTTTTTCTTTCTTACTTTTCCTACTTTAAATTCTTTCTCTCTTTCTTTCTTTTCATCCCTTCATATATTCTTTATTTTTTCTTTCTTCCTTTTCCTACTTTAAATTCTTTCTCTCTTTCTTTCTTTTCATCCCTTCATATATTCTTTCTTTTTTCTTTCTTACCTTTCCTACTTTAAATTCTTTCTCTCTTTCTTTCTTTTCATCCCTTCATATATTCTTTATTATTTCTTTCTTCCTTTTCCTACTTTAAATTCTTTCTCTCTTTCTTTCTTTTCATCCCTTCATATATTCTTTATTTTTTCTTTCTTCCTTTTCCTACTTTAAATTCTTTCTCTCTTTCTTTCTTTTCATCCATTCATATATTCTTTATTTTTTCTTTCTTACTTTTCCTACTTTAAAGACTTTCTCTCTTTCTTTCTTTTCATCCATTCTTATATTCTTTATTTTTTCTTTCTTCCTTTTCCTACTTAAAAACTTTCTCTCTTTCTTTCTTTTCATCCCTTCATATATTCTTTATTTTTTCTTTCTTCCTTTTCCTACTTTAAATTCTTTCTCTCTTTCTTTCTTTTCATCCCTTCATATATTCTTTATTTTTTCTTTCTTCCTTTTCCTACTTTAAATTCTTTCTCTCTTTCTTTCTTTTCATCCCTTCATATATTCTTTATTTTTTCTTTCTTCCTTTTCCTACTTTAAATTCTTTCTCTCTTTCTTTCTTTTCATCCCTTCATATATTCTTTATTTTTTCTTTCTTACTTTTCCTACTTTAAAGACTTTCTCTCTTTCTTTCTTTTCATCCCTTCATATATTCTTTATTTTTTCTTTCTTCCTTTTCCTACTTTAAATTCTTTCTCTCTTTCTTTCTTTTCATCCCTTCATATATTCTTTATTATTTCTTTCTTCCTTTTCCTACTTTAAATTCTTTCTCTCTTTCTTTCTTTTCATCCATTCATATATTCTTTCTTTTTTCTTTCTTACTTTTCTTACTTTAAATTCTTTCTCTCTTTCTTTCTTTTCATCCCTTCATATATTCTTTATTTTTTCTTTCTTCCTTTTCCTACTTTAAATTCTTTCTCTCTTTCTTTCTTTTCATCCATTTATATATTCTTTCTTTTTTCTTTCTTACTTTTCTTACTTTAAATTCTTTCTCTCTTTCTTTCTTTTCATCCATTCATATATTCTTTATTTTTTCTTTCTTCCTTTTCCTACTTTAAATTCTTTCTCTTTTTCTTTCTTTACATCCCTTCATATATTCTTTATTATTTCTTTCTTCCTTTTCTTACTTTAAATTCTTTCTCTCTTTCTTTCTTTTCATCCCTTCATATATTCTTTATTTTTTCTTTCTTCCTTTTCCTACTTTAAATTCTTTCTCTCTTTCTTTCTTTTCATCCATTTATATATTCTTTCTTTTTTCTTTCTTACTTTTCTTACTTTAAATTCTTTCTCTCTTTCTTTCTTTTCATCCATTCATATATTCTCTATTTTTTCTTTCTTCCTTTTCCTACTTTAAATTCTTTCTCTCTTTCTTTCTTTTCATCCCTTCATATATTCTTTATTTTTTCTTTCTTCCTTTTCCTACTTTAAATTCTTTCTCTCTTTCTTTCTTTTCATCCCTTCATATATTCTTTATTTTTTCTTTCTTACTTTTCCTACTTTAAATTCTTTCTCTCTTTCTTTCTTTTCATCCCTTCATATATTCTTTATTTTTTCTTTCTTACTTTTCTTACTTTAAAGACTTTCTCTCTTTCTTTCTTTTCATCCCTTCATATATTCTTTCTTTTTTCTTTCTTACTTTTCCTACTTTAAATTCTTTCTTTCTTTTCATCCCTTCATATATTCTTTATTATTTCTGTCTTCCTTTTCCTACTTTAAATTCTTTCTCTCTTTCTTTCTTTTCATCCCTTCATATATTCTTTATTTTTTCTTTCTTCCTTTTCCTACTTTAAATTCTTTCTCTCTTTCTTTCTTTTCATCCCTTCATATATTCTTTATTTTTTCTTTCTTACTGTTCCGACTTTAAATTCTTTCTCTCTTTCTTTCTTTTCATCCCTTCATATATTCTTTCTTTTTTCTTTCTTAATTTTCCTACTTTAAATTCTTTCTCTCTTTCTTTCTTTTCATCCATTCGTATATTCTTTCTTTTTTCTTTCTTACTTTTCCTACTTTAAATTCTTTCTCTCTTTCTTTCTTTTCATCCATTCATATATTCTTTATTTTTTCTTTCTTCCTTTTCCTACTTTAAATTCTTTCTCTCTTTCTTTCTTTTCATCCCTTCATATATTCTTTATTATTTCTTTCTTCCTTTTCCTACTTTAAATTCTTTCTGTCTTTCTTTCTTTTCATCCATTCATATATTCTTTATTTTTTCTTTCTTATTTTTTTACTTTAAATTCTTTCTCTCTTTCTTTCTTTTCAACCCTTCATATATTCTTTATTTTTTCTTTCTTCCTTTTCCTACTTTAAATTCTTTCTCTCTTTCTTTCTTTTCATCCATTCATATATTCTTTCTTTTTTCTTTCTTACTTTTCCTACTTTAAATTCTTTCTCTCTTTCTTTCTTTTCATCCATTCATATATTCTTTATTTTTTCTTTCTTCCTTTTCCTACTTTAAATTCTTTCTCTCTTTCTTTCTTTTCATCCCTTCATATATTCTTTCTTTTTTCTTTCTTATTTTTTTACTTTAAATTCTTTCTCTCTTTCTTTCTTTTCATCCCTTCATATATTCTTTATTTTTTCTTTCTTCCTTTTCCTACTTTAAATTCTTTCTCTCTTTCTTTCTTTTCATCCATTCATATATTCTTTCTTTTTTCTTTCTTCCTTTTCCTACTTCAAATTCTTTCTCTCTTTCTTTCTTTTCATCCCTTCATATATTCTTTATTATTTCTTTCTTCCTTTTCTTACTTTAAATTCTTTCTCTCTTTCTTTCTTTTCATCCCTTCATATATTCTTTATTTTTTCTTTCTTACTTTTCCTACTTTAAATTCTTTCTCTCTTTCTTTCTTTTCATCCATTCATATATTCTTTCTTTTTTCTTTCTTACTTTTCTTACTTTAAATTCTTTCTCTCTTTCTTTCTTTTCATCCATTCATATATTCTTTATTTTTTCTTTCTTCCTTTTCCTACTTTAAATTCTTTCTCTCTTTCTTTCTTTTCATCCCTTCATATATTCTTTATTTTTTCTTTCTTCCTTTTCCTACTTTAAATTCTTTCTCTCTTTCTTTCTTTTCATCCCTTCATATATTCTTTATTTTTTCTTTCTTACTTTTCCTACTTTAAATTCTTTCTCTCTTTCTTTCTTTTCATCCCTTCATATATTCTTTATTTTTTCTTTCTTACTTTTCCTACTTTAAATTCTTTCTCTCTTTCTTTCTTTTCATCCCTTCATATATTCTTTATTTTTTCTTTCTTACGTTTCCTACTTTAAATTCTTTCTCTCTTTCTTTCTTTTCATCCCTTCATATATTCTTTATTATTTCTTTCTTCCTTTTCCTACTTTAAATTCTTTCTCTCTTTCTTTCTTTTCATCCCTTCATATATTCTTTATTTTTTCTTTCTTCCTTTTCCTACTTTAAATTCTTTCTCTCTTTCTTTCTTTTCATCCCTTCATATATTCTTTATTTTTTCTTTCTTACTGTTCCGACTTTAAATTCTTTCTCTCTTTCTTTCTTTTCATCCCTTCATATATTCTTTATTTTTTCTTTCTTCCTTTTCCTACTTTAAAGACTTTCTCTCTTTCTTTCTTTTCATCCCTTCATATATTCTTTCTTTTTTCTTTCTTACTTTTCCTACTTTAAATTCTTTCTCTCTTTCTTTCTTTTCATCCATTCATATATTCTTTCTTTTTTCTTTCTTACTTTTCCTACTTTAAATTCTTTCTCTCTTTCTTTCTTTTCATCCATTCATATATTCTTTATTTTTTCTTTCTTCCTTTTCCTACTTTAAATTCTTTCTCTCTTTCTTTCTTTTCATCCCTTCATATATTCTTTATTATTTCTTTCTTCCTTTTCCTACTTTAAATTCTTTCTCTCTTTCTTTCTTTTCATCCATTCATATATTCTTTATTTTTTCTTTCTTATTTTTTTACTTTAAATTCTTTCTCTCTTTCTTTCTTTTCAACCCTTCATATATTCTTTATTTTTTCTTTCTTCCTTTTCCTACTTTAAATTCTTTCTCTCTTTCTTTCTTTTCATCCATTCATATATTCTTTCTTTTTTCTTTCTTACTTTTCCTACTTTAAATTCTTTCTCTCTTTCTTTCTTTTCATCCCTTCATATATTCTTTATTTTTTCTTTCTTACTGTTCCGACTTTAAATTCTTTCTCTCTTTCTTTCTTTTCATCCCTTCATATATTCTTTCTTTTTTCTTTCTTAATTTTCCTACTTTAAATTCTTTCTCTCTTTCTTTCTTTTCATCCATTCGTATATTCTTTCTTTTTTCTTTCTTACTTTTCCTACTTTAAATTCTTTCTCTCTTTCTTTCTTTTCATCCATTCATATATTCTTTATTTTTTCTTTCTTCCTTTTCCTACTTTAAATTCTTTCTCTCTTTCTTTCTTTTCATCCCTTCATATATTCTTTATTATTTCTTTCTTCCTTTTCCTACTTTAAATTCTTTCTGTCTTTCTTTCTTTTCATCCATTCATATATTCTTTATTTTTTCTTTCTTATTTTTTTACTTTAAATTCTTTCTCTCTTTCTTTCTTTTCAACCCTTCATATATTCTTTATTTTTTCTTTCTTCCTTTTCCTACTTTAAATTCTTTCTCTCTTTCTTTCTTTTCATCCATTCATATATTCTTTCTTTTTTCTTTCTTACTTTTCCTACTTTAAATTCTTTCTCTCTTTCTTTCTTTTCATCCATTCATATATTCTTTATTTTTTCTTTCTTCCTTTTCCTACTTTAAATTCTTTCTCTCTTTCTTTCTTTTCATCCCTTCATATATTCTTTCTTTTTTCTTTCTTATTTTTTTACTTTAAATTCTTTCTCTCTTTCTTTCTTTTCATCCCTTCATATATTCTTTATTTTTTCTTTCTTCCTTTTCCTACTTTAAATTCTTTCTCTCTTTCTTTCTTTTCATCCATTCATATATTCTTTCTTTTTTCTTTCTTCCTTTTCCTACTTCAAATTCTTTCTCTCTTTCTTTCTTTTCATCCCTTCATATATTCTTTATTATTTCTTTCTTCCTTTTCTTACTTTAAATTCTTTCTCTCTTTCTTTCTTTTCATCCCTTCATATATTCTTTATTTTTTCTTTCTTACTTTTCCTACTTTAAATTCTTTCTCTCTTTCTTTCTTTTCATCCATTCATATATTCTTTCTTTTTTCTTTCTTACTTTTCTTACTTTAAATTCTTTCTCTCTTTCTTTCTTTTCATCCATTCATATATTCTTTATTTTTTCTTTCTTCCTTTTCCTACTTTAAATTCTTTCTCTCTTTCTTTCTTTTCATCCCTTCATATATTCTTTATTTTTTCTTTCTTCCTTTTCCTAATTTAAATTCTTTCTCTCTTTCTTTCTTTTCATCCCTTCATATATTCTTTATTTTTTCTTTCTTACTTTTCCTACTTTAAATTCTTTCTCTCTTTCTTTCTTTTCATCCCTTCATATATTCTTTATTTTTTCTTTCTTACTTTTCCTACTTTAAATTCTTTCTCTCTTTCTTTCTTTTCATCCCTTCATATATTCTTTATTTTTTCTTTCTTACGTTTCCTACTTTAAATTCTTTCTCTCTTTCTTTCTTTTCATCCCTTCATATATTCTTTATTATTTCTTTCTTCCTTTTCCTACTTTAAATTCTTTCTCTCTTTCTTTCTTTTCATCCCTTCATATATTCTTTATTTTTTCTTTCTTCCTTTTCCTACTTTAAATTCTTTCTCTCTTTCTTTCTTTTCATCCCTTCATATATTCTTTATTTTTTCTTTCTTACTGTTCCGACTTTAAATTCTTTCTCTCTTTCTTTCTTTTCATCCCTTCATATATTCTTTATTTTTTCTTTCTTCCTTTTCCTACTTTAAAGACTTTCTCTCTTTCTTTCTTTTCATCCCTTCATATATTCTTTCTTTTTTCTTTCTTACTTTTCCTACTTTAAATTCTTTCTCTCTTTCTTTCTTTTCATCCATTCATATATTCTTTCTTTTTTCTTTCTTACTTTTCCTACTTTAAATTCTTTCTCTCTTTCTTTCTTTTCATCCATTCATATATTCTTTATTTTTTCTTTCTTCCTTTTCCTACTTTAAATTCTTTCTCTCTTTCTTTCTTTTCATCCCTTCATATATTCTTTATTATTTCTTTCTTCCTTTTCCTACTTTAAATTCTTTCTCTCTTTCTTTCTTTTCATCCATTCATATATTCTTTATTTTTTCTTTCTTATTTTTTTACTTTAAATTCTTTCTCTCTTTCTTTCTTTTCAACCCTTCATATATTCTTTATTTTTTCTTTCTTCCTTTTCCTACTTTAAATTCTTTCTCTCTTTCTTTCTTTTCATCCATTCATATATTCTTTCTTTTTTCTTTCTTACTTTTCCTACTTTAAATTCTTTCTCTCTTTCTTTCTTTTCATCCATTCATATATTCTTTATTTTTTCTTTCTTCCTTTTCCTACTTTAAATTCTTTCTCTCTTTCTTTCTTTTCATCCCTTCATATATTCTTTCTTTTTTCTTTCTTATTTTTTTACTTTAAATTCTTTCTCTCTTTCTTTCTTTTCATCCCTTCATATATTCTTTACTTTTTCTTTCTTCCTTTTCCTACTTTAAATTCTTTCTCTCTTTCTTTCTTTTCATCCATTCATATATTCTTTCTTTTTTCTTTCTTACTTTTCCTACTTTAAATTCTTTCTCTCTTTCTTTCTTTTCATCCATTCATATATTCTTTATTTTTTCTTTCTTCCTTTTCCTACTTTAAATTCTTTCTCTCTTTCTTTCTTTTCATCCTTTCATATATACTTTCTTTTTTCTTTCTTCCTTTTCCTACTTTAAATTCTTTCTCTCTTTCTTTCTTTTCATCCCTTCATATATTCTTTATTTTTTCTTTCTTCCTTTTCCTACTTTAAATTCTTTCTCTCTTTCTTTCTTTTCATCCCTTCATATATTCTTTATTTTTTCTTTCTTCCTTTTCCTACTTTAAATTCTTTCTCTCTTTCTTTCTTTTCATCCCTTCATATATTCTTTATTTTTTCTTTCTTACTTTTCCTACTTTAAAGACTTTCTCTCTTTCTTTCTTTTCATCCATTCATATATTCTTTCTTTTTTCTTTCTTACTTTTCCTACTTTAAATTCTTTCTTTCTTTTCATCCATTCATATATTCTTTATTTTTTCTTTCTTACTTTTCCTACTTAAAATTCTTTCTCTCTTTCTTTCTTTTCATCCCTTCATATATTCTTTCTTTTTTCTTTCTTACTTTTCCTACTTTAAATTCTTTCTCTCTTTCTTTCCTTTCATCACTTCATATATTCTTTCTTTTTTCTTTCTTACTTTTCCTACTTTAAATTCTTTCTCTCTTTCTTTCTTTTCATCCCTTCATATATTCGTTCTTTTTTCTTTCTTACTTTTCCTACTTTAAATTCTTTCTCTCTTTCTTTCTTTTCATCCCTTCATATATTCTTTATTTTTTCTTTCTTACTTTTCCTACTTAAAATTCTTTCTCTCTTTCTTTCTTTTCATCCCTTCATATATTCTTTCTTTTTTCTTTCTTACTTTTCCTACTTTAAATTCTTTCTCTCTTTCTTTCTTTTCATCCCTTCATATATTCTTTATTTTTTCTTTCTTCCTTTTCCTACTTTAAAGACTTTCTCTCTTTCTTTCTTTTCATCCCTTCATATATTCTTTCTTTTTTCTTTCTTACTTTTCCTACTTAAAATTCTTTCTCTCTTTCTTTCTTTTCATCCCTTCATATATTCTTTCTTTTTTCTTTCTTACTTTTCCTACTTTAAATTCTTTCTCTCTTTCTTTCCTTTCATCCCTTCATATATTCTTTATTTTTTCTTTCTTCCTTTTCCTACTTTAAATTCTTTCTCTCTTTGTTTCTTTTCATCCCTTCATATATTCGTTCTTTTTTCTTTCTTACTTTTCCTACTTTAAATTCTTTCTCTCTTTCTTTCTTTTCATCCCTTCATATATTCTTTATTTTTTCTTTCTTACTTTTCCTACTTTAAATTCTTTCTCTCTTTCTTTCTTTTCATCCCTTCATATATTCTTTATTTTTTCTTTTTTCCTTTTCCTACTTTAAATTCTTTCTCTCTTTCTTTCTTTTCATCCCTTCATATATCCTTTATTTTTTCTTTCTTACTGTTCCGACTTTAAATTCTTCCTCTCTTTCTTTCTTTTCATCTTTTCATATATTCTTTATTTTTTCTTTCTTACTTTTCCTACTTTAAATTCTTTCTTTCTTTCTTTCTTTTCATCCCTTCATATATTCTTTATTTTTTCTTTCTTCCTTTTCCTACTTTAAATTCTTTCTTTCTTTTCATCCATTCATATATTCTTTATTTTTTCTTTCTTACTTTTCCTACTTTAAATTCTTTCTCTCTTTCTTTCTTTTCATCCCTTCATATATTCTTTATTTTTTCTTTCTTCCTTTTCCTACTTTAAATTCTTTCCTTCTTTCTTTCCTTTCATCCCTTCATATATTCTTTATTTTTTCTTTCTTACTTTTCCTACTTTAAAGACTTTCTCTCTTTCTTTCTTTTCATCCCTTCATATATTCTTTCTTTTTTCTTTCTTACTTTTCCTACTTTAAATTCTTTCTCTCTTTCTTTCTTTTCATCCCTTCATATATTCTTTATTTTTTCTTTTTTCCTTTTCCTACTTTAAATTCTTTCTCTCTTTCTTTCTTTTCATCCCTTCATATATCCTTTATTTTTTCTTTCTTACTGTTCCGACTTTAAATTCTTCCTCTCTTTCTTTCTTTTCATCTTTTCATATATTCTTTATTTTTTCTTTCTTACTTTTCCTACTTTAAATTCTTTCTCTCTTTCTTTCTTTTCATCCCTTCATATATTCTTTATTTTTTCTTTCTTCCTTTTCCTACTTTAAATTCTTTCTCTCTTTCTTTCTTTTCATCCCTTCATATACTCTTTATTTTTTCTTTCTTCCTTTTCCTACTTTAAATTCTTTCTCTCTTTCTTTCTTTTCATCCCTTCATATATTCTTTATTTTTTCTTTCTTACTTTTCCTACTTTAAAGACTTTCTCTCTTTCTTTCTTTTCATCCCTTCATATATTCTTTCTTTTTTCTTTCTTACTTTTCCTACTTTAAATTCCTTCTTTCTTTCTTTCCTTTCATCCCTTCATATATTCTTTCTTTTTTCTTTCTTACTTTTCCTACTTTAAATTCTTTCTTTCTTTTCATCCATTCATATATTCTTTCTTTTTTCTTTCTTACTTTTCCTACTTTAAATTCTTTCTCTCTTTCTTTCTTTTCATCCATTCATATATTCTTTATTTTTTCTTTCTTCCTTTTCCTACTTTAAATTCTTTCTCTCTTTCTTTCTTTTCATCCCTTCATATATTCTTTCTTTTTTCTTTCTTATTTTTTTACTTTAAATTCTTTCTCTCTTTCTTTCTTTTCATCCCTTCATATATTCTTTACTTTTTCTTTCTTCCTTTTCCTACTTTAAATTCTTTCTCTCTTTCTTTCTTTTCATCCATTCATATATTCTTTCTTTTTTCTTTCTTACTTTTCCTACTTTAAATTCTTTCTCTCTTTCTTTCTTTTCATCCATTCATATATTCTTTATTTTTTCTTTCTTCCTTTTCCTACTTTAAATTCTTTCTCTCTTTCTTTCTTTTCATCCTTTCATATATACTTTCTTTTTTCTTTCTTCCTTTTCCTACTTTAAATTCTTTCTCTCTTTCTTTCTTTTCATCCCTTCATATATTCTTTATTTTTTCTTTCTTCCTTTTCCTACTTTAAATTCTTTCTCTCTTTCTTTCTTTTCATCCCTTCATATATTCTTTATTTTTTCTTTCTTCCTTTTCCTACTTTAAATTCTTTCTCTCTTTCTTTCTTTTCATCCCTTCATATATTCTTTATTTTTTCTTTCTTACTTTTCCTACTTTAAAGACTTTCTCTCTTTCTTTCTTTTCATCCATTCATATATTCTTTCTTTTTTCTTTCTTACTTTTCCTACTTTAAATTCTTTCTTTCTTTTCATCCATTCATATATTCTTTATTTTTTCTTTCTTACTTTTCCTACTTAAAATTCTTTCTCTCTTTCTTTCTTTTCATCCCTTCATATATTCTTTCTTTTTTCTTTCTTACTTTTCCTACTTTAAATTCTTTCTCTCTTTCTTTCCTTTCATCACTTCATATATTCTTTCTTTTTTCTTTCTTACTTTTCCTACTTTAAATTCTTTCTCTCTTTCTTTCTTTTCATCCCTTCATATATTCGTTCTTTTTTCTTTCTTACTTTTCCTACTTTAAATTCTTTCTCTCTTTCTTTCTTTTCATCCCTTCATATATTCTTTATTTTTTCTTTCTTACTTTTCCTACTTAAAATTCTTTCTCTCTTTCTTTCTTTTCATCCCTTCATATATTCTTTCTTTTTTCTTTCTTACTTTTCCTACTTTAAATTCTTTCTCTCTTTCTTTCTTTTCATCCCTTCATATATTCTTTATTTTTTCTTTCTTCCTTTTCCTACTTTAAAGACTTTCTCTCTTTCTTTCTTTTCATCCCTTCATATATTCTTTCTTTTTTCTTTCTTACTTTTCCTACTTAAAATTCTTTCTCTCTTTCTTTCTTTTCATCCCTTCATATATTCTTTCTTTTTTCTTTCTTACTTTTCCTACTTTAAATTCTTTCTCTCTTTCTTTCCTTTCATCCCTTCATATATTCTTTATTTTTTCTTTCTTCCTTTTCCTACTTTAAATTCTTTCTCTCTTTGTTTCTTTTCATCCCTTCATATATTCGTTCTTTTTTCTTTCTTACTTTTCCTACTTTAAATTCTTTCTCTCTTTCTTTCTTTTCATCCCTTCATATATTCTTTATTTTTTCTTTCTTACTTTTCCTACTTTAAATTCTTTCTCTCTTTCTTTCTTTTCATCCCTTCATATATTCTTTATTTTTTCTTTTTTCCTTTTCCTACTTTAAATTCTTTCTCTCTTTCTTTCTTTTCATCCCTTCATATATCCTTTATTTTTTCTTTCTTACTGTTCCGACTTTAAATTCTTCCTCTCTTTCTTTCTTTTCATCTTTTCATATATTCTTTATTTTTTCTTTCTTACTTTTCCTACTTTAAATTCTTTCTTTCTTTCTTTCTTTTCATCCCTTCATATATTCTTTATTTTTTCTTTCTTCCTTTTCCTACTTTAAATTCTTTCTTTCTTTTCATCCATTCATATATTCTTTATTTTTTCTTTCTTACTTTTCCTACTTTAAATTCTTTCTCTCTTTCTTTCTTTTCATCCCTTCATATATTCTTTATTTTTTCTTTCTTCCTTTTCCTACTTTAAATTCTTTCCTTCTTTCTTTCCTTTCATCCCTTCATATATTCTTTATTTTTTCTTTCTTACTTTTCCTACTTTAAAGACTTTCTCTCTTTCTTTCTTTTCATCCCTTCATATATTCTTTCTTTTTTCTTTCTTACTTTTCCTACTTTAAATTCTTTCTCTCTTTCTTTCTTTTCATCCCTTCATATATTCTTTATTTTTTCTTTTTTCCTTTTCCTACTTTAAATTCTTTCTCTCTTTCTTTCTTTTCATCCCTTCATATATCCTTTATTTTTTCTTTCTTACTGTTCCGACTTTAAATTCTTCCTCTCTTTCTTTCTTTTCATCTTTTCATATATTCTTTATTTTTTCTTTCTTACTTTTCCTACTTTAAATTCTTTCTCTCTTTCTTTCTTTTCATCCCTTCATATATTCTTTATTTTTTCTTTCTTCCTTTTCCTACTTTAAATTCTTTCTCTCTTTCTTTCTTTTCATCCCTTCATATACTCTTTATTTTTTCTTTCTTCCTTTTTTTACTTTAAATTCTTTCTCTCTTTCTTTCTTTTCATCCCTTCATATATTCTTTATTTTTTCTTTCTTACTTTTCCTACTTTAAAGACTTTCTCTCTTTCTTTCTTTTCATCCCTTCATATATTCTTTCTTTTTTCTTTCTTACTTTTCCTACTTTAAATTCCTTCTTTCTTTCTTTCCTTTCATCCCTTCATATATTCTTTCTTTTTTCTTTCTTACTTTTCCTACTTTAAATTCTTTCTTTCTTTTCATCCATTCATATATTCTTTCTTTTTTCTTTCTTACTTTTCCCACTTTAAATTCTTTCTCTCTTTCTTTCTTTTCATCCCTTCATATATTCTTTCTTTTTTCTTTCTTACTTTTCCTACTTTAAATTCCTTCTTTCTTTCTTTCCTTTCATCCCTTCATATATTCTTTCTTTTTTCTTTCTTCCTTTTCCTACTTTAAATTCTTTCTTTCTTTTCATCCATTCATATATTCTTTCTTTTTTCTTTCTTACTTTTCCTACTTTAAAGACTTTCTCTCTTTCTTTCTTTTCATCCCTTCATATATTCTTTCTTTTTTCTTTCTTACTTTTCCTACTTTAAATTCCTTCTTTCTTTCTTTCCTTTCATCCCTTCATATATTCTTTCTTTTTTCTTTCTTACTTTTCCTACTTTAAATTCTTTCTTTCTTTTCATCCCTTCATATATTCTTTCTTTTTTCTTTCTTCCTTTTCCTACTTTAAATTCTTTCTCTCTTTCTTTCCTTTCATCCCTTCATATATTCTTTCTTTTTTCTTTCTTACTGTTCCGACTTTAAATTCTTCCTCTCTTTCTTTCTTTTCATCTTTTCATATATTCTTTCTTTCTTTATTCATTTTTTTCATTTCATATACTATATCTTTCTTTCTTTCCTTCTTTCTTTCTTTCGCATTCAATTTTAGATCATTTATTTATATTTCATTCTGATGATTTCTTTCTATTTTAAATCCTTTCTTTTTTTTTTTTTAATTTTTACTCTATTTTAATATATTGTTTCTTTATTTATTTGGTTCTTCCTTTTCTTTTTTCTTTTCTTTTCTTTCTTTCTTTCTTTCTCGATTTTTTCCCTCGCTTCGTTTTTCACTGCATCTCTACTTTTATTTCTATTCTTTCTTTCGGTTTTTTTTTTTTTTTTCCTCGTATTTTTATCTTTCTCTTTTCCTCTCTTTCATTCTTTCTATCCTGTTTTCATTTCTCTTCAACTTTCTTTCTTTTTTCTTTTTTTCATTTGTATACTTTTCTGACATTTTCTCTTTTTCATTTTACCCGAATTTACTTACGCTTTCTTTCTCCTTTTTTATTTGTACATTTCTTTATTTTGTTTTCTTTTTTTTTTGTTTCATTTCTTACTTTCTTATTTTCTCTTCATTTTTTTTCATATTTTCTCTCTTTTTTCTTTCTCTTTTTGCTTTCTCTTTTTCTTTCTCTTTTTTCTTTCTCTTTTTCTTTCTCTTTTTTCTTCCGCTTTCTCTTTTTTCTTTCTCTTTTTTCTTTCTCTTTTTTTCTTTCTTTTTTTCTTTCTCTTATTTCTCTATCTTTTTTTCTTTCTTTTTTTTCTTACTTTTTTTTATTTCTTTCCTTTTTTGTTCTATTTTCCTGTCTTGCAAACTTTTTTCATAGTCAGTTTTTTTTTTATTTTACTGTTTATATCGAATTCATACTAAAGTATAATTTAGAATTTTTCTAAACTTATCTTTTTATAGTTTTCTATGGGTTTTATTTCCAGTCTTTTTTTTTCCTTGAACCTTAAAACTACAGAAGAAAATCTTTCACATTTCTTTCCTTCTGAATTCTTTCGTCTCATTTTCAATGGACGGACATCAATGTGAATAAATCAAATATGCCATTGCTTAAAATTTATTCTATACGTCTTATATACCTTAGCTATGAACACTAAAGAGTTTGTCGAACTTACCTGATAAACTTGCTCTTCCCTAAGAACAATAAAATATTTTTTTCTATCTAGTTTCATTTCTGAATAATTTTGTAATAATATTGAACTTGATGCTCGGTTAAATTTAAAATTTGACATTTGTAATTTTTCATTTTGAATTTATATGTAAAATTAAAACTTTAATAGTTATATTGAATTCTAAATTAATCTAATGTTAACTTTAATGCAAAAATAGATTGTCAGTTCAATCAGTTATGTGTCATACATGACACACGCTTAGGTGATCATGTATCTTTCAATACATGACTGACGAGGCAGATTATTTTTCCTGCAGTACGTTGCCATTTCTTTCTGCCGTATACCAGTTGCCATCCAAGGCTACAGAACCTGGGCTCTCCTGCTATTTACCCATAGCTGCGGGGAGAAGAAGAGGATTCATAACTTTCCCAAGGGTATTAGCATGTAAGTGAATGTAATGGATTCGACTGGAATTCTCATTGTAATTTGGGTATATTGTCACGTTATTTTAAATTACCATATATTTTTATTCTGATTAGTCAGCATAGGTTACACAACAATGTTTCCCCTACTGAGGAGCGGTTTGATTTTTGAACTCTTAAAATCGTTTATTTTCCATTCAACATCATCACTTGAAAAGACACCAGAAGTATAGTGTTCTTATAAAATGCATAGGTTTTAATTTTAAATAAATATTATTTATTCTACTCGGTATTGAGTCATTTTTTAACAACAGTGTTTTTGATTATTAGAATTGTATTCTATGCGTTTCAACCCTGTACACACACACACACACACATATTAGGATATGACATCGAAAAGATGTCAAAATCGCTACACTATTGCAGTCGTAATATCGACGAGTATCAAATGCATCTCCTTAGGGGATTGTAAATTACAATGTGTAGCGATTTTGACATGTTTTCGGTGTAAAATCTTAAAATAAATAATATTGCTCTAATTTGTACTGAGCCATCTTTTAAATTAAATCTGACGAACGTTTGAATTCTACCGTATTCGTTCTCATCTTACTTGGATCTCTCTCTCTCTCTCGCTCTCTCTATCCTTCTCTCTCTCTCTCTCTCTCTCTCTCTCTCTCTCTCTCTATATATATATATATATATATATATATATATATATATATATATATATATGGATTCGAACTCCTCTCTCCGTTTCTTCAATCGAAGCCGCTATCCATTACTTCACGTGCCTCCTCCTTGGGAAAGGTGTGAATCCTCTTCTTCTCCCTCCAGCTATGGGTAAATAGCAGGGCAGACTGGGTTCTATAGCCTTGGATGGCAACTGGTCTAGAAGAAGGACAACACTGAATTCAAAATCTGCGGAGGGTTATTTGGGGACGTTCTGGCACGTAGTGCACCAGGTCTCTGTATTCGGCCCTTCAAAAAGTGTGGATTATCCTGCATGAAAACCTTCACCATTATAATCAGATCTCATGTGCTGTTGTCGGGCTGTCGGTTTCCTAAAAACTGATCTGCTTGACCCTCGAATTCGACGGGAGAGTCGAGTATATATATATATATATATATATATATATATATATATATATATATATAAAGGTGAACATAGAAGTCAACACTTAGAAGCGACAGTCTGTTTCATGCTATATGCAATCGTCAGGCCACGTGGCCTGACGATTGCATATACCATGAAACAGACTGTCGTCTCTAAGTGTTGATTTCTATGTTCACTTTTGCACACGCTCTATCTCTGATATTGAGCACTTTATTCCATAAATATAGCACACCTTAAGACTATATTTCTTCATATATATATACATACATATATATATATATATATATATATATATATATATATATATATATATATATATATATATATATATATATATATATGCGCGCTTACGGCCATATTAGGTTAAAACACCGATTGTGATTTTGCATTGCTTACCTGTAGGATATGATGAGGGATTGTCTTCTTTAACCCCTTGAACCATGTGTTCCTAAAACAATTTTAACCATTCTACCTGATTTCTTAAATCAAAATTCGTAAATAATTGGTATGCAATGTTTCACGATAGATATAAAAATAGTTTCAAGTGTTTACCCACCGTTCAACCGGTGGCTGGGCATTACGTTATTTTTCTCTACCACCGGTAAATCGGTGGTCAGGGCTCAAAAGGTTAAAAC
This sequence comes from Acanthosepion lycidas, assembly GCA_963932145.1. Classification (NCBI taxonomy): domain Eukaryota; kingdom Metazoa; phylum Mollusca; class Cephalopoda; order Sepiida; family Sepiidae; genus Acanthosepion; species Acanthosepion lycidas. Next base: position 9,481,833 of record OZ010589.1, on the reverse strand, counting down.
CAAAAGTTTTTATTTGGTGCTCCCGCTATACGTCTCAGAGACGAATATGCATGATGATAGGTCCTGATCTGGCATCTAGTCTCCAATCGCTATCTCACAGACGAGGCTTCCCTCTGTCTTTTCTACAATTATTTTCACGGCAACTGTCGTGAAAATACGACAAGCTACTTTCGCTTGTTCCCAGACTGCATGAATTTAAGCCAGCTACCAGGCTGGCATCTCGGTCCCACCCTTTCACTGTCAAAACGTTTAAATGTAACGGTCTCCTTTACTCAAACAGCTTCTTGTCACGAACTTCCTGTCTGTGGAACTCTTTTCTATTTAATTGCTTCCCGATGATTATAATCTTCAAATATTCAAGTGTTATGACAATCGACATTTGACACCCTAAGCTTGTTCCCCGTCCATCTTTATATCCTTTCCCCAAACATGCATTTTTATTCTTGTTCTCGATGCTCTGTAACCCCTTGCGTGCTAGTAGCACTCCTGTCTTACTTGGGGTGAATTGCTTTAAAAAATTATCAAGCCATCATTTCATGAAGTGATGTGAATGACCAAAAAGTCTTTTTGGGCTCAGTATTAAGTATTTATATATTTAGTATATAAAATGACAATTGGAAAAAAATCTTAGAGTTTGCCGACACGTTTCGTCTTCCAACTTTTTCAAGGCAAAAATGAAATCGAAATGTTTTTGTTGTTATAGTCACATTAAAAAATCTGTCTTGTCCACAGAATTGATCTGGGAATTTTACTACACTAACTTATTTAGTATAGTTTAGTTTTCGTACAACATCAAAAGTAAGGGCATTTCAGCATCGACGATAATCTAAAGACATGGACAACAAAGAAGGACCCTTATACTTAAGATATGGAAAAGATCGTTGGAATGATGAACAACAGATTGAACTTAAGAGGGCCAAAAGAAAGCAATGCACAACCTTTCTCAGGAGCTTTTACAAAAAAGATAAAAGTTATTAAAAGCTACAAAAGGCTGGAAATTGTGGCGAGCCATGATCACCAGCCTGATATGGCTGAAAGCGTATATATATTTACGTAAAAATGTTTTAGAGAAAAACAGGAACAATAAAAAAAAACTTATACTTAACATCAGAAAAAGACAGTTGAAATTTCTCGGAAACATAATGAGGAAAGAAGGCTTGCAAAATTTGACACTCACAAGACAAAGTGAAGGCAACAGTGACAAAGGAAAACAACGCATAACCTAACAAGCAAGCTTGTGTAAATTAATCGCAGATCAAGGATTAGGAGATATCCGAAAATTACATCATTTATTAAGAGCTACAAAGAAGAGAAAATTGTGGAGAGCCATGATCGCCAACGTCCTGAAGAGGCATGGCATATAGAAGAAGAAGAATGGTGAAATTAGCCGTTTTCATACCGGAATAACTTTCCATTCATTGCCTGTTCTGATTGGATGGAATTTATAAAATCTGTTTCTTAAGTAGTTTTTCAAGTAAATAGAGCTCTCAAATCCACTAACATTTATAGATCTTTCTAGTACTGATTGAGAAATTGCTACCAAACGTTTTGTTTAAGGTAGTTGGTAAAAGTCGACATTTTGATTATATCAATATTTTTCCTTCTACTTATATTTGCTATCCATTTTTACTGTTTCTTCCAATGAAAGTGTTGTATCGATGAACTTTCTGTAAATTGGTATCGCTCTTTTCTTTGTGGATATTCTAATGTCAGCTTTAATGTAGGATTGTTTTCTTTTTTTAAAGGTTTCATTCGTTTGAAGCTATTTTGAACAATTGATCTAAAAAAAAAACGATTGTATATCACGTGATAATTTCGACATTTCTCAATAAGATGTGCGCCTTGAATGACATTAATGGTGTAACTAAGAACGCGAATCGAGTTAATAAATTGTTTTTTGTAATATTATATGGTGTTGGACAAATATACTCCTAATACAGCCTATTCTATATTTAATGTCTTTATCTCTTATACTAAATTTGTTGTAACTGACTGAGGCATTTGTATTGTTTCGAGTTTATCAATGCCTGAATTTTTTTCAAAGATGGACTCAGGGTATGTGCCATCTGATCCTAATTCCAGGTGGTAAGTTTGCTTTCAAATAATTTTATCTTATGTCCTTCTTAATGAAATATGCATTATAGAATGATCTTTGTTTTTGCTTCAAGTCTATTTTAAATACAATTATGAACACTGAGCTATTTTAAGAGAATATTTAAAACTATCTACTTTCCGTCGCTTTTCAAGAACTGTTTTTACTCATTTTCCTGGATATTTTTTTAAATTTCTTTTCTATTTTATTTTATTTTATAATCTATTTTCTTTTCTGTTTCAGTTTCTTTCTGATTTAGTTTTTTTTTTCTGTTTTATTTTCTTATCTCTTTTATTTTCTGTTCATTTTTCTTTTCTGTTTTATTTTCTCTCTGATTTTTTTTTCTATTCTGTTTCATATTATTTTCTGTTTTATTCTATTTTCACATTTATTTTATTTTCTGTTTTATTTACATTTCTGTTTTACATTACTTTTTGTTTTATTTTATTTTCTGTTTTATTTTATTTTCTGATTTATTTTATTTTCTGTTTTCTTTACTGTTTTCTTTTCTTGTCTGTTTCATTTTCTCTTCTGATTTATTTTCTTTTCTGTTTTATTGACATTGCTGTTTTATTATTTCTGTTTTATCTTATTTTCTGTTTTATATTGTCTTATTTTCTTGTAAGTTTTCTTTTCTGTTTCATTTTCTGTTTTATTTTATTTTCTGATTTATTTTTTTTACGTTTTATTTTCTTCTCTGTTTTCTTTTCTGTTTTATTACTTTTTCTGATTTCTTTTCTGTTTTATTTTCTTTTCGGTTTTATATTGTTTTATTTTATTGTCTCTTTTATTTTCTCTTCTGTTTTCTGTTTCTATTTCTTTTCTGTTTTCTTTTCTTTTTTACTTCTTCTTTGTTTTCTTTTCTTTTCTGTTTTATTTATTTTCTGTTTTATTTTATTTTCTGTTCTGCTTTATATTATTTTCTGTGTTATTTTATTTTGTTTTCTGTTTCATTTTTTATTTTCTGTTTTATTTCTTTTGTGTTTTATTTTCTTCTCTGTTTTCGTTTCTTTTCTGTGTTATTTTCTTTTCTGTTTTATTATATTTATTTTTTTCCGGTTCTCTGTTTTCTTTCAGTTTTTTTTTTTTTTTTGTTACTCGCTTGTTATAAAATTGTTTGTTACTGCGTGCATCTTTAGTTTTAAAACGGAAAAAAGTAATCCCATCTAGCTGGATCCATAAAATAAATTCAGTCAATATACGATTATTTTTCTTTCATTTTTTTTAGAGATGAAAACAAAATATTTTTAAATATGGATAACCCACCCGAAAAAAAAATGATAAAAAGAAAGATCAACACGTATGCCAAACTTAGACTTAAAGATTTTCTTTCTTATAAAATATTTATTACGAAATATTCGTTAGAAAATTTAAGTTGCCGGAACTCAAAAATAAAAAAAAGAAAATCACAAGAATTTAATAAAATATATATTTAGAAAACAAACAAAAGGCTTTTTATAGTCTACTAAAATGTTGGCTAACTGAAGCCTCAGAATTGATATGAAGAAAAAAAGAATACTGGATTGTCACCAATAGAGTCATAGCAATTTAACATAAACGTGTGTCCGCATTTATATGGTGTATGAAAAATTTGTTTCTTTCTATTTCTTGTCGCCCGAATGAATAAATAAAGTTTTGAATAAAAAATCTGAAAATTACTTTTTTGCTTCCTAAACTAATAAGCACGATAACACAAAAATCTGTATGAAAAGTTCGTTATAGAGAATAAAAAAAATGGATGAAGGAAGCCTCGTTTTAGAAAACGCGGCCATTAATTCAATCAGCGTATTGCTTCCGACCTGACCAATAAGATAGACGAGGGTATTTTGAAACTCTTTGAAATAAAAGAAAAAAAAATCATATAGTGTCATTTTAGGCTTTGTGTTTTATTTTCTAATGTGTTTTTTGTTTCATTATATTTTGTGTGTGTGTGTGCGTATTTGCCTATGTATACATTATCTTTTTTTGCAGTTGATTTAGAAATGGAAGTCTTGGTTATTTTTTTGGTTTGGTCTATAGAAAATGGTGGCCATTTCTAGGTTGTCATTCAAAGACATTATCAATATCAGACTTTTCCTTATAATTAAAATGAAGGATAAAGTGAACAAGAGAGATCGCGTGGAGAGGTGGGGAGAAAATAAGATGATGGGGCAGGTTTAGAACGCCTTAAGAAAGCAAACGATAAATAATAAACAGAATTGAAAGAGGTTGGAAAAGATGGAGAAAGAAGAGAAAACTGGAACAGTATGGTATAATAATAATGATATAATAAAGAAGAAGAAGAAGAAGAAGAAGAAGAAGAAGAAGAAGAAGAAGAAAGGGAGTGTGGAGGGCCATAAGAAGTAGGTGGTCAAAATGGAAGAATTGAAGATGAATAGGAAGAGGTTGGGCATTATGGTTTGGACTAAAGGAGGAGGTGAAACTAAAATATGAACGACACAAAATAGATTGAAAAGAAGAAACGAATGGAGCATAGTTAAACTAAATAAAATAAAATGGCGCAAAAATAGGATGAACACTTACAAAATGAGAGATTGACGAAGGAACACCATAATGGGGACAGAGATAATCGTTGGCAGAAGAAGAAGAAGAAGAAGAAGAAGAAGAAGAAGAAGAAGAAGAAGAAGAAGAAGAAGGAGAAGAAACATGGAAACATAAGGAGAAACTTGAAAATAAAAAAAAGGACAAGTTTAACAAACTGGGCTTTAAAAGATATTAAGGCTAAAGAAAGCAAGAACAAAGTCTTCTAGTAAAAGAAATCACTGAAAAGTAACGCTGAGTGGACAAATTCTTTGAGACGTCTTGGCGCAACAGAATTAGTTTCTTCTTTCAGAGTGGAATAAGAGAAAAAAAATGAAATTTTATCGCCTTTTTTACAAGCAACCATCGAATAATTCGTCTATTCATTATATTTCTGAGCAGCCATTTTGTTTCGTTTATCCAATAACATCATTTTTCCTTTAAGTATTTTTTTTTTATTCCCGATTGGTTTTTGTTTTCATTTGAAAACGCAGGTATGTGTGCTTCTGGCATTTATAGACATTCTCTCATTTTTTTCAGATTTTAGAAGTACGGAATGACAAAAATATCTCGCAAATTGCGATAAAATGAAACTTGTAAAATACGATTGATCTGCTTAATACAGAATCCTTGATTTAATATTAATTTCACGTTTGGTCGATTAGGTTAATGCAAACGGATCCAGAATTCTTTTATGTTTTATTCATATAAATTAAGAGCGTCATTATTCAGTCACCATAGTATTTTCGCCGCCCTTTTTTTATGGTTTTGTATCATATTCCACAAAAAGTGTGTATTCTACCATGACTAAACCAGTTTTCTGATTAATTTTGGATCTCTTTAACTTATGGGAAAAACTGAAGGAAAAAGTTGAGCTACATGGTATATTTAAAATGGGCATCGCATTTTCAAAAACTTACAATTCCAACTCTCTGTTTTTTTAACTGACATTGCCAACCAAAACGGGTTTTAGAATGCAGCCATATTGCAGGTTGACTTAACCAGAGAAAATAGGGTGTTTCCAGTTAGAGAACAATTCAAACAAATTACTTCCTCACTGGCGATATCTGTAGGGCATTTTGTCGTTTACTTATTGGAGTTGGGAAGAAAACAAAATCAAGGATATTCACCTCAGATTTAAAAAGTTGAGCTACATGGTATATTTAAAATGGGCATCGCATTTTCAAAAACTTACAATTCCAACTCTCTGTTTTTTTAACTGACATTGCCAACCAAAACGGGTTTTAGAATGCAGCCATATTGCAGGTTGATTTAACCAGAGAAAATAGGGTGTTTCCAGTTAGAGAACAATTCAAACAAATTACTTCCTCACTGGCGATATCTGTAGGGCATTTTGTCGTTTACTTATTGGAGTTGGGAAGAAAACAAAATCAAGGATATTCACCTCAGATTTAGTCGGACGTTATTTGCCAATCATCGTAATTTTTAATCGAGAGTATCAGTGCATATGCTAAGAACAAATAACATGCTCCGTAGACCTAGCGTAGAACATAGAACCATAATGGATTTGGTTGTTTTGTTTTATGAAATATCAACCTCACTGGGTCATTTAATGCCAACAAAATTTTGAAATAGATTCATAGCGATAGCTTGGTAAAAAAAAAAGGTGAGTATGTATACATATATATTTCAACCATTTTTCAGTTACTCATATTCTTGAGTACAATCCAACTTCTTTAAGGAAATTTAAAATCTTGGATGGTTTAATTTTTGGAAGAAGTTTTTTTTTTCTTTTTAAATTACTCACTTGGTAATATTTTGTTCACACAATATCAAAATCTACAAACTCTAACAATATATGTTTCACTGTAAATTTCTCTTGACATGTAGTTCATATTGGAGATTCTATTGCCTCTAGTATTAAGTATTACTGATAATAATTTCTCCTTCAAAAATTATTGTTGATAATATTTTTTATTACAGAGTATTTCTGGTAGTAAAATCAATTTTTACACAAGTTTAGGTGTTAACTATTTGCCCATAGCTATCATCCCGGTCAGGGTGAACCTGGGAACACCAGCAATTAAGAGGTGGTTCCTCGCTCCTCAAAACCTCCAGGTCAGAAGCCTTGCTGTTGGAAGTAGTTTATCGTCTTACCCAGGACGCGGATGTAGTTTATCGTCAAACTCAGGACCGAACCGTAATGGAGTCCTTCAGCAAGAAAGTATAGTCATTAAGTTTAAGGTACCAAATTTCTATCACATGGCCAAATGGCATAATGGGTATACAGTTTACTGTTTTTCCAGGTTCAATCTCGAGCACATGTAGTAAAATATATGACTAAAAACGTCGTCGCAGAGAGGAATTATTTAATAAGGGATTAATACTAGTTATGTATTCCACCACGGAAAGCAGGATCATAACATTCTACGGCTAGGGATTAAAGAAAGATTTCTGTTCGAAATACCGACAAGGTTACTCACGGCGACATCCTGATGAAGGCCGAAACGTTGTGATTATGAAGACTGAGAAGAGAAAAGCTAAAATAAATAAATCATTGTATGCTGATTTTTTTTTTTTTTTTTTTTTGTCGCGGGCAACATAAAAGACTAAAATTTCTTTCTCTTCACTAGGTTACAAACATATTTATCTCGGAAAATATATATATATATATATATATATATATATATATATATATATATATATATATAATTATTTATTTAAAAATATGATTCCAACACGTTACATAAGAGTTATCATGTTTCAAAACAAGAGCCGAAATCTTCAATATAATTATTTGAATTTAATTGAATTAAAGTAAGCTCTGTTCCATCTTCAAGGGAAATTTTTTTCGGGGAATAACTTATTTCTGAAATTTACGTGTTTTAATAGCATATTCATAATTGAAATCAAAATTTACATATATATATATATATATATATATATATATATATATATATATATATATATATATAATAGTAATAATTTTATAAATATAAGCAGCTATACTCATCCAGCAAAATCTTAGATGTTTTAGTTTGTAAATGAACAAACCAATACCCAAGCGGAAAAAAAGGGTAAAAAAAAAAGAAAGAACTAAGAACATATACTTCCGGCGAAAGTAATCATCTAGAATGAAACCTCTGACACGAGTAAAGTAAAAATAACTAAGCAAAGTGCTCAATATGCTAAGTAGAGCAACGTAAGAAAACCTAAAGAGCCAGACTTTCCTAGGTTTCACCTACGCGGATCGTCACGGTGGACTGGCTAAAGAATTGCTAGAAAAACAGAAAATATATAGCCTACAACACAAAAACATGACCATGTTCTTCTACGACCTCTTTAGCTAGTTTACTCTGAAGATCCGCCTAGGTGAAACCTAGGTAGGATTCAAACTCGCTTTCACGACGCTTGACTATACATTTGAAT